>JAYESA010000020.1:9524903-9842403 GCA_036927795.1 Iris macrosiphon | reverse complement strand
CATGGTTACTTGTCCTCTACCTGTATATTTACTGATTATACTTGGCACACACTGCACAAAGCTTTTATGTATAGTACTAGTTTATTAACACTGTTACAGCGTGCAGTTTATTTATGTTGCAGCAGTAGCATGGCAATTATATCAAGCTCTTTAGAGCTCTCCTTTAACATTATAGCAAAGCTTAGTTTAAAAAATTGTCAGGACAAGTCATATCATGTCTGCTATGTAATTGGGAGACATTTGAGTTTACTTTAGAGAGAGAGAGAGAGAGAGAGATTAACGGCTATTTCTAAGATTGGGATGAAGTATTATGGAAGAGAGAAAAGCAACATCTAAGGTCTCTATATATGGAATGGAAAGTTCGGAGAAGACAAGAAGCTATGGATCGGAAAAGTATGTTTCAAGGTTTGTAGCAATTTTGGTTGTCATCACTGAATTATTAGCATAAATCATCGTATCCTGATTTGGACACGCATGAAATTGTTGACGAGGACACCTTCAAAACAGCTACATGTTTGGTATAAAGATCTCAAAAGTTGACGTGTAAGTTCGCAATTATTGGTTTTTTTTCCTCTTGTTTTCCTATAATCTAAGAAAAGAACGTTTGAGTGTCATAAGGCTCCCACGTGTACGTACAAATTTTTTGAAATATCAAGATGTATACAACATTATCTCAATGTTTCAGTGTCTTGAGACTCTCTTGCGTACATACAAAAAATTCGGAAGATCAAAATGTATGCAACATTATCTCAATATATGGTCTTGTCGATTCGAGTGTCAATGAACAATAAAACTGAGTCGAGGTTCACGAGATCCCTACCTTTTCCTTAAAAGGATGATTCAAAATGATTAATTACATCGACTCATAATAGAAACACAGATTGAATTAGGCTTCACCTAATCCTTGGTTAATAGTACTGTTGAACCTCAATCATCGTTCTGGATTAGAAAGCTTTATGTGTGGATTAGCACTCTACTTACCAACTGAAGGTACCATAATTAATCCGCAGAGGAAAAGATTCGAATCTCTCCACATGTGATGGACAAGATTAGAAAGTAATAACATTCTAAAGTCCACTATTAAACTATATATTTGAAAGAAACCATAAAATAGGGAACGACAGCATCATACAAAGAATTGTGATTCACGATGGAAGATACTGAATGGACTACAAATATCGCGTAAGCGTTAGCTCAATCATAACAGTAAGAAACGAACATATATAGACTGATTAACTACAAGAAAAACAAAATTAGCTATAAATTCAATTATAATTTTTTTTTTTTTTTGTGCAGGGTTGTATTATTTTGTGCATGCAACTTGGGGATCATCATCTTCATTTCAGCTTTCTATTTCATATTGTTCTTTGATAATACAAAAAAATTAGTACAAAGAATTAAAGTATTAATAAATTATATTCAGAGAAAAATAGTCTAAAAAATTGAAAGGAAAGAACAAATACATTAACAAGTGCGTTTTAGTTCTCGCGTATTTTAAAGTAATAAAAAAACAAAAACGCACTTGTCATGTACGTTTTTATTTTTTTATTATATTTTTTTTACTTAACTTGAAAACGCACGTAATAGATGCGTTTTGAACAATTTTTTTTTTTTTTGCAGATACTTGAAAACGCATGTGCTAGATGCGTTTTCAACTTTTATTTATTTATTTTTACCTGGTGGTTCTCTTCCCATAAATATCAGAAAATTTTAAATTAGACCAAGAAAATTCCGTCTACTAGAAAAAAAAAAATTATTTCTAAAAATAATATTATATATATATATATATATATATATATATATATATATATATATATATAGTGATAGTCTAGGGAAAAGACCAAGGGGCAGTCACAGGTGAATTCCGGGACGGGAGGAGATAGCTTAGGAGTAGGGAAAAAAAAAAAAAAAATATATATATATATATATATATATATATATATATATATATATATATATATATATACCAAGTTTTAATTCAGTAAATGAGCAAGTGGATTTGGATTGAGGGAATAGTGCAGTCACTTAATGTGACATTGTGCTTATTAATACATATCTTGTCTATGTTTGTCAGCTTAATGCAGCCATTTTCTTTTTCTCTTCCTGCCAATGTTCAAAATGCGCATAACAAATGCGTTTTCATTTTTTATTTATTTCTCCACCAAAATAAATAAATATATATATATATATATATATATATATATATATATATATATATATATATTTTAAAATGCATCTAATAAATGCGTTTTTATTTTATTTTTAATTTTAAAATACGCGAGAAGCAAAACGCACTTAACAAGTACGTATTTGTTCTTTTCTTCCAATTTATCCGAACTTTTTTCTCTGAATATAATTTATTAATACTTTAATTCTCTGTACAAAAAAATATGCTGATAACCACTACTAGAAAAAGCGGGATTAGCGACGTATTTTAGCGACGTCAAAATAAACGTCGCTAGACGTCGCTAAATGGCGACATTTAGCGACGTTTAGCGACTTTTATTAAGATTTTAAAAGATAAGTCGCTATAAGTTCAATTAAGGTCGCTAAACGTCGCTAATATGTCTAATTTAGCGACGTTTAGTGACGTCTATAGCGACCTTTATATTAAAAATATTTAGCAACGTGTTTAGCGACGTCCTTGACGTCGCTAAAATATAATTTAGCGACGTTTTTATTGGACGTCGCTAAACGTCGCTAAAATTTAGTTAATTAGGGCTCGGTTTCATTTTTCCCCATCTGTTGAAATTTCGATTCGAAAAACCCCCCCCCCCCCCCCGCTCCGTCGACCGGCTCTCCACCGCGACTACTCCGGTAAACCCCTCTCTCTCTCTCTCTCTTTCTCTCTCTCTCACAGGACACGTGACATTGACACAAACACGACACACACACAGACACTGACACAGACACAGACACGACACACACACACACTGACACAGACACTGTTCAGGACGTAGGGTTAGGGTTAGGTTTTTTGACATGGGGTTAGGGTTAGGGTCGACTGAGCAGTAGCTCCCTGGAACCTACTGCAAGTTGCAGATGTTAGGATTAGTGATGTGTTCAGCTAAGGGATGTATGCAACTGTGTACAGTGCACTAGAAGAAGTAGGCAGTGATTAGCTTTAGGTAGTATTATGCAAGTGTGTGAGTTGGAGAAGTGTGTCAGTGAGGGATAGTGTCAAGTTAAGTGGGTAGTATAGATATTAGAATATAAGCTAATGTAAAGTTATGATACAAGATATTGGTTGAGGTATGGGTATTTGTTAATCAAGTATCTCAAGAAACTTAGTTTATGAGCTTAGGATACTAAGGGTGTAACCAAGTAGGTATCTCCAGTACTTGGGTGTGTGTTAAGCTAGTAGTAAAGTGGTATTAAGATATTATTTGGGTAATGTTATATATATATATATATATATACTGCATTTCCCATAACGGACACTGACACAGACAGCGACACGGCACACACACACACACTGACAATTTTGCTAGTACGGTTAAGTTAGGAAGTTAGGTGATAAACTATTGTATGTAATGATTGATATGATACACACTGTCAATTTTGCAGAAGTTTTCAGAAATGGATATGAATTACTATCTGCGTCATCGTTCGTGGATGTACAACCGTCATCCTGATGACATGTGCGGTGTGCGGGATGAATTCATTGAGGGTATACAGCAGTTCCTGCAGTTCGCCAAGGCGTTCCCTCAGTACATGGACGGTACCAAAATTAAGTGTCCGTGTGTGAGATGTCGCAACAGGAAATATCATCCAGAAGTGGAAGTTACATATCATTTATACTCGAAGGGCTTTACGCCGAATTACTATCAGTGGACCGCGCACGGAGAACTTGTATCTCTAGCATCGGAGTCGGAGCCCTATGTGGAGCCGTATATGGATGTCCAAGACCACGATGCTTACGACGACGGGTTGGTGAACATGGTTTATGATGCGGCGGGGCCTAGTTTCAATCCTGACAATTATGATGCGGCGGGACCTAGTTTCAATCCGGACAATTATGATGCAGCTGAGGAGGCACCGAATGCCGATGCTGCAAAGTTTATGGAGTTGCTTAAGAATGCAAGGACTCCACTATATCCTGGTTGTGAGGATCATTCACCGTTGGAGGTGGTTACAAGATTATTGAGCATCAAGTCCGATTTTAACATGTCACAAGAATGCTATAATCGACTTCTCGATTTGATTATAGAGATCTTGCCCTAGGGTGCAAAGTTGCCTAAAGACTTCTATCGATCTAAGAGGATGGTGAGATCGCTTTGGATGGGATACGAGAAAATCGATGCATGTCGCAACGGGTGCATGTTGTACTACAAAGACGACAAGGATGAAGATGCGTGCAGATTCTGTGGTGCTGATCGCTACAAGGCCACTGTTAGAGGAAAGTCTGTCGGTGCAAGGAAGCCTACCGATTCGATGCACTACTTGCCTTTGACGCCGCGGTTGCAGCGGTTGTTTATGGTTAAGGAGACTGCAGAAAATATGAGTTGGCACAGGCGAAAACAGATCGAAGGAGTATTAGATCATCCATCCGATGGAGAAGCATGGAAGCACTTTGATCGAGAGTATCCACATTTTGCCGAGGAAGCGCATAATGTCAGATTGGGGCTCTGCTCTGACGGTTTTACCCCATTCGGACTTTCGGGCTCTCAGTATTCGTGTTGGCCTGTGATCGTCACTCCGTACAATCTACCGCCTTGGATGTGCATGAAGACTCCGTATATGTTCCTAACCGTTATTATCCCGGGTCCGAACAATCCGAAGAGGAACATCGATGTGTATTTACAGCCTTTGATAGATGAGTTGAATCAGCTGTGGAAAGTAGGTGCCAATACGTACGATGTTTTTAGGAAGCAGAATTTTCAGATGAGGGCAGCACTTATGTGGACCATCAACGACTTTCCGACATATGGAATGTTATCGGGATGGAGCACCCATGGTCGTCTCTCATGTCTGTATTGCATGGACCGTTCTCAGGCTTTCCGTTTAAAATACGGAGGCAAACCGTGCTTCTTCGATTGTCATCGACAATTTTTGCCGAAGGATCATCCGTACCGGAGGAATCGGAATGCTTTTCGTGCGGGAGTTGTGGAGAAGGCCAATCCACCGCCAAGGTGGCCCGGATGCACGATATGGGAAGAGGTAAAAGATTTACCAAGTGCTATCGAAGAGCCTGCTAAGGGATACAAGTGTGACGGATTTGGTCGCACCCATAACTGGACGAAGAGGAGTATATTCTGGGATCTGCCATATTGGAGCACCAATCTGATCAGACATAACCTTGATGTCATGCATATCGAGAAGAATGTGTTTGATAACATAATTAATACTGTAATGGATGTAAAGAGGAAGACGAAAGATAATCCGAAGGCCAGGTTGGACTTAGAAGACATATGTAGACGTCCTGCATTGCATTTGATAGAGGAGGGGAATGGAAAGTTAAAGCAACCAAAGTCAGTTTTCTCACTGGATAAAGAGGATAAAGGTAGACTTTGTAGGTGGATTCAGGGTCTAAAGTTTCCAGACGGGTACGTGTCGAACTTGAGAAGATGCGTCGACCTCAAGGAGAACAAACTAGTAGGTATGAAGAGCCACGATTGTCACGTATTCATGGAGAGGTTAATTCCGATTGCATTTCGGGAATTCTTACCGCAGGTCATTTGGGACCCATTGACAGAGCTGAGCATATTCTTCAGAGATCTTTGTTGTACTAAGTTGCTCGTCGATCGTCTAGAAAAGCAAGAGAGGGACATTGCGGTAACACTATCTAAGCTCGAGAAGGTGTTTCCTCCAGGATTCTTCGACTCTATGGAGCATTTGCCAATTCATCTTTCCTATGAGGCACGTGTTGGTGGTCCTGTCGGTTATCGGTGGATGTACCCCTTCGAGCGTCATCTGAATCACCTAAAGAGAAAGATAAAAAATAAGGCACGGGTTGAAGGATCTATTTGTGAAGCTTATGTTCTCGAGGAGATTACAAACTTTTGCTCGACGTATTTCAAACCGCATGTTGCTACTAATAGGACGAAAGCTCCCAGAAACGACGACGCATATCAGGAATCTAATGATGCAATACTCAAAATATTCAATGCATCCGGAAAGCCTTCGGGAAAAATGAAGAAGAGATATTTGAATGACGATGAGCTAAGGGCTGCTCAATTGTATATATTACTCAATTGCGACGAGGATGAAGTGGAGAAGCTAGAGGGGTAAGTAATTAATACGTCCACGTTTATATCATCTCAATGTAATAGTATAAGATACTATTATGCTACTAATCAGCAGTTGCTTCATTGTTTTTCAGCACATATAATGATGAGTTGAGGTCGGTTAGACCCTACATAACAGACGAAGAAGTAGAACAAGATATGAGATGCCATTTTCCTTCTTGGTTGAGCGCATATGTAAGATACTTCGTAATTACTTTTTATTTCTGCACTTGCAAAACAAATAACTTACTATCGCTACTTTGGTATTTAGGTCGATCGTCTAATATCACTCGAGAATGAATCTATTAGGACTCTAGCCAAGGGACCAATTACTGCCGTAAAAATATGGCCAAGTTTCTGTGTGAATGGGTTCAGGTTCAAGTCAACAAATGCTCCTATCAGAGACAGCTTTCTGGATCTTGATTCTACGAAAAACACTGGTTTGTGTATCAAATCTTCAAACTACAAAGACGTCAATCCGGGCAATGATTTTTTTGGCATCTTACGAGAGATTATGGAGTTGACATATAATTTTGGCACAGAACCTGCTAATATCGTGCTATTCAGGTGTGAATGGTTCGATCCGATTCAAGATCAAGGTTGAAAAATTGACAAGCATGGCCTTGTGGATATAAACTACAAGCGTAGATATCAAGGCTACGAACCATTTGTCCTATCAAGTCAGGCTCAGCTCGTGTACTTCACAACTTATCTTAGACGGGGGACAGCGAGGTCGGATTGGTGGGCAGTATGCAAGACTAAAGCTAGAAATACCTTTGACATTGACGAAATAGCTTATCAGGAGGACGATCTACCTCTTGTAACAAATATTGTAGATGTGGACTCAACGGAAGTTACTCATTACACGAGTAATAATGTAGAAGATGTAGAATTATCCGAAGAAGACGACGAAGTAGATGAAAGTGAAGACGAGGAAGAGGAAGAGCAGGACGACGAAGGCGAACAAGATGAATTTTCTGAAGATGATTGAAATTATAAAATATTGCATGTAGAATGTAACTATATTATGACTGTAGAATATAGATCAATGTGGGAAAATTGACAAAGTAGATGTACCCATTAACGAATATATGTATTATATTTTGACTGTATAATGCTTTGAGATATGTATCACATTTCGACTGTAGAATGTAGTATATATTTGTGTTTCTCTATATTCATCATATGTTGTTATCAGATATGACAGGACGACGCGGAGGATTCGGCAGGTCCCGAGGTAGACCGAGTGCCACTCCGGTACTGCCTACTGTTAGTTCCGGATCATCATCTGTAAACCCCCAGATTTTGCAATAATTTTAAATTGGGATTTTTCACAATTTTCTGGAATTTTCTGGGATTTTTCTGTAATTAAAATCAGGGTTTTAAATTATTAAATAATTTTTAATTGTTAATAAATAATATTAAAATATTATTTATAATAATATTTTTTGGTGTAAAATGAAAAACTGGACTTAGGGTAATTTTTCTGGATTTTTCTGGGCCTCAGACCTATATTTAAATACCTAAAAACTAATTTTAATTAATTATTTAATTTACTATTTTTATTATTATTATTTATTATTTATTATTTTATTTTAATTTTTTCGCGGGCCGCCCTGGCCCATTGGCCGCGGCCCAGCCCGTTAGACCAGACCCAACCCTATCGGGTCGGGTCGGGTCGGGCGCACCCGAACCCGACCCGCCAGCCCGTCACCCCGACCCGGTCTCCCCCAGCCCCCCCCCACGACCCCGAGTCAAGCGCCGGCCGCCGCGCGCAGGGCCGCGCGTTCCGCTCCCACGTCGCCCCCGCGCTCCGCCTCTCCCGGCCAACCCCCCCTCCTCCTCCTCCTTTATAAACCCCCGACGCTCCGTCTTCCTCCTCCAGCCTCCACCCTAACCCTCGCCCCGCTCCGCCGCTGCTCTCCTCCACTCGCCACCGCCTCGCCGACCGCCTCGCCGACCGCCCAGCTCCTCCACCCGCACCGCCAGCGCCTCCCTCCTCCCTCGGCGCCGCCCTCCGGTCGACCCCGCAGCTCGAGCAGCAACAGCCACCAGCCGCAGCAAGCCGTAGCCGCCGCCTCCGGCCGCCCTGAGCCACCGCCGACGCGTCCCCAGCCACGCCGTGCCGCCCTCCGCCGCGTGCCCCCGAGCCCGGCCGCCCAGCAGCCGCCCTCCGTCGGATTCCGACGAGAACCCTAACCCTAACCCTAATTTCGGATTCGCGTGTCCGACACGAGTCGGACACGACTCGACCCTGATTTTTGGGTCCCCTTCAGGTGCGTGTAACTTTCGCCTCGTAGCTCTGTTTCCAATTCCGTAAATTGCGTTGCGAAGCCTGTATGACCCTCTCGGTGCCCGGATAAACTGTTCGGGGCATCGCGTCCTGTGGTGATCGCACACCGCGATCCAAAAACAGGAAAAACCAGACCCTGTTTCACACCGGAACTGAGTGAGCCCCGCCAAACGGGACGACTTGGTCGCGTGCGGTCTTCACAGATACGTACGCGTCGTCGATACGGACGTGTGAGATTTCGTGGAAGCTGATTCAGGTGTGCATGCACACCGGAATCAACGCGTATCCGCGGACATCGTCCCGTATCCGACTTTTTGGCAATTCGCCCTAACTTCTTGTACACTCGTCAGATCGAGACGAAACTTGCGCCATCGAACTCGTAGCGATACGCTGGTCCTGTGGGTCAAGTTTGGTTCGATTCTGAGAACGTTGACGAAATCGCGTGTCGTGGGCCCCACAGGCCCGCTCGACGGGCGATTTTGTGTTCGGCTCATCGGAATCCAAATCTGGAAGTTCCATTGGGTTCGTATCAGCGTTCCTGACCTGTTGACACTAAGTTTGGTGAAATTGGAGACCTTTGACCCGGACACGTTTTTCGGTGCAAAGCGGGCCCACCGGCGGACCCCGTTTTGACCCGAAATTGTCGTTTGTGCCCTTGTCTCCAAATTGGACTCAAGGACAGGCATTTCTAGATATTTAATATCTTTTGAGCATGATGGAAATGTTTATTTCAGCATCTGGACACATTTCTAGATTTTCCTCGAGATAAACTATATTTGGATCCAAACATCAGGCAAGTACCTGCACTTCAAGTTTAATCTTTATATTGTGATAATTAATTCCTTGCTCTACTAGTACTATTGGATGTTTACACATAGTGTTAGAATCTGGATTTCATGTCTTGAATATTGGATTTCATGTCTTGCTTTTCGTGTCGGGTGGGAGAATACTAAAAGGCATGTAGTTTACCCTGCCCCTTACCGCTGTTGGTACAAGACTGTCCATCAGCCGGATCTCGATTTTTCCTGTTTAATAGCCGTCTATGACGGCCGGTTTAACCTTATAGACCCCTACATGCCAACTAGGTATTCTAAATACACAAGTTCACACACATAGTTTCTTGTCTTGTTGCAGTTCCTGTTGTCTTGTTGCAGTTCATTTACTTGTCTCATTTATTCCGGTTTTACTCATAACCCTGTTTATAGCTTTTTAACTCTTAGTTATTGTTGCTTCTTTTTGCATATTCTCAATATAATACTTAGTCAATTCTTTTCTTACTTGTCATAAATATTTAGTTTAAATCTTGTTGTGCATTGTGTACTTTGCTCCTTTCCTGACTGGATCCGTTGTTTTAGGCGATGATGAGGACTTTGCCCCTACCTATTATGGCCCCTATGTAACACTCTATTCCGCTCAAGCGGACTGCCATCTCAAACGGCAATCGTGCAGCTGTTCCGACCTGGTTTGCCTCGATCAAGAAGCAAAGGATATCCAGACTTGTCCCTACAGGAATCCGGCTTGGACTTTCAGAGGCTCGCTCAGACGTATCGCTCTACCGAGGCGAATCATCGCTAAGGTGGGTGGCTACGGTGAACTTGTCTTTGCTTAGCCAGCACACATAAAATCTGGAATCATATATGCTAGTCGCTAGGTGAATCACCTCCTGCATGCTAATAAACCCAACGCACCTAGCTAAGGGAATAATCCTAACTTGTATTGCTTGCTAGAACATGGAAAAATGGAAATACTGCTTATATTCAGACCCTCGCATGCTAAGTCCCTTAACGGTTTCAACTCTCGGCTTACCTTCGGGTCCGAGCAACGTTCCTGCTCATGTTTCTTAGAAACGCATGCTTGTCTGCTTAAATGTTACCGTGTTTTCATCCAAACCTCGGAAGACTACTACGTAGTCGTTCCGTGCCTGAACGAACCTGCAAGTATCCGGGACCATTAGGTCGCCAAGGCAATCCCCGAACCAGGGGCACGCATCAGGGTAACGAATACTGAACGTGAATCCTTAACGTGACAACTGAATGATAATCACATCAAGTTTATGTCTGAACGAGAATCACGTCACGTAACGAACGAATCTCAGCTCTTGGAGCAAACGCTCGTTCAGATCACGAATCATGGATTATCATTCAAGTTGTGGATTGAACTGACCCTGATCCTGACCTGCATGTCGCGGACAACTTGGAAACAAGGTTTAACGGTTCCACGGGCGGTCACCGGGGCACTGGGACCGTTCCGATCCGGATGGAACATCACGATAGTCTCACGTGCGGACAGGATGGCGTGTAGCGCCTCACGTGCTTCGTTGCACACCATCCTTGTTCAAAGACTAAACGGTCCTTTATGGCTTTGCCAGCGACTAACGTTCATATAGATAAGTCATCCTCGCTTAGCGGCAATCCGCGTGCGAGTCATTGCATAGCATCAATGAACTGAACACCAGAACGATCTGAAAATAACGACTCTCATGTTTGCATATGCTATGCTCCTGAATGTATATACTTGCCCGTGCATGAATTAACAATGTTTGCCTTGGACAGGGAAGGACAAATGGTAAGTTGGTAAGTCTAGCCGTGTTTCCTCAAACATCGCACGGCGCACTGCCCGACACGTTAAGCTATTCAATATTTGCATGAAACTGATCCTAAGGCAACTAGAAAGACAACTTAATAGTTGTGCACGGAACCTGCATTACGTGTTTGGATTTGTCGAGCGGGCGAGTAGCTTCCCCGCCAGTGCATTCAATGTACTGATAATCCACCAGTTTGATATGCAGGGTACGGGAGAACCTCGTGCGGTGCGGACGCCTCCTTCGTGCGTGCTAAGGCCAGGAGTTCCCTCTGAAGCCTTGCAACGGTGCGTCCGGGACTGAAGCACATATACAAGACATAAGTTGTGAACATCGCCTGACCATCGCCTGTACAATCATTCCACAGTTGTAGCCACTTGGCACACTTTCACTGTTTAAGAGAGAGAGGCTTGAGCGACTTGTAATCTCGGCTATACGCCGCCTGTAACACTTGTTCATATCAATAAAGAGATTACCTTACTTGTTTCTATGCTTCCGCTATATTGTTGACTCAGTGAACCTGTTACCGATCGCCTATGCGTTCATGACTCCGCTGCACTCGGACAATCTGTGCGACTCTGTGGCTTAGAACTCTAACCGCCAGCCAATGAACCATGGCCTTGCACGGGCGTGGCTCACGCTCGTGCGGCATCACGCCCGGATGGGTTAAGCGATCGTTCCGCGGGAGCGCTGGCGAGGGTGATTCCCGCCTAGCGGGAACGGCCGATTGCCTGCGGGAGATCGGGGCGTGACACCCTATGAGTTAGCAGGTGGCACATTGAGGAGCCGGTTCCCACTCAGGAGACTACCTTGAGGAGTAGCAGCCAGTTAGCTAGTACTTCCTTTCAGCTTAATACTCGGGTTTGTCCCCGATTTATCTTCCGGCTTGTATTAACTGTGGATTGGTTGTCACAGATTAAATATTATGAAATCTTAGCATTCTTATTCCTGTGATTATTCTTGCCTGTTTATTATCGTGGATGAGATAGATTTTAATAAATCCCAGAAAATGACCTAGACAGCGTACTACCGCCGACACTGCGGCGTAGGCTGGACGTGCCCACGCACTCGTGCCCGAATATCCGGGTGCGGGTCGTGACACATTTTTTGGTGGCCCATGCAGGTCCTACGACTAAATTGTTCGGTTTCAACTTAGGGACCGAACAGGCCTGCAATAAGATTGAGGATTTTAGGAAAAGCTCATCCACCTGATTGAATCGTTCTTGATATTCATATCGACTTCGAATAATTTTATTGACTTGCGTCCTGCCTTGATTCCTGTGCGCCTTTTATTGTTTATTTTGGATGCAGGAAAAATGGACCCACCAGCCAGCAACGAGGCTCATGCAGAAAAACCACAAGGCGTTATGGGTACCCACGAAGACGATGTGGCACCAGTTGGTAAAGGCCAATTATCACCGTGCAGTCAAGCAAGTCAGCCTGCCTCGAGAATCCATCAAGATGACGTTCCACCCTCGACGCAGTCTACTCCACCGATACCTTCCTTTCCACTAGGACAGCCTATGGACGAACAACAAATGTTCCGAATGTTCTACGTGATGATGCAAGCCTATCAGAAGGTTCAACAAGAAGCTCAGCAAAACCAAGCGGAGAACTTCATCGACAGAATTAGCTCGGAGTCACGGAAGCCAAGCAGTTCAAATGCAATTACCTTCGACGAAGACGTTCTTACTGCAGCACGACCTGTGGAGTGCACCACAAGGATCGAGTCCAGCCAGAAGCGGCCGTATACGTCAGCACCAGACCAAGCACAACAGGAAAGAGCTGCAAAGCGACCACAGATGAATCCAACTCAAAGACAGAACCAACAAGCTCCCATTTGTGGCTTTTGTAGAAAACAAGGTCACATTTAGCGGAATTGTAGAAAGAGGCTAGGTGCCTGTCTATATTGTGGATCAGTAGCACATCAAGTGAAGGACTGTCCTGCTGCTCAAGGACGCACAGCTACACAAAAGGTTCCAGTTCAGGCCAGGCCCCAGCAGCGCAGCAGAGGGCACCACCTCAAGGACACGGACCAGCTTCCGCGATGACCGTGGAGAATGCGCAGACTCTTGGAGTAGCCAATGCGCGTAAGTGATTTGTAGCTGCCGTTTCTAGTTTAGCTCGTGCCTATTGGTTCGTGACCCCAGCCCCAACCTAGTAATTTAAACTTGCTAATAACCTGGTATGCTTTTATATCTGATAACTGTAAAGTTGTAGAATCTTTTGTTATTGTGCTTATTGTAGGTTGTTTTGCGAACTTAAATAATTTGTACCTCCTTTCACCATCATCTAGCGCACTTAATTTTGCTGTACTTTATTTATGCTGCTATTCTATAGCCTACTTTTGCAAGCTTACTCTTTATCAGGCTTGTTCATGACATATGTATTATTGGACGCGTACACTAATACAAGTGTCATTTCAGAATCAGTGTGTTACGGTCTGATCAGCCATAGTGCGCTCGATTCGCCCTTCGAAATAATACTTTACGTGGATTGAGATATGTAGTGATTAGTAGACAAATATGCTTGCCCTAGACATGTCTGAGCATATTGTATCGGTTACATAACCGTATTTGATACGAGCATGTGAATAGGGATTACCCAGATATGATCCAATCCACACCTGATTTGACAATTCCCATTTGAATTCTTTAAAACGCCTTGATCCCGATACTCTGTTCTATCACCTCACCCTTGAACTCTTTATTATTGATCCTCGTCTTCCCTTATTTCGGAAAGACAAAATCCTGTGTTTTGTATAAGTTTGATTGTAGTGCTAGGTGTACCCCTCAGACCGGTCGAATTGATGATAACCTCTATGACTAAGGGAATACCATAGGTGGTGTATTTTTGTTGCACACTTAAAGATTCAATACCACGATTAATTAAGTGGGACATAGCTTTACTAGTTGTTTAGCCTTAGAGGATAGATGGGTAAATTCTAAGTTGGGTAGCGACCGCAATGTTCACCTGAGAGGAACCCGTTAGACTGTAATCAAGTAAGTTTGGACAGAGAGAACCCTGCCATATTTTAAATTTCGAGGACAAAATTTTTATAAGTTGGGTAGATTGTAAACCCCCAGATTTTGCAATAATTTTAAATTGGGATTTTTTATAATTTTCTGGAATTTTCTGGAATTTTTCTGTTATTAAAATCAGGATTTTAAATTATTAAATGATTTTTAATTGTTAATAAATAATATTAAAATATTATTTATAATAATATTTTTGGGTGTAAAATGAAAAACTGGACTTAGGGTAATTTTTCTGGATTTTTCTCGGCCTCAGACCTATATTTAAATACCTAAAAACTAATTTTAATTAATTATTTAATTTACTGTTTTTATTATTATTATTTATTATTTATTATTTTATTTTATTTTTTCCGCGGGCCGCCCTGGCCCATTGGGCCGCGGCCCAGCCCGTTAGCCCAGACCCAACCCTATCGGGTCGGGTCGGGTCGGGCGCACCCGAACCCGACCCGCCAGCCCGTCACCCCGACCCGGTCTCCCCCAGCCCCCCCCACGACCCCGCGTCCAGCGCCGGCCGCCGCGCGCAGTGCCGCGCGTTCCGCTCCCACGTCGCCCCCGCGCTCCGCCTCTCCCGGCCAACCCCCCCTCCTCCTCCTCCTTTATAAACCCCCGACGCTCCGTCTTCCTCCTCCAGCCTCCACCCTAACCCTCGCCACGCTCCGCCGCTGCTCTCCTCCACTCGCCACCGCCTCGCCGACCGCCCAGCTCCTCCACCCGCACCGCCAGCGCCTCCCTCCTCCCTCGACGCCGCCCTCCGGTCGACCCCGCAGCTCGAGCAGCAACAGCCACCAGCCGCAGCAAGCCGTAGCCGCCGCCTCCGGCCGCCCTGAGCCGCCGCCGACGCGTCCCCAGCCACGCCGCGCCGCCCTCCGCCGCGTGCCCCCGAGCCCGGCCGCCCAGCAGCCGCCCTCCGCCGGATTTTGACGAGAACCCTAACCCTAACCCTAATTTCGGATTCGCGTGTCCGACACGAGTCGGACACGACTCGACCCTGATTTTTGGGTCCCCTTTAGGTGCGTGTAACTTTCGCCTCGTAGCTCTGTTTCCAATTCCGTAAATTGCGTTGCGAAGCCTGTATGACCCTCTCGGTGCCCGGACAAACTGTTCGGGGCATCGCGTCCTGTGGTGATCGCACACCGCGATCCAAAAACAGGAAAAACCAGACCCTGTTTTACCCCGAAACTGAGTGTGCCCCGCCAAACGGGACGACTTGGTCGCGTGCGATCTTCACAGATACGTACGCGTCGTCGATACGGACGTGTGAGATTTCGTGGAAGCAGATTCAGGTGTGCATGCACACCGAAATCAACGCGTATCCGCGGACATCGTCCCGTATCCGACTTTTCGGCAATTCGCCCTAACTTCTTGTACACTCGTCAGATCGAGACGAAACTTGCGCCATCGGACTCGTAGCGATACGCTGGTCCTGTGGTTCAAGTTTGGTTCGATTCTGAGAACGTTGACGAAATCGCGTGTCGTGGGCCCACAGGCCCGCTCGACGGACGATTTTGTGTTCGGCTCATCGAAATCCAAATCTGGAAGTTCCGTTGGGTTCGTATCAGCGTTCCTGACCTGTTGACACTAAGTTTGGTGAAATTGGAGACCTTTGACCCGGACACATTTTTCGGTGCAAAGCGGGCCCACCAACGGACCCCGTTTTGACCCGAAATTGCCGTTTGTGTCCTTGTCTCCAAATTGGACTCAAGGACAGGCGTTTCTAGCTATTTGATATCTTCTGAGCATGATGGAAATATTTATTTCAGCATCTGGACACATTTCTGGATTTTCCTCGAGACAAACTATATTTGGATCCAAACATCAGGCAAGTACCTGCACTTCAAGTTTAATCTTTATATTGTAATAATTAATTCCTTGCTCTACTAGTACCATTGGATGTTTACACGTAGTATTAGAATCTGGATTTCATGTCTTGAATATTGGATTTCATGTCTTGCTTTTCGTGTCGGGTGGGAGAATACTAAAAGGCATGTAGTTTACCCTGCCCCTTGCCGCTGTTGGTACAAGACTGTCCATCAGCCGGATCTCGATTTTTCCTGTTTAATAGCTGTCTATGACGGCCGGTTTAACCTTATAGACCCCTACATGCCAACTAGGTATTCTAAATACACAAGTTCACACACATAGTTTCTTGTCTTGTTGCAGTTCCTGTTGTCTTGTTGCAGTTCATTTACTTGTCTCATTTATTCCGTTTTTACTCATAACCCTGTTTATAGCTTTTTAACTCTTAGTTATTGTTGCTTCTTTTTGCATATTCTCAACATGATACTTAGTCAATTCTTTTCTTACTTGTCATAAATATTTAGTTTAAATCTTGTTGTGCATTGTGTACTTTGCTCCTTTCCTGACTGGATCCGTTGTTTTAGGCGATGATGAGGACTTTGCCCCTACCTATTATGGCCCCTATGAGTTAGCAGGTGGCACATTGAGGAGCCGGTTCCCACGAGACTACCCTTAGGAGTAGCAGCCAGTTAGCTAGTACTTCCTTTCAGCTTAATACTCGGGTTTGTCCCCGATTTATCTTCCGGCTTGTATTAACTGTGGATTGGTTGTCACAGATTAAATATTATGAAATCTTAGCATTCTTATTCCTGTGATTATTCTTGCCTGTTTATTATCGTGGATGAGATAGATTTTAATAAATCCCAGAAAATGACCTAGACAGCGTACTACCGCCGACACTGCGGCGTAGGCTGGACGTGCCCATGCACTCGTGCCCGAATATCCGGGTGCGGGTCGTGACATCATCGCCCAGTACTCCAGTATATCGATCAGTCACATCTCCGACTGTTGGGACGAGTAGTTCCTGGCGTGATAGTACACCCTCGTCCAGCGTTCCTCCTGCTGACGGAACCATGGGGACAGATGAGCATGTCGAGGAGGTCGTGCCCACGTTGTCCCAGCATCAGCAAGATCCTCCATGTGCACCTCCGGAGGAGACGAGGACAGAGATTTGGGCCGACGCTACAAAGTAAGTCAATTAGATGGTTTAGTATATATTTGTGTTTCTCTTTATTCATCGTATATTCACCGGCTCAGTAATCTAAATTATTATCTCTGTATAGATATCGTCCATCGTCGGTTCAGAGACGCCTGGGCCAATTTCTAAGAACAACTACGGTGGCCCTTGGATCAACTACTCTGAGGCTCCGGAGGAGAGGAAGGCGTTCTGGTTTGCGCACTTCCAGGTTAAGTATATTAAATAAATCCTCTAATTTATGCATATTATATAACTTATTCGTGCTGCTAACTTAATGAATTATTTATTGTAGCAAACGTATTTTTGTCCTCCGCACCGGGCCGAGTTGATCGAGCGGCTCTTTCCTACCGTTGCCGCCAAGCTTATCCGAGATGCTCTGGATGACCAGAAGGCTCGTGATCGTGCTGGAAAACCGATCCAAGGTTGGATCACGCCTGAGCAGTGGACTGCGATGAGGGCTAGATTCGACGATCCGAGCTACAAGGAAAGGTCTAAGAAGGCCAAGGCGGCTAGGCAGAATGCTGCCAAGTGGTGTGGTGGCTCGATTCCGATGACGGAACATTTCCGTCGTTTGGTACGTTTTTTCTTTTAAAATATATTATTTTAATACAAGTACTATAAAATGGTACTTGGAAAAAATATTTAAGTTTAGTAATAAATAATATATTTTTAACAAGTACAGAGGGGTGAGGATGCAAATATGGTGACCGTCTTCTTGGCCACCCATCGCAAGGACGGAAATCTCATTGATGAGAGGGCCTCACAGACCTACGTAAGTATTACTTTACTTTGTGTTTATTTTAATATAACTTAGGCAATTATCGAGTTTTCAAACCTTTTCTAGGCCGAGTATCTTAGGCTGCGTGAGCGGGCGACTGCTAGTGCACCTACACCTGGAGAGGCTGGTACTTCGTCGCAGCCCGCTCCATCTCCGTCGGCGGACGACCTGTGGGTGACCGCAGCTGGTGGTCTCCAGAGGGGTACGTACTACGGTACGGGCTCCTATGGCACCCTGGTTGCGACGCAGTCATCTAGGGCCTCCCAGACAGCTGCGCATTGCACACACCCCTCGCAGTCGCAGCCCTCGCAGTCGTCGGCCCAAGTCCAGGAGGCCGTCCAGGAGGCCGTTAACCGTCAGATTGCGTCTCTCCGTGACGACTTGCTGCGAAGTATGGAGGAGCAGCCCCGGTCCCAGCCGCAGGCGAACGATCTGTAATCCCCCTGATTTTCAAGAATTTTAATTTTTACATTTTTTGGAATTTTCTGAGATTTTTCTCTAATTAAATTAATGTGTTTTAATAATTAAATGATTTTTAATTGATGTTTAATAATATTAAAACATTATAAAAATAATATTTTATGGTGTAAAATGAAAAACTAGACATAGGATATTTTTTCGGGAATTTATTGGATCCCTGATGAATTTTTAAAGCTATAAAAACCATTGATTTATTTTTTTAAACTAATTAATATATTAAACCGGGTTATTAAACCAACCCAAAACTTAAACCAACCCGGACCGGCCGGTCTGACTGAACCGGACCGTAAACCCTAACGGGTCGGATCCGGGTCAGACCCGACCCGTTAGACCCGACCCGGGTGAACAGTGCACCCCCAAAACCGATCACCCCGACCCTTCATTTCCTCCGGCGGCTGAACCGCCGTGGCTTCTCACCTCCCCGCCGCCGCCGCTTGGCTTCTCCGCAACCGCCGCTCGCTCATCTCCACCGGCCGCAACCGCCACCGTTCCCTCTCCCATCTCCGCCCTATAAAACTGCACTCTTCCCCGTCATTCTCCTCCTCCGCCCGTTCTCCGGTGACCCTGACCTCGCCGTGCCGCTGCCCTCGCCTCTGCCACTGCTTCCCGTCCTCCGACCCCTCGCCGGCCGTCTCCACCTCACCACAACATCTCCACCGCCCTGAGCCGCGACCCTCCGCCGCCTCACTGCCAGCCGTCCCACAGCAGCAGCAGCCACCGCAGCAGAGACGCAGCCGCCGTGGCTCCTCCCCAGCAATGACCTGCCTCCCCGAGAGTCCCGCCGCCTCCGACGACTTCACCCGCAGCCGCTCCGGTGGAGCCCCGACCAGCTCCGGCCATTTCCAGACTGAAACCCTAACCCTAGGGTGAGCAGCAACCCGGACACGACTCACTGTGTCGTGTCGACCCGGACACGACGCGGACACAAAATTATCGCTGCTTTCAGACCCTATTCAGGTACCCATAACTTTTGACTCGTAGCTCGGAATTCGATTCCGTAAATTGTATTGCGTAGCCTGTATGACCCTCTCGGTGCCCGGATAAACCGCTCGGGGCATCGCGTCCTGTGGTGATCGTACACCGCGATCCAAAAACAGGAAAAACCAGACCCTGTTTTACCCCGGAATCGAGTACGCCCCGCCAAACGGGACGACTTGGTCGCGTGCGGTCTTCACAGATACGTGCGCGTCGTTGATACGGACGTGCAAAATTTCGTAGAAGCTGATTCGGATGTGCGTGCACACCGGAATCAGTGCGTATCCGCGGACATCGTCCCGTATCCGACTTTTCTGAATCTTGCTGTAACTTAGTGTACACACTTCAGATCGAGACAAAACTTGCACCATCGGACTCGTAGCAATACGGCGGTCCTGTGGGTCAAGTTTGGTTCGATTCTGAGAACTTTGACAAAATCGCGTGTCGTGGGCCCCACAGGCTTCACCCGACGGACGATTTTGAGAACGGCTCATCGGAATCCAATTCCGGAAGTTTCGTTGGGTTCGTATCATCGTTCCTGACTTGTTGACACTAAGTTGGACTGTTTTTGAGACCTTTGACCCTGATGCGTTTTTCGGTGCAGAGCGGCCCACATTTGGATCCCGTTTTGACCCGAAAATGATATTTTTGCCCTTGTCTCCAAATTGGACTCAAGGACAGGCGTTCCTAGCTGATTAATATTTTCTGGATCTAATGGTGATGTTTGTTTCAGCAGCCGGAGTACTGCCTGCAAATCCAGCTATTGCCAGAGCTACACTTGGAGCTGAAAACCCAGGCAAGTGTACCTTGCCATAAATGCAGTTTAATGATTCATTTTCTCTAGATTATTTTTCTTGTGATTGTTGTACTTGCTCAACCCTAGGGCCGTGTGACTTGCTTAGTGTCCGATCATAGTCGGGTGCCAACACCGTACGCGGGGTTGGGCAATGTCATTTAGAGATGGATATCGTGACATTTATAATCTTGTACTTGCCCTATCAAGTACTTATTACCCAGGACACCTGACACACATCATGAGACAGGATCTTTCTGAAATATTCAAGGTGATTCTGTGTAGGTTCCAGGATTTATGACTTAGACATTACATTCCTAGACATTATGATCATAGACATAGTATGACTTACTGCATTAGATATGATCGTACGTGAAGTGGACATGAGGCATCGTGGACATGATATGTATGATTACATTGGGTGGGGAGAGACACACATGCTACAGGCTGATTATATATATATATATAATTCATAGTAAACACATAGTAAAATTTATAGTATAGCTGCTACCGGCTCCCCGACACAGAGCTTGTAGTGGTATCACCCTAAGTTCTAGTGATGCTCTCAACTTGCATTTCACATAGAAGGTTATATAGTTGACCCTATTATTCTCTTATTTACTTTACTGTATTTATTTTGGCTTATGCTTTCTTGTACCTTGCTATGTCTCCTGAGGACCTGGATCCGAATTATGTCCCTAGGACTTGTAGACGAAGTTTATCCAGAGGTATACGGAACAGGTGCACTTCTCGGAACAGTACCAGAACCTGAGGACGAGGTGATCGCTGAGGACTTCTCCTGAACAATTGCTTCGCCATGCTCAGTCGTTATGACAAATAGTCTTTATTTCCTGTTTAATTAAACTTTTTAAATTCCTGTTTATGAGAACATTGTAACAGACTAATATCGGGTTGTTCCCCGAATACTTTGCTGAGACTGGATGTTTAATTTACTTTCCTTATTGCTGTTGATTTTATATTCTTTTCTGTGGATGAGATTAGTTCTGACTTGTTGTTATAGACCTTATCTACAGCTTAAGTATGCCCGATGGATCCATTAAATTGGGTTTGTCCATCGGTGCATGCTGCTGGCCATTATCACGCGTCCGGTCCCTCGGTATTTTGGGACTGGGGCGTGACATGGTTTTTGTGGTGGCCCATGCAGGTCAACGACTAAATTGTTCGGTTTCAACTTAGGGACCGAACAGGCCTGCAATAAGATAGGATAAATTTTTAGGATCTCATCCACTTGCTTGAAAACATTCTTGATATCTGTATCGTACTCGAATTAATTTTTGATTTGCATCCTGCCTTGAATCTTGTGCGCTTCTTATATTTTATTTTGGATGCAGAAAGATGGATCCAATAATTGAAGATGAAATTCCTTTGAGTACGCCACAAGATGCTGTGGTTACCTATGGAGATGGAGTTACATCAGAGAACAGAGGGCAATCCTCTCAAGGTGGTCAAGCTGAACAGCATAACTCAAGGTTCAGGCGCGATGATATCCCACCTCCGCCGCAGTTCCCACTGCAGATGCCTGTCTTTCCACCAGGGCAAGCAATGGACGGGCAGCAGATGTTCCAGATGTTTTATGCTATGATGCAAGCTCAACAACAAGTTCAACAGGAGGCGCATCGTCAGGAGGCAGAGTACCTAAGAACCAGCCTCGTAAACGCATTGGAGCAAGTGAACCCACAAGCTAGGCGACCAGCGACGGGATCTATCACTGATTTCCGTCAACTCAAGCCCCGTACCTTTTCGGGCAAAGAAGGACCAACCGAAGTTCATGAGTGGCTCACCAATATACAACACCAGTTGGAAGCAGCTGAACTACCGAGGGAACGTTGGATGACCGCCGTCAGAATGCAGTTGACGGACAATGCCCATCACTGGTGGATATCTGAAGAGACCAGGCTCGGACCAGACCGAGTCACTTGGGAAGAGTTCTCCAGACTCTTTCAAGAGATGTACATTCCGGCCATCGCTCGATCAGAACTGAGGGACAAATTCAATCGCCTCACTCAGGAAGCTATGACGGTGGAAGAATACAACGCCGAGTTCATTCGTCTGAGTCGCTTCGCACCTACCTTGATCCCTACAGAAGTAGAGAAGGCCGAGAAGTTTTTCGACGGACTCAACATCGAGCTACAGAAATTGATTGGATCTGTCGCACCCACTTCATACTCGGACGTTCTCGCTGCAGCCCGACGCATGGAACGCGTCACCAGGAGAGAGACCAGTCTGAAACGGTCTTCCACGTCAGCCAGAGCATCACAAGAAGAAGCTGCAAAGAGGCCTCATATACACCAGCCAACCAGAGCCTCTCCGCAGATATTACCTACATGTCAATACTGTGGCAAGGTAGGCCATACTGAGAAGGACTGCAGACGCAAGTTGGGATTATGCTTGATTTGTGGAACCAATCAACACTTAGCCAAGGATTGTCCTTATCATCGAGGAGGAGCACCAAGAGCAAACCAACAAGCTCTACCAGCACCAGGAGGGTATCAACCAAGGCCACCAATGGCACCACAAGCGGCACTCTTCCAACAAGCCCAGCAGCAGCAGCAGCAGCAACAGAGGAATCCACCAGGACGCGGACAAGCCTTCATGATGACTTTGGAAGACGCGCAGAACCAAGGAGTGGCTAATGCGCGTGAGTTTTTATAGTTTTTCCGTTTCTAGATTTGCTATAATTCGTGCCTGCTGGTTCGTGACCCCAGACTTAACCTGATCATTTTAACTTGATAATTGATAACCTAGTGTTAATCTAAATAATTTTGAACTTGCTAAATAACCTAGAATTGTTAATCTATTATGTTTTAAAGAATAACCTATAACGTTTTATAACTGATAACCAAATAAGTTTTAAAGGATAAAACTAGTTTTCTAAAATTGAAAATTTCTAGATTTCCCACATTTGGGAAATTGCATAACTTCTATTACTTAGGGAAATGATTTTCCCTATGTGTTTAACCTTGAACATTGATTTTCTTGTGATTCGAATAAATTTGGTAACAGTGTCATCTCTGTTGACCGGCTATTCTTTGATTGCGAGGACGCAATCCTCTTAAGGGGGGTAGATTGTAATCCCCCTGATTTTCAAGAATTTTAATTTTTACATTTTTCTGGAATTTTCTGAGATTTTTCTCTAATTAAATTAATGTGTTTTAATAATTAAATGATTTTTAATTGATGTTTAATAATATTAAAATATTATAAAAATAATATTTTATGGTGTAAAATGAAAAACTAGACATAGGATATTTTTTCGGAAATTTATTGGATCCCGGATGAATTTTTAAAGCTATAAAAACCATTGATTTATTTTTTAAAACTAATTAATATATTAAACCGGGTTATTAAACCAATCCAAAACTTAAACCAACCCGGACCGGCCGGTCTGACTGAACCGGACCGTAAACCCTAACGGGTCGGATCCGGGTCAGACCCGACCCGTTAGACCCGACCCGACCCGGGTGAACAGTGCACCCCCAAAACCGATCACCCCGACCCTTCGTTTCCTCCGGCGGCTGAACCGCCGTGGCTTCTCACCTCCCCGCCGTCGTCGCTTGGCTTCTCCGCAACCGCCGCCCGCTCATCTCCACCGGCCGCAACCGCCGCCGTTCCCTCTCCCATCTCCGCCCTATAAAACCGCACTCTTCCCCGTCATTCTCCTCCTCCGCCCGTTCTCCGGTGACCCTGACCTCGCCGTGCCGCTGCCCTCGCCTCTGCCACTGCTTCCCGTCCTCCGACCCCTCGCCGGCCGTCTCCACCTCACCACAACATCTCCACCGCCCTGAGCCGCGACCTTCCGCCGCCTCACTGCCAGCCGTCCCACAGCAGCAGCAGCCACCGCAGCAGAGCCGCAGCCGCCGTGGCTCCTCCCCAGCAACGACCTGCCTACCCGAGAGTCCCGCCGCCTCCGACGACTTCACCCACAGCCGCTCCGGTGGAGCCCCGACCAGCTCCGGCCATTTCCAGACTGAAACCCTAACCCTAGGGTGAGCAGCAACCCGGACACGACTCACTGTGTCGTGTCGACCCGGACACGACGCGGACACAGAATTATCGCTGCTTTCAGACCCTATTCAGGTACCCGAAACTTTTGACTCGTAGCTCGGAATTCGATTCCGTAAATTGTATTGCGTAGCCTGTATGACCCTCTCGGTGCCCGGACAAACCGCTCGGGGCATCGCGTCCTGTGGTGATCGTACACCGCGATCCAAAAACAGGAAAAATCAGACCCTGTTTCACCCCTGAATCGAGTACGCCCCGCCAAACGGGACGACTTGGTCGCGTGCGGTCTTCACAGATACGTGCGCATCGTTGATACGGACGTGCAGAATTTCGCAGAAGCTGATTCGGATGTGCGTGCACACCGGAATCAGTGCGTATCCGCGGACATCGTCCTGTATTCGACTTTTCTGAATCTTGCTGTAACTTAGTGTACACACGTCGGATCGAGACGAAACTTACACCATCGAACTCGTAGCAATACGACGGTCCTGTGGGTCAAGTTTGGTTCGATTCTGAGAACGTTGACAAAATCGCGTGTCGTGGGCCCCACAGGCTTCACCCGACGGGCGATTTTGAGAACGGCTCATCGGAATCCAATTCCGGAAGTTCCGTTGGGTTCGTATCATCGTTCCTGACTTGTTGACACTAAGTTGGACTGTTTTTGAGACCTTTGATGTAAACCCCCAGATTTTGTAAGAATTTTAAATCTTGGATTTTTCCCAATTTTTTGGAATTTTCTGGGAATTTTCTGTAATTAAAATCAGGGTTTTTAATTATTAATTAATTTTTAATTGATAATAAATAATATTAAAATATTATGGAAATAATATTTTTGGGTGTAAAATGGAAAACTGGACTTAGGGTAATTTTTCTGGATTTTTCTGGGCCTCAGACCTATTTTTAATTACCTAAAAACTATTTATTTATTTATTAACTGTTTTATTATTATTATTATTATTATTTTTATTATTTTTATTATTATTATTTTATCGTTTTGGGCCGGCCCGGCCCAGTGGACCGGCCCAACAGCCCAGACGGCCCAGCCCGCCAACCCGGGTCGGGTCGGGTCGGTCAAACCCGACCCGCCGCCCGGATCCGCCAACCCGTCTCCTCCATTCCCCCAGCCCCCGAGTCCTCCGGCCGTGCCTGCGTCCGGCGCCGCTTCCGCCGGCGAGCCGCCCGCCACCTCCCTCGGCCCCACGCCCCGCGGCCCTGCCCTTTAAATCCCCTCTCCTCCGCTCGCCGCCACCGCAGCTCCCTCCTCCGCCACCTCCTTCTTCCTCCCCTCTCCTCCGGCTGCCTCCGGCCACGACGAGCTCGAGCAGCGGCCGCAGCAGCAGCCGGCCACCGCCCAGCGCGCCTCCGGCTGCCCCGGTCTCCTCCTCCCTCTCCTCTCTCTTCCACGGCAGTTCCGCCGGACTCCCGCGCCGCCAGCGCCTCTCCCCAGCAGCCGACGTCGACGACGAGCCGCCCTCGACCCCGCCGTCTCCGACGCCGCCGCCCAGCCCCGGTCGGCCTCCCCAGCAGCGCCGCTCAGCCCTCCGCCGGCCGGCCGTCGCCGGAATTCAGCAAAACCCTAACCCTAATTTCCTAATTCCCTGTGTCCGACACAGGACACAGTGTCCTGTGGCGTGTCGGACACGATTTTGCCTGGGTTTTCAGGTCCCCTTCAGGTGCGTATAACTTTTTGCTCGTAGCTCTGTTTTGGTTTCCGCAAATTGCGTTGTGAAGCCTGTATGACCCTCTCGGTGTCCGGACAAACTGTTCGGGAGATCGCGTCCTGTGGTGATCGCACACCGCGATCCAAAAACAGGAAAAAACTAGACCCTGTTTCACCCCGGAACTGAGTACGCCCCGCCAAACGGGACGACTTGGTCGCGTGCGGTCTTTACAGATACGTGCGCATCGTCGATACGGACGTGTGAGTTTTCGTGGAAGCTGATTCGAGTGTGCGTGCGCACCGGAATCAACGCGTATCCACGGACATCGTCCCGTATCCGCCTTTTCTGCAATTTACCCTAACTTCGTGCACACACGTCGGATCGAGACTAAACTTACGCCATCGGACTCGTAGCGATACGCTGGTCCTGTGGGCCAAGTTTGGTTCGATTCTGAGAACGTTGACAAAATCGCGTGTCGTGGGCCCACAGGCCCCGCTCGACGGGCGATTTTGTGTTCGGCTCATCGGAATCCAAATCTGGAAGTTCCGTTGGGTTCGTATCAGCGTTCCTGACCTGTTGACACTAAGTTTGGTGAAATTGGAGACCTTTGACCCGGACACGTTTTTCGGTGCAAAGCGGGCCCACCGGCGGACCCCGTTTTGACCCGAAACTGCCGTTTTCGCCCTTGTCTCCAAATTGGACCCAAGGACAGGCATTTCTAGCTATTTGACATCTTCTGAGCATGATGGTAATGTTTATTTCAGCATTTGGACTCATCTCTGGATATTTTTCCGAAGAACTATTAATCGGATCCAAACAACAGGCAAGTACCTGCACTTCAAGTTTAATCTTTATATTGTGATAGTTAATTCCCTGCCTTACATGTACCATTGATGATTACACGTAGTGCTAGAACACTGGATTTCATGTCTTGAATATTGGAGTTCATGTCTTGTTTTTCATGTCGGGTGGGAGAATACTGAAAAGCATGTAGTTTACCCTGACCCTTGCCATGATTAATAGTTGTTGGTACACGACTGTCCATCAGCCGGATCTCGATTATTCCTGTCTAATAGCCGTCTATGACGGCCGGTTTAACCTTATAGACCCCTACATGCCAACTAGGTATTCTAAATACACAAGTTCACACACATAGTTTCTTGTCTTGTTACAGTTCCTATTGTCTGGTTGTAATTCATTTTCCTGTCACCTTGTTCCTGTTTTACTCATGTCCCTGTCTTACAGCAATTAACTCTTAGTTATTGTTACTATTTATTTATACATATCCTCAACATGATACCTGTCAGTTTTTTTTAATTGTCATGAATATTTAGTTTAATCTTGTTGTGCATTGTGTACTTTGCTCCTTTCCTGACTGGATCCGTTGTTTTAGGCGATGATGAGAACTTTGTCCCTACCTATTATGGCCACTATGAGTTAGCAGGTAACACATATGAGGAGCCAGTTCCCACCCAGGAGGCTACTTCTGCAGAGTAGTTAGCAGTAGCTGCTTATTTATTTCCTTTCAGCATATACTCGGGTTTGTCCCCGATTTATCTTTTGGCTTGTATTAACTGTGGATTGGTTGTCATAGATTAAATATTATGAAATCTTAGCATTCCTATTTCCTGTGATTATTCTTACATGTTCATTATTGTGGATGAGATAGATACTTATTGACCCCAGAAATGACCTAGACAGCGTACTACCGCCGACACTGCGGCGTAGGCTGGACGTACCCACGCACTCGTGCCCAAATTTCCGGGTGCGGGTCGTGACATTTGACCCTGACGCATTTTTCGGTGCAGAGCGGCCCACATTTGGACCCCGTTTTGACCCAAAAATGACGTTTTTGCCCTTGTCTCCAAATTGGACTCAAGGACAGGCGTTCCTAGCTGATTAATATTTTCTGGATCTAATGGTGATGTTTGTTTCAGCAGCCGGAGTACTGCCTGCAAATCCAGCTATTGCCAGAGCTACACTTGGAGCTGAAAACCCAGGCAAGTGTACCTTGCCATAAATGCAGTTTAATGATTCATTTTCTCTAGATTATTTTTCTTGTGATTGTTGTACTTGCTCAACCCTAGGGCCGTGTGACTTGCTTAGTGTCCGATCATAGTCGGGTGGCAACACCGTACGCGGGGTTGGACAATGTCATTTAGAGATGGATATCGTGACATTTATAATCTTGTACTTGCCCTATCAAGTACTTATTACCCAGGACACCTGACATACATCATGAGACAGGATCTTCCTGAAATATTCAAGGTGATTCTATGTAGGTTCCAGGATTTATGACTTAGACATTACATTCCTAGACATTATGATCATAGACATAGTATGACTTACTGTATTAGATATGATCGTACGTGAAGTGGACATGAGGCATCGTGGACATGATATGTATGATTACATTGGGTGGGGAGAGACACACAGGCTACAGGCTGATTATATATATATATATATAATTCATTGTAAACACATAGTAAAATTCATAGTATAACTGCTACCGGCTCCCCGACACAGAACTTGTAGTGGTATCACCCTAAGTTCTAGTGATGCTCTCAACTTGCATTTCACATAGAAGGTTATATAGTTGACCCTATTATTCTCTTATTTACTTTACTGCATTTATTTTGGCTTGTGCTTTCTTGTACCTTGCTATGTCCCCTGAGGACCTGGATCCGGATTATGTCCCCAGGACTTGCAGACGAAGTTTATCCAGAGGTATATGGAACAGGTACACTTCTCGGAACAGTACCAGAACCTGAGGACGAGGTGATCGCTGAGGACTTCTCCTGAACAATTGCTTCGCCATGCTCAGTCGTTATGACAAATAGTCTTTATTTCCTGTTTAATTAAACTTTTTAAATTCCTGTTTATGAGAACATTGTAACAGACTAATATCGGGTTGTTCCCCGAATACTTTGCTGAGACTGGATGTTTAATTTACTTTCCTTATTGCTGTTGATTTTATATTCTTTTCTGTGGATGAGATTAGTTCTGACTTGTTGTTATAGACCTTATCTACAGCTTAAGTATGCCCGATGGATCCATTAAATTGGATTTGTCCATCGGTGCATGCTGCTGGCCATTATCACGCGTCCGGTCCCTCGGTATTTTGGGACTGGGGCGTGACACGATCCGATGCTCATCGCACGATTTGATATGCTCGACCGCAGCATGACGGAGCTACGGGACCTGACAAATGATATTAGAGCCTCCAATGACCGCAACATCATGGAGCTGCAGGCGTCACAGCTATCGATGGGCGAGAAGCTTACGAGGATGCAGGATTCAATGGGTGATAGCAGTACGAGGCTGTTATCTACCCTGGATTCTTACAACCAGCAACTCGCAGACTTGGAGCGGGCACGGCCTCCACCGACGTCACTGCCTTATCCATCGACATCGGTGTCGATTCCACGGGACGAGTATGAGGAGTTCTTATCCTTCAAGCGCGCCGCTGGTCAGCGTCCTGCAGATCCGCAGTAGTATAGTTATTTTTATTATTATTTATGATGCGATTATATATTATGAATTATTGATACTTCAACAATAGGCATGATGTATGATGCTTCTTGTGGTATTTAATTTTTTACTTAATTTAATTTGATTGATACTTCAACAATGCTTCTTGTGGTCTTTAATTTAATTGGATTATATAGTGGAGATGGAGGAGGAGTCGAAGAAGGGTGGTTATTGTGGTGTCAAGAAGAGGAGATGGAGGAGGAGGAGGACTAGAACTGCAGGAAATCACCAATCTGGATAATTTTTTTTTTTTAAATTAGCGACGGTTTTAGCGACGTTATCTTAAGTCGCTAAATACGTCGCTAATTAGCGATGCTGTAACACGTCGCTAAATACGTCGCTAATGACGTCGCTAATGACGTCGCTATACGTCGTCAAATGCTGACATGGCAGTATAGCCAGGTCATTATAGACGTCGGTGTAACGTCGCTATTGACGTCGCTAATGACGTCGCTAATGACGTCGCCAATTGCTGACACGGCAGTATTGCCAGGTCATTAAAGACGTCGGTGTAACGTCGCTATATAAGTCGCTAATTAGCGACGTTTAGCGACTTTACTGACGTCGCTAAGTAGTGACTCGGCGTCGCTAAACGTCGCAAAAATTTGCGACACACTAAAGTCGCTAAAAAACGTCGGTATAGCGACGTTTAGCGACGTTTTTTTTTTGCGACTTGATTTTTTCCGACAACTTTCTTACGTCGCTAATTACGTCGCTAAACTCATTTAGCGACGTTTTTTGGTTATTTAGCGACGTTTTTAGACGTCGCTAATTTGACTTATTCTGGTAGTGAACATTATGAATTAATTACTATTACCCTTCATTTCCTAAGCCTAACTCCACTACCCCCCATTTATTTTTAATTACTACTACCTTTTATGCATTTATAGTTTGTTAATGGTAATTATACTTATCCCCTTTCCAGGGTAACACTAATAAAAAAAATGGGAGGTGATGCAAATAAATTATTAACAATTGGGGGGGGGGGGGGGGAGGGTTTGTAACGAACGAATGAGCTCTACATGTTGTATGGAAATAGCAGTCGAGCAGTCATGTCCGAAAATAAAATGTTTGAGAATAATATATTTTCTGACCATCAGGATAATCGAAAACGTCCGAAGGAAGATAATCCACAAGCATTAGATAATCAATAGCTGTTAGATCTGCTTCGTTTAGTGTCCGCATATGAGTCTTGAAACAAAATATACTAGTATTGAATTTTCCGAAAAAAAAAATGCTATTAATAATCTAAAACCATTTATTTGGACAAAGTTGCAGGCGGTGCCTTTGGATGGATAGCTCCACCAGTAAAGGATGATATCACCTAAAAAAAAAAAAAAAAAAAGCTTGGATGATAAATATTATTTTTGCTCCGAAAAAGTATCGATAAGTCTAAATTATACGCGCATGCAACAATGAGAATACGAGATCGATGGACAAATGGACAGCTGGCTGGATCGAGCCAAGAATCGCTCGCTCGATCCAATATGTTCCTGACATGGTGGCGATCGAGTTATCGTTTTCGAAGCCCCACAGCCTGCAGCTACAGACCAAGAGATCGCTACAGTTGTATAAGTTCCCATTTCCAGAAAGATTTTGTACAGGAGGGGAGGGAGGGTGGGACCTCGATCGATCATTTAAATTGCATGCTGCCACAAGGCTAGCTAGCTCGACGTAATCACCAGGAACCACCAAACCCTCTTACACCTTTGGGGCCACCCTCTATTGTAACTTACTGTTGCCCCCGCCTAGGGATGAGCATTATTCGGTTTTGGACTTAAAAATCGAACTGAACCGAATAAGAGATTCGGTTCAGTTTTAAAAAAAAAATTTAATTCGGCTTCGATTTTGAAATTACCTAAAAAAAATTATTCGGTTTTGGATTTCAATTTTGGGTTCCGATTTCGGTCAAAAACCGAAAACCGAATAAAAAAAAATTAATTTATATATATATGTATATGAGCATGGATTCACATTTTTGATTTTTGGCATCTCCGAGCATCCTCATATTATCATTCGTTGGATCTTATTTAAGTCATATAATCTTGACCCTAGTCCCACCTGCTTATGATTGATATTGCGAAAATAGCTGTTCATTTGGTTCGTGGCAGAAAAATGACTCTTTATTTGTTATAATCGTTTACTTAATATAAAGTTATTTATCGATTTTACTGTCTATTGTGAGTAGTGTCCTGCTAGGAAGTTGGCTCATCTATATAACTTAAGTATTTTGCTTTGCAAAAGGGATTTAGAAATTGTAAGCTACCATAGAAGAATTACTTGCAGTTATCCAAAGCGACAAAGTATTGTCGGTTCTAAGAAATAAATTCCTATCGATTTGTTCTCAAAGGAGCGTCCAAGAAATTTATTTCTTAGAATTTGTTTGTTCCCGAGAACAAATCGATTGAAATGATCAAAACTTACTTGGAGAAACGGAGATATATATCGTTATATAGCAAAAAAATTTTACTTTTGTTTTTTTGTTGTTGTCGAAACTTGGTTGTGTTTCTATAATAGAAAGACTGTAATCCAAATCAGTTTATAAAATTGTTGTAAGTGTCAAGTTATTATAATTTTTCTTTTTTTTTCTAATACAATCTATACATAACCCGGAAACAACAGGGGCCACCGTCTATTGGAACTTACTGCCACCTTGCTTCGACTCTTATGATTGATATCAAAGTTTTTTTTTTTTCCGTCCTTGTCCTCTACTTGGTGTACTACACCAGCTTGATCTTAATTCATCGATCAATCACATGTTGCTGTTATCAAACCAGAATCTAGCTCCGACGCGACAGGACCGACCGACCAATCGATTCCAATCGCTTTGTTGCGAGCGAGAGAGAAAAAAAGCTTGAATTGCTCCTCATCATCCTTTTTGTCGCGAAAGTAAGTACCACATGTTTCACCAATGATATGAACCTAGCTCTCAAGGATATTGTTCACAAACAAACAAGTGCAGAAACCAAGTAATCATCTTCGGCCTTCAGTTCTTCCATGGTTCTAGCTGCTCACTGCAGTTCATCAGGATTAATGACCATTTAAGTAACAAATTAGCAGGAATTGGCACAGGGCAGATATGCCGGGTATTCAGGAACACCAAAACTTTGGAATGCTAATCCCACCTTCTTCTTCTTCTTCTTCCTAGACTTCGTTCCTCCATTTTCGACTCCCCTTTTTATCCAAGTTAGGGGTCACGATCCGCATCCGGTATGAGAGTACGAGTACGTGGGTACGTCCAGCCTACGTCACAGTATCGACGGTAGAACGTTGTCTAGGTCTATAATACTAACTATCAATCTCACACAATAATATAAACTAAACATGTCAATGATATCTCAACTCCAAAATGTAGGACAATATGATAATGATATGAAAATCAATATTCAATCACAATAAAACTAGAGGAGGATAAGTGGCACGATATGATAAAACAAAGAAGTCACGAATCGCAACTAGATAATCATCAACATTAACATCAATCTAAACAAGTCAAGGAGTAATAATAATACATCACAAAAGTCTAATATACTGAAAATAAATCCAGTACTGTATGAAGGTAACTGAAATAACTAGTGATACCGGCTAGGCCTCTCAGTAATCACTCCACTAAAAAATACAGAGTTTTAGCGACGAAATTTTGTCGCTAAAATGTCTATTTTCGTCGCTATTTTATTATAGCGACGGATTAGCGACGAAAATATCGCGTCACTAATTTAAGTGTTGCTGCCACATTTTCGTTGCTAATCTATCGTCATGTCGATGGATTAGCCACGAACTTAGCGACGGTAACTCAATGATGGATTAACGACGGATTAACGACGTATTATTTACGTTGTTGTGTTTGGTGACGGTTTAGCGACGAATTGACGACGAAAAAAGTGAGTCCATTTTTACCAAATTTTTCAGAAGCTTACCGACTGAATTTTTGTCGCTAATCAGTCGCTAACGACGACGGACATAGCGACGGATTTAGCGACTATTTCTGATACAAATCTGCCACATTTTTGGTACCAAGCATATTTTGCGACGATATTTTTCGTCGCTATTCCATCGCTAAAGCGTTGCATATCCGTCACGGACCTGGAATTTTTTAGTTTTTCGTCGCTAAGCAAAAAAATATTTTTTTTACAGGATAGAATGTCACGACCCGCACCCGAAAAATCGTACATGAGTCGTGGGTACGTCCAGCCTACGCCGCAGAATCGGCGGTAGAACGCTGTCTAAGTCCGTTCTAGGTCACACAATATTTATATCTCACAATATCCTGTCAATAAAACCTCTCCAAAAGGAGGGCAACCACGCAATATATATAAACTCAATCACAATAACTAGGGAAAGAGTAAAAGCACGATAAGATATCAACAAAGAAACAAGAACCAAAGAGAGCAGTATAATATCCAATATACAGTCCAAGTCTAAGTCTATAATATCTCATAGAAGCAACAAAATAATAAATACAGTACAGTCATCCAAAATAGCAACTGGGAACAACCCAGAGAAATCTACCTAGCTATACTAGGGTGCTAACGGCGTCTCCTCGACGAGCTCCTCCTCAATCTCTGGGTCACAACACTCCTCGACACTTAGCCCGTAGAAGGTCGGGCAAAAATCTTCAGGATCCTCTGGAAAAAATATGTCCAGTCAGGACTGGAGCGAAGTACATAACTCTGAAAGCAACTCTGTAATCCCCCTGATTTTTTCAAAAATTGATAAATTTGGAATTTTCTGAATTTTCTGGAATTTTCTTGGATTTTTCTGTAATTAAATCAGGTGTTTTAATTATTAAAGGATTTTTAAATGTTAATAAATATTGTTAAAATACCATGAAAATAATATTTTATGATAAAAAATGAAAAACTAGACATAGGGTAATTTTCCGGGATTTTATTGGACCCCGGATGGGTTTTAAAAGCCCTAAAACTAACTAATTAATTAAACCACATTTAAACCCGGTTTATTTTAGAAAACCAAACCCAACCAACCCGGACCGGCCGGTTTATCAGAACCGAACCGACCGCCCTTAGCGGGTCGGATCCGGGTCAGACCCGACCCGCTACGCCCGACCCGACCCGAACTTTCATCTCCCCCAAACCGTAACGTCCCGACTCTTCTCCTCCCCGCCGCCGGCGACTCTCCGGCTCCCTGTGAACGGCCGCCGCCACCGCTCTCCATCTCCCCGACCTCTCCGCTCCGGCTCCTCCTTACCGGACGACCGTTGGCCTCCCTCCACCTCCCTATATAAACCCTATTCTTCTCCTTCTCCGGCCCGCACCTCCCCGTTCCGCCGCTGCCGCTGCCCTCTTCCCTCCGCCGTGCCGCAACCGACGCCGCCCTCGACGACCGGCCTCGCCCGGCCACCTCCTGCTCCTCCGCCAGATGCCGCCTCGTCCAGCCCCCTCTTTCCCTCCTCTCCTCAGTCACCTCCGTCCTCAGCGTCGCTCGCCGGTCACCCGAGAGCCGCCCGCAGCTGCCGCTACTCCGCCGCTGCCACCTCCTTCCACCTCTCACCAGCGCCACCGACAACCCCGGGCCAACTCCGGCGAGTCAGAAGCGGACACAGCGACACAGGAACCCTAGACTTTGAAACTGAACAGTGGACACGGCTAGACGTGTTGGACACGACACGGACACGGAGATACGCTGTTCATTGAACCCTGTTCAGGTACTTCCAACTTCCTGCTCGTAACCCCGTTTTCAATTCCGTCTTTTGCGTTGTGAAGCCTGTGAGACCCTCTCGGTGCCCGGACAAACCGCTCGGGGTATCGCGTCCTGTGGCGATCGCACACCGCGATCCAAAACAGGAAAAAATCTAGACCCTGTTTTACCCCGGAACTGGGTACGCCCCGCCAAACGGGACGACTTGGTCACGTGCGGTCTTCACCGATACGTCAGCGTCGTCGATACGGACGTGCGGGATTTCGCAGAAGCTGATTTGGATGTGCGTGCACACCGGAATCAGTGCGTATCCGCGGACACCGCCCCGTATCCGTACTTTCTGTTTCTCGCTGTAACTTAGTGTACACAAGTCAGATCGAGACGAAACTTGCGCCATCGGACTCGTAGCAATACGCTGGTCCTGTGGGTCAAGTTTGGTTCGATTCTGAGAACGTTGACAAAATCGTGTGTCGTGGCCCCCACAGGCTCCACTCGACGGGCGATTTTGAGAACGGCTCTTCGGAATCCAATTCTGGAAGTTCCGTTGGGTTCGTATCATCGTTCCTGACCTGTTGACACTAAGTTGGACTGTTTTTGAGACCTTTGACCCTGACGCGTTTTTCGGTGCAAAGCGGCCCACATCTGGACCCCGCCTTAACCCGAAAATGACGTTTTTGCCCTTATCTCCAAATTGGACTCAAGGACAGGCGTTTCTAGCTGATTGATAGTTTCTGGACCTGATGGTGATGTTTTTTTCAGCAACCGGAGTACTGCCTGCAAATTTCTGCTGAAGTCAGAGCTATAATTGGAGACAGAACCCAGGCAAGTATACCTTGCCAAATCCTTCAGTTTGCTACTTATCTCCTGGTTTTATTTTTTATTGTCTTGCAATATTCTGGTACAATGTTTGCATGATTTTCAGTTGTTACTTCCTTGTCATATATAGTTCTTGATGCTTGCTGATTTATTCCTGCTGCACTAGTTATATCTTCTCGGTTTGCGTGCATGTTTATTATTTGTTCTTTCCTTGGATCACTACTTGTTTCCTAGACATATTGTGATGGTTTATGCTTACTCTATATTCCTGGAGTTGACTTGATTGATTTCCTAGTTCCTAGATGCTGTTATTGGACATTGACTACACTTGAGCAAATCTTGATCGTGAGTACCCATTGTACTGCGATAGAGACTTGTTCATTTGACTACCTCCTTCGTGAGCTCCCGTTGGGCTGCGAAAGAGCTATACTATAGACTGTGAGTCCCCATTGGACTGCTTTCTATAGGATCGTGATCTCCCATTGAGATGCGATTACCCCGATTACTTGTAGTTATGTCTGATAGCATCACTGGCATGCCACTGTCTTAGATATAGTGTTATCTCGTGTCTATTTGCTTGTGTTTACTTTCTTCTCTATCTTGCATGACCATTACTATATTTGGCTCGTATTCTTTTGTATCTTGCTATGTCCCCTGAGGACCTGGTTTTGTTCTCCAGATTAGCAGACGAGGAGTACCGCAGCTAATGGAACAACACCAGACAGGAGTTTGATTGCAGTGGTTGGTCCTGTTTCTTAGTTACTTTCTAGCATATTTTCTTGTCTGTATTTTCTTGTTTATCGGTAGTGGATTTGTCTCCACCCGACTTAGTATTATTTCCTTGCTGGATCTTTGACAGTAACTTTACTTTCAGCAATTATTTCATGGTTGATATTTTCATGTTGTTCTGTGGATGAGATTAGCAAACCCTGGACATTGTAATACAGCTTAAGTATGCCCCGATGGATCCATTAAATTGGGTTTGTCCATCGGTGCATGCTGCTGGCCATTATCACGCGGCCAGTCCCTCGACATTTTGGGACTGGGGCGTGACATGGTTTTTGTGGTGGCCCATGCAGGTCAACGACTTAAATTGTTCGGTTTCAACTTAGGGACCGAACAGGCCTGCAAATAAGATAGGAAAGTTTTAGGATCTCATCCACCTGCTTGAAACGTTCTTGATATCTATATCGGATTCGAATCAATATGTTGAATTGCATCCTGCCTTGATTCCTGAGCGCCTCTCATTGTTTATTTTGGTTGCAGAGTTATGGAATCACGAGCAAACGACGAGGCTCCTGCAATATCTCCACGGGATGCTTTGGTAACCAACGAAGATGAAGCGACACCAGTTGATGAAGGACGATCAGCTCAACAAGCAAGTCATCATGCCACGAGAATCCAGCAACATGACATTCCACCTTCGACGCAATTGCCCGTAATTCCACCAGGGCAGGCCATGGACGGGCAGCAGATGTTTCAAATGATCTATGCAATAGTGCAAGCTCAACAAGAGGCTTGGAGTCGCAGTCTAGTAACCATACTAGAGCAGGCAAGACGGCCAACAACGGGTTCTATCGCCAATTTTTGCCAGCTGAAGCCCCGTACCTTCTCAGGAAAAGAGGAGCCCACCGAAGTTCATGAGTGGCTCACCAACACACAACATCAATTAGAAGCAGCAGAACTTCCAAGGGAACGTTGGATGACTGCAGTCAGAATGCAATTGACGGACAATGCTCATCACTGGTGGCTATCTGAAGAGACCAGACTCGGACCAGACCGAGTCACTTGGGAAGAGTTCTCTAGACTCTTTCTAGAGATGTACATTCCAGCCATTGCTCGATCAGAACTTCGGGACAAGTTCAATCGCCTCACTCAAGACAATCTGTCAGTGGAAGAGTACAACGCGGAGTTCATTCGTCTGAGTCGTTTTGCCCCTACATTGATTCAGACAGAAGAAGAGAAGGCTGAGAAGTTCTTCGACGGATTAAACATTGAGCTACAGAAACTGATTGGATCCGTTGCGCCTACATCCTACCCGGACGTCCTTGCTGCAGCCCGACGCATGGAGCGCGTTATCAGGAGAGAGACCAATCTGAAGCGATCGTCCACATCAGCACCACCACAGGAAGAAGCTGCAAAGAGGCTTCACAGTCACCAGTCACCAGAAGCATCTCCACAGGCAATACCTGTATGTCCATATTGTCACAGGCGAGGCCATATTGAGGACCAGTGCAGACGCAAAAAGAGATTATGTTTAGCTTGTGGATCCAGTCAGCATTTATTAAAGGAATGCCCTGAGCGTCAAGAAAGAGCACAAATGGTTAACCAACAAGCACTGCCAGTACCGAGGCCAACCTATCCAACATTTGAAGCACCACAAACGGAAGTTCAAGAAGTTCTATCACCAGCTCCAGGAGGGTATCAGCCGAGGCCACCTTTGATACCCCAGGCACTGCTCTTTCAGCAGGCTCAGCAGCAGCAGAGGAATCGACGGCGAGGACGCAGATAAATCCCTGACGATGACCTTGGAGAACGTGCAGACTCATGGAGTAGCTAATGCGCGTAAGTTCTTGTAGTTTTCTGCTTCTAGAATTGCCTTAGAACGTGCCTGCTGGTTCGTGACCCCAGACTTTAACCTGATAACCTTAACCTGATAATTTTAACTTGCCAACAATTGATAACCTAGTGTTGAACTTGATAATAACCTAGAAATTGTTAACCTAATATGTTTTAAAGATAACCTGGTTTTCTAAAAAAAAAAAAAATTGTAATTTTCTAGATTTTCCCACATTTGGAAAATTGCATAACATTTAATGCTTAGGGAAATAATTTTCCTAGGTATTACTCTCCACCTTGAAATTCTTTAATTTTGATGTGCTTCGAACAAATGGTTGTAACCGTGTCATCTCTGTTGACCGGTTATTCTTTGATTGCGAGGACGCAATCCTCTTAAAGGGGGGTAGATTGTAATCCCCCTGATTTTTTCAAAAATTGATAAATTTGGAATTTTCTGAATTTTCTGGAATTTTCTTGGATTTTTCTGTAATTAAATCAGGTGTTTTAATTATTAAAGGATTTTTAAATGTTAATAAATATTGTTAAAATACCATGAAAATAATATTTTATGATGAAAAATGAAAAACTAGACATAGGGTAATTTTCCGGGATTTTATTGGACCCCGGATGGGTTTTAAAAGCCCTAAAACTAACTAATTAATTAAACCACATTTAAACCCGGTTTATTTTAGAAAACCAAACCCAACCAACCCGGACCGGCCGGTTTATCAGAACCGAACCGACCGCCCTTAGCGGGTCGGATCCGGGTCAGACCCGACCCGCTACGCCCGACCCGACCCGAACTTTCATCTCCCCCAAACCGTAACGTCCCGACTCTTCTCCTCCCCGCCGCCGGCGACTCTCCGGCTCCCTGTGAACGGCCGCCGCCACCGCTCTCCATCTCCCCGACCTCTCCGCTCCGGCTCCTCCTTACCGGACGACCGTTGGCCTCCCTCCACCTCCCTATATAAACCCTATTCTTCTCCTTCTCCGGCCCGCACCTCCCCGTTCCGCCGCTGCCGCTGCCCTCTTCCCTCCGCCGTGCCGCAACCGACGCCGCCCTCGACGACCGGCCTCGCCCGGCCACCTCCTGCTCCTCCGCCAGACGCCGCCTCGTCCAGCCCCCTCTTTCCCTCCTCTCCTCAGTCACCTCCGTCCTCAGCGTCGCTCGCCGGTCACCCGAGAGCCGCCCGCAGCTGCCGCTACTCCGCCGCTGCCACCTCCTTCCACCTCTCACCAGCGCCACCGACGACCCCGGGCCAACTCCGGCGAGTCAGAAGCGGACACAGCGACACAGGAACCCTAGACTTTGAAACTGAACAGTGGACACGGCTAGACGTGTCGGACACGACACGGACACGGAGATACGCTGTTCATTGAACCCTGTTCAGGTACTTCCAACTTCCTGCTCGTAACCCCGTTTTCAATTCCGTCTTTTGCGTTGTGAAGCCTGTGAGACCCTCTCGGTGCCCGGACAAACCGCTCGGGGTATCGCGTCCTGTGGCGATCGCACACCGGGATCCAAAACAGGAAAAAATCTAGACCCTGTTTTACCCCGGAACTGGGTACGCCCCGCCAAACGGGACGACTTGGTCACGTGCGGTCTTCACCGATACGTCAGCGTCGTCGATACGGACGTACGGGATTTCGCAGAAGCTGATTTGGATGTGCGTGCACACCGGAATCAGTGCGTATCCGCGGACACCGCCCCGTATCCGTACTTTCTGTTTCTCGCTGTAACTTAGTGTACACAAGTCAGATCGAGACGAAACTTGCGCCATCGGACTCGTAGCAATACGCTGGTCCTGTGGGTCAAGTTTGGTTCGATTCTGAGAACGTTGACAAAATCGTGTGTCGTGGCCCCCACAGGCTCCACTCGACGGGCGATTTTGAGAACGGCTCTTCGGAATCCAATTCTGGAAGTTCCGTTGGGTTCGTATCATCGTTCCTGACCTGTTGACACTAAGTTGGACTGTTTTTGAGACCTTTGACCCTGACGCGTTTTTCGGTGCAAAGCGGCCCACATCTGGACCCCGCCTTAACCCGAAAATGACGTTTTTGCCCTTATCTCCAAATTGGACTCAAGGACAGGCGTTTCTAGCTGATTGATAGTTTCTGGACCTGATGGTGATGTTTTTTTCAGCAACCGGAGTACTGCCTGCAAATTTCTGCTGAAGTCAGAGCTATAATTGGAGACAGAACCCAGGCAAGTATACCTTGCCAAATCCTTCAGTTTGCTACTTATCTCCTGGTTTTATTTTTTATTGTCTTGCAATATTCTGGTACAATGTTTGCATGATTTTCAGTTGTTACTTCCTTGTCATATATAGTTCTTGATGCTTGCTGATTTATTCCTGCTGCACTAGTTATATCTTCTCGGTTTGCGTGCATGTTTATTATTTGTTCTTTCCTTGGATCACTACTTGTTTCCTAGACATATTGTGATGGTTTATGCTTACTCTATATTCCTGGAGTTGACTTGATTGATTTCCTAGTTCCTAGATGCTGTTATTGGACATTGACTACACTTGAGCAAATCTTGATCGTGAGTACCCATTGTACTGCGATAGAGACTTGTTCATTTGACTACCTCCTTCGTGAGCTCCCGTTGGGCTGCGAAAGAGCTATACTATAGACTGTGAGTTCCCATTGGACTGCTTTCTATAGGATCGTGATCTCCCATTGAGATGCGATTACCCCGATTACTTGTAGTTATGTCTGATAGCATCACTGGCATGCCACTGTCTTAGATATAGTGTTATCTCGTGTCTATTTGCTTGTGTTTACTTTCTTCTCTATCTTGCATGACCATTACTATATTTGGCTCGTATTCTTTTGTATCTTGCTATGTCCCCTGAGGACCTGGTTTTGTTCTCCAGATTAGCAGACGAGGAGTACCGCAGCTAATGGAACAACACCAGACAGGAGTTTGATTGCAGTGGTTGGTCCTGTTTCTTAGTTACTTTCTAGCATATTTTCTTGTCTGTATTTTCTTGTTTATCGGTAGTGGATTTGTCTCCACCCGACTTAGTATTATTTCCTTGCTGGATCTTTGACAGTAACTTTACTTTCAGCAATTATTTCATGGTTGATATTTTCATGTTGTTCTGTGGATGAGATTAGCAAACCCTGGACATTGTAATACAGCTTAAGTATGCCCCGATGGATCCATTAAATTGGGTTTGTCCATCGGTGCATGCTGCTGGCCATTATCACGCGGCCAGTCCCTCGACATTTTGGGACTGGGGCGTGACATGGTTTTTGTGGTGGCCCATGCAGGTCAACGACTTAAATTGTTCGGTTTCAACTTAGGGACCGAACAGGCCTGCAAATAAGATAGGAAAGTTTTAGGATCTCATCCACCTGCTTGAAACGTTCTTGATATCTATATCGGATTCGAATCAATATGTTGAATTGCATCCTGCCTTGATTCCTGAGCGCCTCTCATTGTTTATTTTGGTTGCAGAGTTATGGAATCACGAGCAAACGACGAGGCTCCTGCAATATCTCCACGGGATGCTTTGGTAACCAACGAAGATGAAGCGACACCAGTTGATGAAGGACGATCAGCTCAACAAGCAAGTCATCATGCCACGAGAATCCAGCAACATGACATTCCACCTTCGACGCAATTGCCCGTAATTCCACCAGGGCAGGCCATGGACGGGCAGCAGATGTTTCAAATGATCTATGCAATAGTGCAAGCTCAACAAGAGGCTTGGAGTCGCAGTCTAGTAACCATACTAGAGCAGGCAAGACGGCCAACAACGGGTTCTATCGCCGATTTTCGCCAGCTGAAGCCCCGTACCTTCTCAGGAAAAGAGGAGCCCACCGAAGTTCATGAGTGGCTCACCAACACACAACATCAATTAGAAGCAGCAGAACTTCCAAGGGAACGTTGGATGACTGCAGTCAGAATGCAATTGACGGACAATGCTCATCACTGGTGGCTATCTGAAGAGACCAGACTCGGACCAGACCGAGTCACTTGGGAAGAGTTCTCTAGACTCTTTCTAGAGATGTACATTCCAGCCATTGCTCGATCAGAACTTCGGGACAAGTTCAATCGCCTCACTCAAGACAATCTGTCAGTGGAAGAGTACAACGCGGAGTTCATTCGTCTGAGTCGTTTTGCCCCTACATTGATTCAGACAGAAGAAGAGAAGGCTGAGAAGTTCTTCGACGGATTAAACATTGAGCTACAGAAACTGATTGGATCCGTTGCGCCTACATCCTACCCGGACGTCCTTGCTGCAGCCCGACGCATGGAGCGCGTTATCAGGAGAGAGACCAATCTGAAGCGATCGTCCACATCAGCACCACCACAGGAAGAAGCTGCAAAGAGGCTTCACAGTCACCAGTCACCAGAAGCATCTCCACAGGCAATACCTGTATGTCCATATTGTCACAGGCGAGGCCATATTGAGGACCAGTGCAGACGCAAAAAGAGATTATGTTTAGCTTGTGGATCCAGTCAGCATTTATTAAAGGAATGCCCTGAGCGTCAAGAAAGAGCACAAATGGTTAACCAACAAGCACTGCCAGTACCGAGGCCAACCTATCCAACATTTGAAGCACCACAAACGGAAGTTCAAGAAGTTCTATCACCAGCTCCAGGAGGGTATCAGCCGAGGCCACCTTTGATACCCCAGGCACTGCTCTTTCAGCAGGCTCAGCAGCAGCAGAGGAATCGACGGCGAGGACGCAGATAAATCCCTGACGATGACCTTGGAGAACGTGCAGACTCATGGAGTAGCTAATGCGCGTAAGTTCTTGTAGTTTTCTGCTTCTAGAATTGCCTTAGAACGTGCCTGCTGGTTCGTGACCCCAGACTTTAACCTGATAACCTTAACCTGATAATTTTAACTTGCCAACAATTGATAACCTAGTGTTGAACTTGATAATAACCTAGAAATTGTTAACCTAATATGTTTTAAAGATAACCTGGTTTTCTAAAAAAAAAAAAAATTGTAATTTTCTAGATTTTCCCACATTTGGAAAATTGCATAACATTTAATGCTTAGGGAAATAATTTTCCTAGGTATTACTCTCCACCTTGAAATTCTTTAATTTTGATGTGCTTCGAACAAATGGTTGTAACCGTGTCATCTCTGTTGACCGGTTATTCTTTGATTGCGAGGACGCAATCCTCTTAAAGGGGGGTAGATTGTAATCCCCCTGATTTTTTCAAAAATTGATAAATTTGGAATTTTCTGAATTTTCTGGAATTTTCTTGGATTTTTCTGTAATTAAATCAGGTGTTTTAATTATTAAAGGATTTTTAAATGTTAATAAATATTGTTAAAATACCATGAAAATAATATTTTATGATGAAAAATGAAAAACTAGACATAGGGTAATTTTCCGGGATTTTATTGGACCCCGGATGGGTTTTAAAAGCCCTAAAACTAACTAATTAATTAAACCACATTTAAACCCGGTTTATTTTAGAAAACCAAACCCAACCAACCCGGACCGGCCGGTTTATCAGAACCGAACCGACCGCCCTTAGCGGGTCGGATCCGGGTCAGACCCGACCCGCTACGCCCGACCCGACCCGAACTTTCATCTCCCCCAAACCGTAACGTCCCGACTCTTCTCCTCCCCGCCGCCGGCGACTCTCCGGCTCCCTGTGAACGGCCGCCGCCACCGCTCTCCATCTCCCCGACCTCTCCGCTCCGGCTCCTCCTTACCGGACGACCGTTGGCCTCCCTCCACCTCCCTATATAAACCCTATTCTTCTCCTTCTCCGGCCCGCACCTCCCCGTTCCGCCGCTGCCGCTGCCCTCTTCCCTCCGCCGTGCCGCAACCGACGCCGCCCTCGACGACCGGCCTCGCCCGGCCACCTCCTGCTCCTCCGCCAGACGCCGCCTCGTCCAGCCCCCTCTTTCCCTCCTCTCCTCAGTCACCTCCGTCCTCAGCGTCGCTCGCCGGTCACCCGAGAGCCGCCCGCAGCTGCCGCTACTCCGCCGCTGCCACCTCCTTCCACCTCTCACCAGCGCCACCGACGACCCCGGGCCAACTCCGGCGAGTCAGAAGCGGACACAGCGACACAGGAACCCTAGACTTTGAAACTGAACAGTGGACACGGCTAGACGTGTCGGACACGACACGGACACGGAGATACGCTGTTCATTGAACCCTGTTCAGGTACTTCCAACTTCCTGCTCGTAACCCCGTTTTCAATTCCGTCTTTTGCGTTGTGAAGCCTGTGAGACCCTCTCGGTGCCCGGACAAACCGCTCGGGGTATCGCGTCCTGTGGCGATCGCACACCGCGATCCAAAACAGGAAAAAATCTAGACCCTGTTTTACCCCGGAACTGGGTACGCCCCGCCAAACGGGATGACTTGGTCACGTGCGGTCTTCACCGATACGTCAGCGTCGTCGATACGGACGTGCGGGATTTCGCAGAAGCTGATTTGGATGTGCGTGCACACCGGAATCAGTGCGTATCCGCGGACACCGCCCCGTATCCGTACTTTCTGTTTCTCGCTGTAACTTAGTGTACACAAGTCAGATCGAGACGAAACTTGCGCCATCGGACTCGTAGCAATACGCTGGTCCTGTGGGTCAAGTTTGGTTCGATTCTGAGAACGTTGACAAAATCGTGTGTCGTGGGCCCCACAGGCTCCACTCGACGGGCGATTTTGAGAACGGCTCTTCGGAATCCAATTCTGGAAGTTCCGTTGGGTTCGTATCATCGTTCCTGACCTGTTGACACTAAGTTGGACTGTTTTTGAGACCTTTGACCCTGACGCGTTTTTCGGTGCAAAGCGGCCCACATCTGGACCCCGCCTTAACCCGAAAATGACGTTTTTGCCCTTGTCTCCAAATTGGACTCAAGGACAGGCGTTTCTAGCTGATTGATAGTTTCTGGACCTGATGGTGATGTTTGTTTCAGCAACCGGAGTACTGCCTGCAAATTTCTGCTGAAGTCAGAGCTATAATTGGAGACAGAACCCAGGCAAGTATACCTTGCCAAATCCTTCAGTTTGCTACTTATCTCCTGGTTTTATTTTTTATTGTCTTGCAATATTCTGGTATAATGTTTGCATGATTTTCAGTTGTTACTTCCTTGTCATATATAGTTCTTGATGCTTGCTGATTTATTCCTGCTGCACTAGTTATATCTTCTCGGTTTGCGTGCATGTTTATTATTTGTTCTTTCCTTGGATCACTACTTGTTTCCTAGACATATTGTGATGGTTTATGCTTACTCTATATTCCTGGAGTTGACTTGATTGATTTCCTAGTTCCTAGATGCTGTTATTGGACATTGACTACACTTGAGCAAATCTTGATCGTGAGTACCCATTGTACTGCGATAGAGACTTGTTCATTTGACTACCTCCTTCGTGAGCTCCCGTTGGGCTGCGAAAGAGCTATACTATAGACTGTGAGTCCCCATTGGACTGCTTTCTATAGGATCGTGATCTCCCATTGAGATGCGATTACCCCGATTACTTGTAGTTATGTCTGATAGCATCACTGGCATGCCACTGTCTTAGATATAGTGTTATCTCGTGTCTATTTGCTTGTGTTTACTTTCTTCTCTATCTTGCATGACCATTACTATATTTGGCTCGTATTCTTTTGTATCTTGCTATGTCCCCTGAGGACCTGGTTTTGTTCTCCAGATTAGCAGACGAGGAGTACCGCAGCTGATGGAACAACACCAGACAGGAGTTTGATTGCAGTGGTTGGTCCTGTTTCTTAGTTACTTTCTAGCATATTTTCTTGTCTGTATTTTCTTGTTTATCGGTAGTGGATTTGTCTCCACCCGACTTAGTATTATTTCCTTGCTGGATCTTTGACAGTAACTTTACTTTCAGCAATTATTTCATGGTTGATATTTTCATGTTGTTCTGTGGATGAGATTAGCAAACCCTGGACATTGTAATACAGCTTAAGTATGCCCCGATGGATCCATTAAATTGGGTTTGTCCATCGGTGCGTGCTGCTGGCCATTATCACGCGGCCAGTCCCTCGACATTTTGGGACTGGGGCGTGACAAACTCCAAATACATGGTAAGGTGTATATGACTAGCAATAGAAAAGTATACAAGATGTACAAGAAAAATAAATACATGGTGGAACAGATAAAGTAATTGCAATGTATAAATGGAGAACAATACAAGTAGTAGAGAAGTAACTGCATGTGAAAAAATAGGAATACTAGCTAAGTGCCTTGAGTACAAGTTCGTTAGGTGATCGGCTTAGGTTGCACATGAATGATCTACGAAAACTCCGTTATGCGTGAGTTGCATAACCGACATACACATGAATACTGTTTGGCATTGATCACATAACCAACTCTTACTCCCCTCCCCTACTAATACTCTTGGATCCAACCACGATACGCTACGTACATGATAAATAACTCGCGCACATGAAGACGAGAGCACACGAAGCACATGATAGCACATGAGAATCAATACCCGAAGCACATGACGAAATACACGTGATAGAGTACCCGCTAAACACGGTAAGGGGGATAACATCTCATGATGGGATCCAACTAGTACCAGCTCGTGAAACAATGTGTCAGAATCAAGTATTACAGTTCTAGAATAGGTGATATATACGCTATCATAAAATAGAAACAATCAGAGGTAGGTACTCGCCTGACGTCCTGAGCAACTTATGAGGATCGAGATCCAGACTGGCGTCGCAAAAATCTATTATAAAAAGTAAGGTTAAACGGTGTTCTAAAGAGTTAAACTGATATAAAATAACTAAAAATAAGCTTCTAGGGTTATTCTAGGTCGAACGGGTCAAACCGGTAAATTTTGGATCAAAAAGTCAATCTACTGTCCAAAAAGTCAACTATGGGTCAAAACTATGTCAACCATTGACTTTTGCGGTTAGAAAGTCAGATAGCCCACTTGTTAGAAAGTTGTACTCAAACTGCATTCACTTAGACGGTTAGACAACCCATTTGATATTTATTTCAGTACTTTATTGGCATGCTTCTATGTATCTTGTTATGTCCCTCTGAGGACCTGGTCCCTTTCCAGGTGTAGATGTTCATGAGTATTCGCAGGAGCACAGATCCGGACTGGTTACTTATATTTCGAGGAGGTCTTCTCTTCGAGCCCCGTGATTGTCAGTTGATATTCTTATATTGTGTTTGTTGTGTTGTACTTATATATTCTAGTTTGGTAGTGGATTTGTTTCCACCCAACTATCATCTTTAGATACTTTATATTGAGATCTAGTTTCATAGATATTGGTTATTTATTTATATTTGATTTTCTGTGGATGGGATTTAGATTATATCCTGTGACTTGTGATATTATATACCACTTGTGAATTATTGTTCATTATACAGCGTACGCATGTGTTATGGTTTCTATATATTGGAGTTGCCATATACATACGGCTGGCATGCTTACGTGTCCTTGTCCTACGTATTTTGGGACTGGGCGTGACAACGTAGCACCACACAGGAGCCCAAGGCTCGATATTGTGTGTAGTAACGACACTACTAAGAGGCCTGTGTCCTCATGCCACAGTAGTATGACACCACAAGAGGGGGATCCTCGGCCTTGGGCGGCCATGTCATGCGGAGTAGTACCGCACAGAAGCGCAATACTTCATGCCGGATAATAAACTCTCTATAGTGAAAGAACTCACCTAAGTGTATGGATAGAGATATAGGCCGTCTCTTGAGAAAAATCCTATAGACGCCCAAGATACATACACTGAGACCAGGTCAGCACAGGACCTTCAACGTGCGACCGGATGGCACAACTTAGGTCATTGTGTAAGTAGGGAGAATAACAGCTATGGTGCATAATTCAAGGCCTAGTCCATTCTTGTATCATATTATTGTTTGACCCAAGCGGAAAGATTCAAGTTGTCGGCGACATCTATCCTAATGCATGATGGCAGTCACTGTGAGGAACGTTCAACCATATATTGTGATATATGTGGAGGATTGTTGATATTTTTTACTTGGCTTTGGGAGTTTTAGTCCCACATTGGAAAACTACCAATTTGTATATCTCAATATATAGCTATGCTTAGTATTGGTATATACACATGGGGTGGAGGCCCATGTGGGTTGACTTTTTCTAGAGGGTTTATATGTGAACTCCATTATGATAATCTTTGTTTTGTTACCACCTTTGGAAAAAAATTCTTAGGAGCTAAGCCCCACAGGGGTTTAACGACTCGGACTCGGGCTTAAGGGAGCAAAGTGGCACTTTGTTGGCGCACTTTACACTTAGCACGTCAGCACTATCGCATGGCGCTCGTGCGCTCATTTTATGCGTGAGTTACATGCACGATTGCTTGCTCGGGCGCATACTTCATGGAGCCATGCGTCCTGGAGCGCATGTGGCCTGGAGCTCATGCGGCCAGGAGCCATACAATCAGGTGCGCATGCGGACAGGGGCCATGCAGTCTGGTGCCCATGTGGACAGGTGCGCATGCGGCTCGGTGCCCATGCGGCCAGTGGAGAGTCTGAGATGGAGGGGACAAAACCTACTTTCGGCGTTTGGCGACGATGTCTTTCTCGTGCAGTATAGCGTGTCAGGTGGCATGAGTGGCTGCTTTCGGCGTTTGGCGGCGCTGTCTGTCTCGTGCAGTGCACATGTGACTTGAGGCGCCGACGGCTCTGACACCCGGATTTGGGGGATCTGGTCGGTCAGGGGTTATGCGGCCTGGAGTTTTCTCAGGCCGCATAGGTGCTATTTTCTTCTATTTATATAGAGGATCTCCTCTTTCATTTGAGGTAAGAGAATACAGATGGAAAACTGAGAACACCAGATCATATGCGGTCCAGAGTGTCTTCCTCTCACTTGGTATTTTCGAGTATTTTCAAATGTGGCTTTGAGCGTTCCAGAAGTTCTTTTGTGAACTTGCTGGTTCCTGAGGCAGATCGTCTGTACGATGAATCTTGCTTTGAGCAACGGTGGTTTTGATCACCCCAGTAAGGAGCTTCTCTTCAGTTTTTTCTTTGCTTCGTTCTTTCTCATTGTAGCGTCTGCGAACGTAAAGGGAAGAACATTTTACTTGTTGCTTGTTGTAATCTTTATTTTCTTCAGAGCTAGTTTGTAGCATGTTCTTGGTTCATATTTTGTTGGAATCAAAAAATATCAGTTGAGGAACTCTTGTGTGAATATCTGATCTCGATGACAACTTGGGTTCCAGTAGAGAGCGGACCTTCGAGTCTCGCTAGTAGCTCTGCTATGGCCCGCGTTCTACCATCTTTGATCCGTCTCGGAGCCAACAATAAATAGGTTGAGAACTCGAGATCGGAAAGAGCAGAGATGTTTCCGGATAATGCTGCAGAACACAAAACAGAAGAGATTTGATATAAAAAAAATTATATCTATATATTTAAACACAAAGCAAAAGCATATTAATATAAAAAATTTTATATATATATATATATATATATATATAAAAGAGAAATTTATCAACCTAAAAAGTAAGCAGAAAAGTTTAAAAAAAAAGAGAATTACAAACAAATTTTAAATTAGTGGGAGATCAATTACCTTTCATCCATATACAATCACATTTTTATCTAAAAATTTATATCATCCAAAAAAAATTATCTAAAATTTTATATCATCCAAATAATCTTCTTATAAAATTTTGTAATCCAAATACCCCCAGTGTCATGGTACACGCGTTTCGTGTGTAAAATAGTAAGATTCGTTAAGAAAATATTCTTTAAAATCTTAAGAAAGCAAAATAGTAAGAATCGTTAAGAAAATATTTTTTAAAATCGTAAGTAAATAGTGAATAATGTATTCTTTAAAATCTTAATTGAATAACCAATAGAATATGGGAGGCATTTGGAATATTGGATAGAATCAATTTAATTATAATATTAAAGAGACCATAATAATGATCGATTTCAATAAATTTCTAGGAATATTGGATAGAACCAATTTGTAATATTAAAAAAATTATAATAATTATCGATTTTAATAAAATTTTAACCAATAAGAAGCTAATTCTTTTTTTTAGATTTCAGTAAATTTCTAGACATATCTAAAGATCCAAACGTATAGAATCTTTAATTTTCTTTTGTCTCTCCATATGGAATCGTAAATCAAATAATCCTCTCTCATTCTCTGTATAATTTTGTTTCTCATTTTTTTTCTTCCATATAATTTAATTATCTAAAAAAAATATCAAAATATTTTGTTGCTGTAAAACAATATAATTTTAAATCTCTAAAAAAAATTATCGGAATATTAAAAATAGTGTTGTAACCAAAAGTAAAAAAAATAATTCTCGATTTGTTTGGATTTTATTAAATTTTCTCAAATTTGAACCATCTAACTCTCCAGATCCAAACTCTAGATTCGAGAAGTCTGCTCAATCAAATAATCATCTTCTTGTTTCTATACAATTTTATTTTATTTGAAGAATTTACAAAATAATAAAAAATTTGTCCACGAAGAAGGAAGTAGCCAAAGTTAGAAAAAAAGAAAGAAAAGAAAGAAATGCTAGAATAATAAGTTAAAAAAGAAAATAAAAGAGAACAAAGAAATACTAGAATAATTTGCACCAAAATAATCCTCTCTTGTATAGTTTTATTTTGAAGAATTTGAAAAAATGTGATGGAATATTTTGTGATGAAAGCAACCAGTGTCAAAAAAGGAAAGAATAATTCTACGGAATATGAGCCATAGTGCTCATATTTTTACATGAATCATATTCATGTGGACCATAGAAATAGGCTTCCACATTCCATGTGTACACATGTGTATTAGTATACTCTATTTCTATTGTTCCACATGTGCATGGCTCATGTAAGAATATGAGCACTATGGTTCATGTAAGAATATGAGCCATAGTGCTCATATTCTTACATGAACCATGCACATGTGGACCAATAGGAATAGAGTGTACTAGTGCACATGGATATACATGGAATGTAAATATAGTGTACTAGTGCACATGGATGCATATGGAATGTAAGAATCTATTCTTATTGGTCCATATGTACATGGCTCATTTACGAAAATGAATACTATGACTTATATATATATATATATATATATATATATATATATATATATATATATGTATATATATATATATATATATATATATATATATATCTATTCTACTATATAATGCCAAAACTAGACTTCACCGTGGAAATTTTCGTTCCAAAAATACCCTTCATTACATTTCAATATGTATTAACGTTGATAAGGATAACTAAGTAATTAAAAACAGTAATTAAATACGTATTAAATGTATGTATGCATGCATGAGGCAACTTGGAAAATGATAGTTAATAAAACAAAGATATGCATGTATGCAAAGTAGGTAGTTTGAAGAATAAAACAAAAGTTAATAAAGAATGCATACAAAGTAGGCACATGAACTCAAGAGATAAGAGAAACCTTTCATATTCCCGTCATTTAATTTCTTCCAACTTTCATGCTCCTGCCTATTATATTTTCACCTATAATAAAATTAAGAAATCGTGGTTTGCTCTTTTAATAAACTATTATTTTTTTCAAGTAATATGAAATACGTGAAACGCACGTGCGTATATACTAGTATATATATATATATGTGTGTGTGTATATATATATATATATATATATATATATTTTTATGTTTTTATTCTGGTATGCAAACAATAAATTTTAACATTGGACTAAACAACGACTTAATTGCATGTATTACGTAACATCACCAATCACCAAAAATTAAATTTCTCGTGATGCGTTCATGATGATTGTGGACAATTATATCATAGACAATTATACCACCAAACAATAGGACATTCTTATCCAGAACATCTGATTAATTCCTAGTCCAAGCCCGTTTGGCCCATAACCACTCTCATCAAACCTCCTTTTAGTAACTTCATCACCATGGGTATTTTTAAGTATGTTATGTTTCAGAATGATATTTTCACAATATATCTATCTATATAAGTAAAGTGAGTTTTTTTCATTTCATGTCATAAAGAATTAAGACGACTAAAAGAAAAGATAAAAGATATATCAAATAGTTAAGAATACAACATGTGTAGATATCGATAGAAATCTTAAAATCAGTAAAATGTTTAATGATATAAATGTGAATAACTGGAATAACTAGTCTACAAATTTCTGCCAAAGGAATGATTATGACTACAAATATTATGTGTGTATATGTTAATAATTTTTTTAATAATATATAAATTGTTAGATGATATAAATAAGAAATAATTTTAAAAATTAAATTATCAAAGAGTATCAGAGGTAGATAACAAGTTTCAAATGAATTGAAAAATGACAATAATTTACACTTCATGAAAAATGTTTATTGAAGTACAAACTTTTTCACAACCCAAACTTTTCATACAACTCTTAGAGCATTAAGGTCTGATTTGGTTCGCGGAAAGAAAAGGAAATCAATTCCTTGCTCTCTTTTTTTCCTTTGAAAAATTACAATTTTTATCGATTTTTTTTTTCGTTATTTAAAAATACCAAAGAAATTAAGAGAAAAAGTGAATACTTAAGGTGAAAAAAGTGAATCCTTCGTTGGATGGAGGGATCCATTTTCCTCTATATATTTTCTTTTCATTGTAAATCACTTTTATTTTCTCCTCAATTCATTTGACGTCCAAATATAGAAAAATAATGGTTTTTATTTTTCAATTCCATGATTCCGCGAACCAAATAAGGCATAATAGTAAAGCTCATCCCAATTTATATATTCTACATTTAGAATGAGTTCATTTTGTAAAATAGTAAGATAAATTGAAGCTCCATGCTGCTTCCATCCTAGCCACATAGTTGTAGTTTGGACCTCAGAATTTATATATTAAGAATGTAAAATTTTATTTTGTATAATAGTAAGGTTAAATTTGGAACCCGAATTATTATATTCTAGATTTTATATTATTTTCTTAGAAAAAATAGACCGATGACACATAGATATATATCTACTTATCTCATTTGCGTCTCTTAACACTTATTTTTTTAATATTCTCATAGGAACCCAACATATTCTACTTTTATTTTTTTATTATTACAAATTTAGACTTTAAAATACATTCTCGAGCTCCATCTACTATTGATGATGTTAGGAATTAGGATCATGAATGTTAGAAAAAGCTTGGTCCAATTTAGGTCAATGTGGATCTGGATCCAACCCAACATAACACAGCCATACTCACTGTCCAATTTAATAATTCCACACAGGAAGGCATTATCCTCCTCCTCTTATATATATACACACATCCATTCTCGAAACCTAGGGTTTCCTTGAGCAGCCGCTAGCCGTCGTTTAGGGTTTTGTAGAGAGTAGGAGAAAAAATGGTGGAGAAAGGGAACAAAGGGAGGAAGGAGGAGGTGGTTACCAGGGAGTACACCGTGAATCTCCACAAGCGGCTCCATGGCTGGTAATTTCTTCAATTTATCGAATTGACCCCAAATATTGTTCGATCATTTGATGATATATGAAGAATCTGTCAATTTAGTAGTAACTTGATATGATCTATGAATGAAAGGAAGTTCCTTTACTATATATTTCGTTATTTATTCTATCGACTGTGGCTTAGATCAGTGAAGATTCTTGATCTTTCATTTTTATTGCTGCGCTTTGTATTATTATTATTATTATTATTATTATTATTATTATTAGTGGATGGGAACTGTTAAGCTGTAAGGATGACATTGTTATTTGGACATTAGGAAATTTGTAGATCTGATGGTGACTATCGAGATAAATATCCGGCACGATTACGTGCATCGACTATTGAATGACTGATGTTGTTTCTGATAAATCATTTGTTAATGGATTAATGACTTAACAACAAAGTGGAGGAGGATCGTAAATATGGTGTTATAGTTGAAGAAGTGTGAGGCATTTATAGCTTATATAGTGCAATAATGGGAGTTTTCCAAATGCCTTATTGATGTCATTGGGATACATATGATTACTGAAGTCTACACAAATATATGTTGATTGATGAGTTTTTGGTGATTGAAAATTTTAGTAATTGGTTCTGTATTGAACTCCTCAGAATGAGTACAGAATAGAACTATTTTGATAAGTGTAGGTCGTGATGAATGATGTTGGTCATGATTTAGATGGATGAGCTGGCCAATTTCACAGTAACAATTATAAGTAGAATCAGTAGATCAAATAGTATCTTGTTACTCTGTTGTTTTTGCATGTTAGAGATAGTAACATTATATTATCTTATCTATACTACTGTATAATAGGAAAAGTTTGGCTTCACTGTTAAGTTTTTTTCCCTCCAAAACGTCCTTATGTTTACTAATTAAAATTGTTCATTAAATTTAACATGAACAATTAGGTTACTATGTATAAAAAATAAAGGGGTTGTTGTTTGCTCTTCCCATGTAAATATGAAATACGTGCAACGCATGTACATATATACTAGTATATAGTAGGAAAACTTCTAGGCTTCACCATGGAACTTTCATTTCCAAAAGTGTCCTTCTCCAACCTTATATGTATCAAAATATGCATAAATTAACTAGGGGCAAAACATGTAAATTACACACCTCCCCACTAACATAATTACTAACCATTAATAATTACACACTTCCAACTACAATAAATGTTCACCATCTCAAAATTAATTTACTTTAAAATATTTTATACTATTTTAAAATGAGTTTGTCATGCAAGTATACATTTAAGAAGTCAAGAAAAAACATACAAAAGACATGTGCAATGCACGTGCGCGACTTCTATAGTAGATATAAAATGGAAGTACATGTATATACACGGCTACTATTCTAAGGAGTACCTAATAATTGTTTTGATAACTTAAGTAGATATAAAATGGAAGTACATGTATATACACGGCTACTATTCTATAGAGTACCTAATAATTGTTTTGATAACTTAAGTTTGGGTTATTTTTAAATAAGTATCTTCAATCTTTTAAATACAGCAAATGTTTTACAAGTATTCAAATAAGAGCTCTTTCTTTGCAGCAAATTAGTGTCTTCAATCTTTTAAATACAAGATGTCATACAACTGAGTTGCTCTTTGCTCATTCGTTTCCCATATGTTTTAAGTACAAATCTTTGTGATATCATATTAAGTTTAAATTACTTAGGCATCGCACCAACGTATAAAAACTCATATTTTAATTTCTTTATTCATCTATGTGTCACTTCTACATGATGTACCTGTAGTATTTCTAGGTATATAATTAGTGAATATAATTTCGTACCAGGACGTATCTGGGATAGTAATAATTAGTGAAAACAAATACTTGTACAAACCAGTGAAGTAACCCCATCCCCAACGGTCCAAATATAGGAATTATTGGAATATTCTGAACCATTCATGAACATAACAGCAAATATAATTAAGACATTTATGGCTCCTACATAAATAAGGAGCTGCGCGGCAGCTACAAAATAGGAGTTCGATAGAATATAGAATATGGATATACAAACTAGAACCAATCCTAATGAAAAGGCAGAATAAATTGGATTGGTAAGTAATACTACCCCCAGACCTCCTAATATAAGAAATGATCCTAGAAATACTACAAGTATATCATGTATTAGTCCGGGTAAAACCATTCGCACAAAAGAAGATTGTGGTATATGAAACATTTTTAAAATTTAAGTTTAAATTACTTAGGCATCGCACAAACGTATAAAAACTCAAATTTCAATTTCTTTATTCATCTATGTGTCACTTCTACAAGTCTTTGGCCCTATTTATAGCCATGCATTCAACTACAAGATAACACAAAATAATCGTAAGGAAGATAAGTTTTCTATCCAAACAAACATTCTAATAACAAACAAATAATAATAAAAGATAAAAGAATCTCAACTCCTCAACTAAACATCATCCAAACTAATCTAAAGGGATAAACTTCTCATTATTATTTTTAATCATAACAAACAAATTAAACTAAATTAATCGTGGTCCTTCATCATAAAGCCATGAGGTTTCTGATTTAAGCCAACCAAGCTGTTGTTGCATGTTTCTTTAGAATGGCGTAAATGAAGTGAACAGGCCTTGTGACACTGGTTAACCTTCCCTCATGAGTTTCTGTTATATTTTATCTGTTTATATTTTTTTGTATCTTGTATTTTAATGAGTGAGATTACATTTTTTATATTTTGTATTTAGATCAGATTTTCTTATAATTTTTTATGCATCTTACCTTATGCAGTCATTGCCTGTTTAATCTTTGACAAACTTTGACAGTGTTTAGAAATCTTCATAATCTGTGGAACTTGTGCAATTTTGACGTTTTGGATCAACTAATCTGCTTGATATTTATGGTCTTTGGCATCAAAGACTAGTGGAATAAACCTTTTCAAATTAGGATGCTAGATCTTTAAGAATTCACCCTAATGGTTTTGCTTTTACCTGGTTAACCCCTGTACCGTAATATGTAGGAGGGCGTACAGTTAATCCTGGTTAGATCCCCACTTTAATAACCAAAGCAAGTGGTCCCATGTTTTCTTATACCCTGACACTTTCAGTTGGTCAGCAATATTAACCTGCGTTATAGCCTCTGCCAATACTACCTTTTAGTGCATTGACGAATCAGCAATAGCAGTTGGACATTTAACTTGTCAATTTGTAAATAGTTTAAAAGTTAATATATTGTTTATGTCAATCTTTTATGATGGTATGAAAATTTTAATATGTGAAGCATAATATGCTTGACAATGTAAACTATCTTGAAATTTTGGTATTTGGATAGTTAAAATGAGATTGAAATTGCAGTTTACTTTAGAGCAGGATTTGAGCTTATTTTGAGGAGGTTCAGTTAAAGTTTATTCAATCTTGAGATTAAGCCACATTGGATGCTATGCCCTAACCATCCAAATAATTCATGTTTTAAAGGCACTAAAGTGGACTCTCACAAATACGAGTAGACAGAGTCAAATTGACGAGTACTCTTGAAGTGGAAATGTTGAGATTACTAGATCTTTACTAGAATTAATCAAGTTAGCTCCGTCTTGTTTTACTGATGTCTGCCAATCAGGTTAACAGTATATCATGACCTTTCAATTCCCTGAATTGTTACGTTGATGAGATCTTTCCTAGAATTAATCAGGTTAGCTCTATCATGTTTTATTTGATGTTTGCCAATCTAGTTAAACAGTACATTGTGTGCTTTCAGTTCCCTAATTTGGAGAAAATATTTTCTCCTTCGATTAAAATGTTCAGTTAGATTATTCATCCTCTGTGCCTACTGCATTTACTGCAGATTCATTTCCAAAGGGCATTATATTTCAGTAGTTAACAGTATATCATTCCCTTTCAGTTCTCCATGAAATGTTAAGATGATGAGATCTTTCCTGGAATTCATCAGGTTAGCTCTGTCAAGTTTACTTGATGTCTGCCAATCTAATTAAACAGTACATCGTGTCCTTTCAGTTTCACTAAATCAAACAAAATATATTCTACTTTGATTTAAATTTTCAGTTAGATTATTATTAATCCTCTGGCACTTGTATTTGCTGCAGATTCTTGTGACTACGAAGGACATTATATTTCAGCTTTTGAATCTCTTCATTGCAAATACATTGAATTCTAATATGTTTGAATTGTCTAGAAGTTTTGAGTTTTGAATACTTGCGTGGTACTAAATTAATTTACTATAGATATCACGTCTAAATTGTAATTTAGACAACCATTTGTTTTTCTTCCTTGTAGAAATATAGCTTATCTTTGATCTGGTGTTGACGATTAGTTTTATCTCCTATGTTGGCAGTACTTTCAAGAAGATGGCTCCCAAAGCCATAAAGGAGATCAGGAAGTTTGCACAGAAGGCTATGGGGACAGCAGATGTTCGTGTTGACGTGAAGCTCAACAAGCAAATCTGGAGCAGGGGGATTCGAAGTGTGCCTAGGCGGGTACGTGTGAGGATTGCTCGCAAGAGGAACGAGGAGGAAGACGCAAAGGAAGAGCTCTACTCTCTTGTCACAGTTGCTGAGATCCCTCCAGAAGGACTTAGTGGTTTGGGTACCAAAGTCATCGATGAAGCAGACTGAAAGTCCTCATGATGGCTAGTATAAGTTAGTGGCTGATTTTGTAGGGAGTTTTTAGTGCAATTTTAATGTTTGGGCCAATCAAATCTTCCTTTACTGAGCTGTGTTAAGGAAAATGTTTTGAGATTTCCTTCATATATCTTAAGAATCATCTTATTCCTTGATATGCACAATCTTAAGAATCATCTTATTCCTTGTGCTGGGATTGTCGTCTCAAGTTCTTCAAGGGCTCTGGGATTTTTCTTCTTTTTCCTTGATATGCACATGTTACTTGACGCTGGACTCTATGAATTTGTTGGCATCTTTACACATCATGATCTTCGAAGATTTTCTGGTTAATAATATTTGTTGCAAGTGGATGGAAGGTTAGTGTCTATTTCAGGTTTGAGACTTAGGGTGTGTTTGGTAGGGAGGGAAAAGTGGGATGAAGAAAAATGGAGGAGGAAAAAGTGGAGGGAAGATTTATTCTCTGTGAAAAAAGAGAGTAGAGGTATTGTTTTTTCCTCTAACTTAAGAAATTGAATCCTTCCAAAAGTGAGAGGAAAAGTACATGCTTGTATCAATTAACAATTATATTCCTATATGAATTGTATTATTTAAAAATTATTCATAAAGTCAAATAGAAAATAAATGTTTTAGATAAGGATAAAATAGGTTATATATATATATATATATATATATATATATATATATATATATATATATATAATTTTTTTCCAATATCAAACAAAAGAAAGTTGATCTCTTCTCTTTTCTATTATATCTACCCAACACAAAGGAAGGAAATAATTTTTTCTTTTCCTATAGAATGAAAATATATCCTACTCTTTTTTCTTCCTTCCACTTTTTTATCCTTCTACCAAACGAAACCTTAGATGCCGCTACTTAACCCCATCTGAACCTATCATATTTTTAATTATTTTTTAATTGTTTGGGGATTTCTGTTTGTACTGAATATGTGTATGGAGGTAGATAAACATATTATTCTTTCCAAAGAAAATTGGTGATTATGGGTAGTTATTATTTTTAGATTGGCAAGATTATGCCTACAAACAAATGCTTAAAACCTTCCTACAAAACGCCATGTGACCGGCTTCCATTGAAAGAGGGAGGGGGAGAGGTTGTAAGCATTTTGTTGTACGAAAATACTTTTTGGCACCCGTGTGCACGTCGTCTCTCATGCACCCGGGTGCCAGAGATGGCCAAGGAGGTCGCCGGAATACGTAGGAAGAGGAAAGAGACGGTCGGAGAGGAGAGTTAGAAGAGATGTTTGTTTATAATTAGATAATATTACGTACATATAACCATTTTCAAGACTCTTTATGAAAAGTAGAAATATATTCATAACTAATCTATTCTACTATATAATGCCAAAACTAGGCTTCACCGTGTAAATTTTTTGTTTCAAAAATACCCTTCAACATATTTAGTAATTAAAAAGAATACCTACAATAAATTTCACTGACAACCATTTAAGAGATGCAATAATGACAACCATTTACGGAAATCAAAGGGTTCATGCTACTTGCTAAGTCTTTTAAATTGTTACCAAAGAATTCGAAGGGTTGAACCATTAACCTATATAATTAAAAGCAGAAAAAATAAACTAACTCATCAACATCATTCATTCCAATATACGTGCAAAGCACGTGCATATATACTAGTTGTAATTAAAATATAATCAAACATATAACAAATTCTAATTAAAATATGAAAATATATATAATAAATCTTAATTGAAATATATTTAAATATTTAAATAATTTTATATTAAATTTAGAAGATGAAAATTAGTTTACACGCAACGCAGTTGCTTAGTCATATGTAGCCATCTTTGCTCCTGTATTGTTAGTTTATGTCGTGAATAGTTAAAATCCAAAAAGTGGTCGAGAAGAGAAGCTTTGTTCTTTATATTTAGGGTTAGTTGATATAGCCGTAAGGAGATGAAAAAGAGAGCTTCCTCTACCGACGAACGGCAGAGTGGTTGAGATCTTAAAAAACCTTGTTTCATTTTTCCTACAACACATTTGCTACTGTAATCGGAATTGCGACTACAACAAATATATGTCCTATGGTTAAAAAAGTCTAATTACGAGCCATCCTTGTTGTTTCCTGAGCTTACCCGACTATAAAACCTACTGAGATCATCGTCTTAGTCCACTTTTGGGAGAACTCACCTAAGTAACATTCCACCACACTCCATAGTCTAGTCCACCCTCTGCAGAACTGACACCTATACGAACTGTCTTTCCATTAGATTTCTAGATCCGGACGAACACTGTTGTGTTGGTTTTGCTTTTACTTTTCTTGCAAAAGCTCAATTCCTCTCCCTTTCTTTAGTCCCACATCGGATGGGGCAAAGCCTTCCTATGTACATATATTAGTTTCTTTCCTTTGCTCTATTAAGTTGTTGTGTGGGGAACCCCTTGGGCCACACGCGCGCGCCGCCGCCGCCGCCGCCCGGTTCGGCGCGCGTAACGGGTGCGGGTACGCGCCCACATCTGCGGGCGCCGAATGCCGATCCGATTTCCTCTTCGGATTCGGGCTGGGACCCTAAAAATCTTTTTGCTTCTCTTCTTTCTTTCATTTAATTTTTCTTAACCGTTGGAATTTATTCTAAACGTTACAAAATTAATTCTGAACGTTTTGGACCGTTACAATTATTCATGTCCAGGTTCATTCGTGTAATGGCTGAATTAATCGTAAATTAATTCTGACCGTTACACAAATGTTTTATATATTCAGTTGTGTTCTTTGTAAATCGAATCAGAAAATTTTCTACTCAGAACATCTCTCGACATTCTGTTCATTCCTCTTCATCTCCAAGCTCTGGGCAGAGCTAAGTCCTAGTCATTCTCTCCAAGTCGTGTGCGGCAACGAGATACCGGTAGTGCGGGGGTTTTACCACTAGGAGCTTCGGGTACGTCTGCACACAGATCCCGAATAAACTCTTAGGGCAGTGCTTCGTGCACGACTTCCCCAGAGGCCGGTAACATTTATTTTATTTATTTTTGTATTCTGAAATTATTAAAAAAGAAAACAGTAAATTTTCTAACAATCTAAGAGTTTAGACGGGTCTTCAAACCTCTTGGTTTTTACAGCAGAAAACCTACTAAACTTCTATGTTGTGCCAGGAGCACCCTGCCCTATGTGGAGTCTTACTCTATTGAGTATAGAATGGACAATGTGTCCGCAGAAAACCTTCTTCTTTATCTTCCTTATTATTATTATTTTTTGTTATTTGGTTAAGTTCCGTTTCTATTATATGCTCTATATGCTTCGTAACTTCTGTTCAAGGATGGAAATTATTGAAAATATGCATTTAGTCAATAGAAAAAGAGCATGTAACAATTAGGATTATTTCCCTTTATTTTTCAAGTGCTTGGATTATAGGCTAATTTGCAACTAAAGTCTAAATACCTTTCGAACTTTTAGTGACCTGCAAGTTGCTACCCTAAACTACTATTATTAGCATGTTGCTATCCTAGGCTGTACAATTAACAACTAAATATCCTGAATTTCCCTCGATTTGTAACTTGCTATCCTACCCTGGTTTGGTAGGATGTCATGAAGAAATATGAAAAATAAGAAGGGTATCATTTAACGACTTTGGGAGTCAGTTGCATTGCAAGTTGCAAATCGGGAGAAGGTTCAGTGTTTTTAGTTCATTAAGAGTAGCAACTTGTTAATTCTAATAGTTTAGACACTAAATTGCAAACTGCCGAAAGTTCAGTTATTTATTTGCAAATTGCGGAAATTATAAGTATGGGTACCAACTAGCAAGGAAGCTGTGTTCTCCAATGGCTTTGGCTGAGAAAGTTTATGTTCTCGTATCTTGGTTTAGATATTTTGATAGCTATGATTGCAAACACTATAGTATTTTTTGCTTTAGAACATGTTAGTATTTTTATCGTATTAGTATTTCCATGTTAGAATTCATTGTTTTTATAATTCATTTTCTAACTGTTGATTGATCATATACAAGATATTTGCTATATATATTTACAAAATATCAGTTGAGCTAAACCTTAATTAGTGTTGAACATACAAATAGAATCAACAGTACTGTGTATTATAAAATTGTCACTGTAAACAAGCTACTGTTACAATTGCAAATAGCCACTGTTAGCAATTTGTTAGAATTTTGATCCAAATAGCTACTGTTAGAATTGCAAATAGAAATAAAATCAAGTAGCAAATACAAGCTAATAAAATCAAGTCACAAATAGCTACTGTTAGAATAACAAATTGTATTGTTAGAATTTTGTATAGTTTCTGTTACAAACTGTGTCAATAGTTTTTCAATAGTTACTATACTATTGATTAGAACCATTTCAATTGTGTTAATAATTACTGTTTTCTTAGAATTGACAGTTAATACAATTGATTTACCAATAGTTACTGTTTGCTTAGAATTGTCAATTATAATTGATTTCTAAACATACTAAAATAATTTATTTGTTACAATTGATTTCTATAAATTTGTTAGAATTGATTTCTAAACATACTGTAGCAACATACTAATTTATTTCTTAAAATTGATTTCTCACTATTTGTTAAAATAGTTACTGTTGATTTTTCTTAGAATTGATTTACTAATAGTTACTGTGTAAGACAATTGACAGTGAATACAATTTGATTTTCACTATTAGACTCTAAACAATTGATAGTTTAATTTTTGATCAATTGCAATTTTGTTACTGTGTAAGAAAAACTTCATATCTATTTGTCAATTTGGTTACTGTGTAAAGAATTGATATCCATTTCATATTCTAATAGTTACTGTGTAAGAAAAACTATTTTTCTTTCTAGCTATTGTCAAATTGCAAATTTGCTTAAAGTGTTTTAAATATTGTTAGTACATTTGATAATTTTGTCAATTGCAATTTTTAATCACTTAGTATTTTGAAAGCAATCTAAGACCAAAAGAAAAATAGTTTAGTAAAAGGAAATTGCAAATAAAATCTTCAAATCTAAAGTTTCAAAGTAGAGACAAACTCGGGCACAAGCCGAAAGGGTCCTTCTGTCAACCGGGTGTAAATAACCCTAAGCGACACGGTATTTAAGAGTCTTCGGACCACCGCTAGCTGGGAACCGGCCCCTACAGCTAACCTGAGTTGATCAACACTTGAAAAACTAAAGATTTTAAGATTGATTAGCAAAGACCACCTAAACTATTATCTTAGACACTGTGATTAAATAAATTTATATTTTCCCAGAGACTGCAAATAGCAAAGACCACCTACAAGCTCCCAAACAATGGCACAATAAATTTGAAAAAGTAATTTGTGAATATGGTTTCCTGTCAAATGAGTATGATAAATGTATATACTCTAAAAGTACATGTAAAAATTGTGTCATTTTATGCTTGTATGTAGATGACATCCTTATACTAGTATCATCACTGGAATTGATAAATATTACAAAGAACTATTTATCTAGCCAGTTTGATATGAAAGACCTAGGAGAAGCCAACCTAATTTTAGGAATGCAAGTGACCAAGGGCAAAGAGGGTTATACTCTATCTTTAGCACATTCAATTGAAAAAATGCTAAAAAGATTTGAGTTATTTGATAAGAAACCTGTCCTTACTCCTTATGACAGCAGTATTGTACTGAAAAAGAATGAAGGACCACCTTTGGAACAACATAAATATTCCCAGATGATAGGCTCCCTTATGTATATAACAAACAGGACAAGACCTGATATTGCATTTGCTATTGGGAGACTAAGCAGATATACCAGTAACCCAAATCAGTCACATTGGACTGCCTTGGATAGGGTATTTAGATATCTCAAGGGCACCCTAGATTACAAACTTCATTTTACTAGGCACCCTGATATCATAGAAGGTTATTCAGATGCAAACTGGGTAACCGACTCACATGATATAAAATCCACTACTGGATATGTATTTACTCTAGGAGGAGCTGCGATCTCCTGGAGCACTTGCAAGCAAACTATCATAGCTAGGAGTACAATGGACTCCGAAATGATAGCTTTAGATACAACTTGCAGAGAAGCTGAATGGCTTAAAAATCTTATTATGCATATACCTGTTTCTTTTAGTCCTGTTCCTGTAATTTCTATAAATTGTGATAATAAATCTGTTATTGAACTACTAAAGCATGATTCTGTGAATGCTAAGATGAACAGGCACCTGCAGCTGCGCTTCAAGTCAATCAAAAGCCTACTAGGCAAATATGTGGTTCTTGACTATATAAAGTCAGAAAAGAACCTTGCAGATCACTTGACGAAGGATCTGTCTAGGACTTTGATCCTAGAATCATCGAGGGGGATGGGGTTAAGCCCATAAATTAGTCACCAGCAGTGGCAACCCAACCGAGTCTGACTGGAGATCCCAAGAAGCCGGTTCAATGGGTAGAAACAAGCTGAACTTAGGTGACTTTATGGAACACTGACTCGAGATTAAAAGTCTCATTAAAATAAAGCCCAAGCGGCTGTACATGTGTACAATGACTCCCCATCCCTATGGTGACAGTGTTCCTGTGTGATATGGTTAGGATGAGTTTAAACTCTTAATAGGTCCAAGCTGTAATGCTAGGTTGATTCATATCACCAACCATTACGGACTTACCTATATGAGAGGTCGTGAAGGCCGCGACTATGGGACAGGGCGATCCCAGACAACTCTCATGAATGTGGAAAGAGCGCATGGCCATTTAAAAGCGCCACCCGATAGACCAAGGACCTCTAGCGTACTATGTGTGCTATTTTTCTAAATCTGGTTCAAGAAGTCTGATTCAAGGCATAGTCCATCAAGCACTTCTTCATATTAAGGCAATAGTCACTACGTGAGATTCAAGGCTGTAGTCCATCTCATCTATGCATAGTATTTTACTGTCCAGATGCTCTCTCTCTCTATTTACTTCACTCTCTTATCTCTGTTTCGGAACTTGACCTTTTGGGGGGGGATTGTTGGTTTTGCTTTTACTTTTCTTGCAAAAGCTCAATTCCTCTCCCTTTCTTTAGTCCCACATCGGATGGGGCAAAGCCTTCCTATGTACATATATTAGTTTCTTTCCTTTGCTCTATTAAGTTGTTGTGTGGGGAACCCCTTGGGCCACACGCGCGCGCCGCCGCCGCCGCCCGGTTCGGCGCGCGTAACGGGTGCGGGTACGCGCCCACATCTGCGGGCGCCGAATGCCGATCCGATTTCCTCTTCGGATTCGGGCTGGGACCCTAAAAATCTTTTTGCTTCTCTTCTTTCTTTCATTTAATTTTTCTTAACCGTTGGAATTTATTCTAAACGTTACAAAATTAATTCTGAACGTTTTGGACCGTTACAATTATTCATGTCCAGGTTCATTCGTGTAATGGCTGAATTAATCGTAAATTAATTCTGACCGTTACACAAATGTTTTATATATTCAGTTGTGTTCTTTGTAAATCGAATCAGAAAATTTTCTACTCAGAACATCTCTCGACATTCTGTTCATTCCTCTTCATCTCCAAGCTCTGGGCAGAGCTAAGTCCTAGTCATTCTCTCCAAGTCGTGTGCGGCAACGAGATACCGGTAGTGCGGGGGTTTTACCACTAGGAGCTTCGGGTACGTCTGCACACAGATCCCGAATAAACTCTTAGGGCAGTGCTTCGTGCACGACTTCCCCAGAGGCCGGTAACATTTATTTTATTTATTTTTGTATTCTGAAATTATTAAAAAAGAAAACAGTAAATTTTCTAACAGGAGTCACCACCTGTGAGGCACGATTGCAATGGTAGAGATAATGTAGGCTCTGATATCAATTGATACGAATTTTGGAAGAACTAAAGTAAGTTACCCTTTAGGAGGAGAGAGAGTCCAAGATTATACCCACATCGAGTTCCCTATACCCAATAACTAAACGTTAGCCTATAGGAGGAGAGAGGGCCCAAGATTATATCAACTAACCGTTATAGCATCATAACAGTCAAGGTCGAGGACTTAGGGGATCGCGTCTTGTTCCTCTGCCGTGAGTGCAGAGGTTTCGAGGCTGAAGAAGAACTATACCTGGAGAAGAGCTATACCTGTTCCCCCATTGTCGGCTAGGAAGTTCTGTAAGCTGCGGTCAGCAGTCGCTCCATCCTCCAATTTGATCAATTGCCTTCTCTTCCTTGATGTAACCCAATTCTCGAAGCCCATTGCATTTCTTCAAATTGTGGAGATAATATTATGTAAATCACTCTAAACAGAAAAAAAGAAAAGGTTTTTAGGTAGGATGATCCACTTTAACTCTGAATTATGGAGATGAGGATACAATAAACGTCTTTGTATCTTTTGATTATGTCTGATTTTCATGATCTACTTCTTGACAACATTACATTTATATTTATATTTTTACAAATCAAGAAGATGAATGCGTACAAAATTAACTATCACAGCTTTATTCACTCTGACCATACTTGTCGAAGGAGCTTGTACCTTGCATTTGCGTGTGTACCTTCTCTCTGAAACCTATCTTCTATGGATGGTGGCCCTGGATAAGTCTTGTTGACGATGGATGTGAGGGGAGAGTCCAGATCATCCAAATCCTCGTCGCTGGTGTAACCCTTCCTTTGGATGACCGATGCACTCCTCTCCAAACTAGCTTTTGCACTTGCGTCCGCCACTTTCTCTGCCACGTCTGCTGGCGATGGGGATGAGTAGATGACAGGGGCAGCAGTACACGGGAAGCTGCTGATCAGATCCTTTTCAGATTTCTGACGCTCCACTAGATTCTGAAAGAGACACCGAGACCATCAAACTCATTTGCTCAAAATTTCTCTAGGTAGTTTGAATTAATAACACACGCAGCTATCAAGGTAGATCGAAAGGGATGATAATTATTGTCTTACTAATAAATATAACATTCTACTCCAGCTTATTACTAACTAGATATTAAAAACTGAATAGTTCAGCACAATTGCTACCTGCCTGAAAAACTGAATAGTTTCGAAGGGGAGGAGGAAAAAAAATTCTCACATCTGAATCTCTAATTGACAATAAATTTGATGGCATGAAAGAAACCAACAGGGGAGAAATGTAACAACGTTCTGGACTGACAAATATCAAGCCAAGAAGCAACCAAAAAAATTGTCCAAACAAAGCAGGAATATATTTGAGCATAGAGATTGGATTGTATAAAACCAGATTTAATGTGTTACTTGCTAAACGTTGTTTTCTGCATGCACCATCATGAACTTAGGCAACAAGTGGACTGCAAGTGTAAATGTATGAGATGTGCGCAATGTTAGCAAGGAGGTTACCTTTGATTGCTAGCAAGAATTGCCATAATCCATTATAGTGCTACTTATTTATAAATGTGGATTCAAAAAAAAAAATGCAAAAGCTGAGATGACTAGTTATATAACAATGCTAAGTATGGCCATGGAAGATCCAAACTGATCACAATTACATTTAGAAGAGCAAGTATTCAATTGACGAGGAATGGTAAATCTTGTACTATGGCTAGTCAATCCCAAATTGTAAGCCATGTAATACGTATAGAATTAATATTGAGAAAACATTAAAAGCAGAAACTATACCTCAGTATTCAATTCTTCCAGGACTATGCCAGGAACAGGATCAGGGCAGAACTCATCAGGAGTAAAATTGCAGAGTATCCGTGTTATCAAAGGTAGAGCAATTGAAGGACATATCTCGAATTACAAAGAAAAGAAATATATAAAGACCAAATATGATGGACCTTTCACTAAGCATATCTTGAATGAGCATAATGTCTATAAGATCCATCTGTGGAAAATACCTCTTTTCTGATAGAGCTTTCACTCAGCATATCTTTAGGAAGCATCAAAAGGTCGCTCAATTCATTAAGAAGGCGGAAGGATTTTTCTCCAGCATCTACTTCGGTTATCTCATCATTCCCATCAACAGCTAGGCCATCTTTTATGCGATCTTCAGCATCCATACCAAACAAATCTGTCAGGCATCTGGACCAATTCCCAATCTGTAGTTCACATTATTTCAGTTGAATTTATATCAAGTTCTCGTAAATTGTGTACGGTGTTGAATATTCTGAATCAACTAAATTTTCCTCTTGTGAATTTTCAGCAAATAGATCATGTCTAAATATCTGGATTCTCAATAGATGTTCCAAACTTATGGATTTATAGCTAATTTATAAATGGCACGTTTTTTTTTTTAATTAAGAGAACTCCAAATGATTTAAATTTATAGGTATTTCAAAAGTGATTACATCAACACGATTGGAGTAGATTTCTGTTAGTAGTTTTTCATTAAGTTTGCGTGAAAGGATTTGGGTTCAAATCCTACTAGATGAATCCAAGTCAGAATACGCATTTGACATATCCATTTAGTAAGTATTACACTTTGGTCTACATTAGTCTCTACTTTGACTTCATCATCAACCTTAAAGTTACTCTCTGGAATATATATATATATATATATATATATATATATATATATATATATATATATATATATATATATATATATAGTTACTTTGTGCATTCTAGACTTTAAAAACAATAAGACCGTAATTTTCCTTTATTGTTGATTTATGTTCTCGTACTCTGAATCCCTTTCACATAAATCTGGATTGTTTGAAAGCATTTACTGGCTCTTATGAATTCGACACAGAGAACAACCATTAGTACATATATGCATACAATAATGTAGAACAGAGATGTAGAAGAGAGACATCATTCTTACAGAATTTTTAAGCTGTGCACCAGATCCAAAGCTCAAATCTCCTGCTGGAATCGGCAAAACTTTTGGATCAACTATTGGATCTGATACAGGATCCGTCGGCATGTCATTTGCCGATTCACGCAAAATGGCGTTGAACATGGCAACATCTAATCTAGAGACACATTGTTCCATCACCTAGTCAAAATGAAAGAAAGAAATTAACACGAAAGGGATTATCCAGACATGAGTGATGAACACTTTATTCCGGATGGTATATTAATGTCACAATTGGTTGAATACTCGATGTTTAAAAAATAGTAATGAAATTATACGGAATGCAACCACTCAGAAGTGCCAAAAATACGAGGAAAGTTCCAAATTGCATCTGTCTAACCTAAATTGGGCTACCAAATTATGGTACATTTGGCACATTCGACATGATAACTGGCAGGTCTCCAATAATAATGTCCTTACAATCATGACTTAAAACATCTTTCTGAAAGGGGCACAAAATGCAAATTCGTAACAAAGTTGCTATTAATCCATACCTTTCTTGCCAACACAGGCAAGCAGCCACACTCATGCCCTCCTGATCGGACTGGGCAGAGTCTGGTAAAGGCATCACGAAAAGCACTATTCCATAGGTTGATAGAAAAATTTCCCTGTTGTTGATCACCCAAAGCTGGTCCGAGCAATTTGCCAAAGCCTTTTGTTGTATACAAATCTTCCTCTGGAGATTGCATATGCAGGGTTAATGTCTGGAAAAACAACCACAAAAGAACTTTAGCAAGATGGCATGCCTCCAGAATTCATACTAAATGCAAACATAACACAATGATTCGACAAATGCACAACCCGAATTAAATGAAGTAGATGGCAGTGACAGTGTCAAACATCGTTGCAAAGTAACTTCCATCTGTAAAAATATTGGAGAATGCACTTCATAGAGGAATCAGAGATAAGAATTGAGTTAGTCAAGTCTACTACTTCGTATAACGGAAAAAGGTATGATGCGCTGGGTTCGGGATTAATTCCTGATAACCAATTAGATCGTACAAATATTAATCCTTTTTTTCCAAGGCGAAGATTCAATCATTTACCCAATATCGAGGAACCATCGGTACGTTTTCATCATCCCATTAATAATAGGGTTGTCTGTGGAACACAATTGAATGCCATGAGAACTCCACAAAAAGATTGAATAGCTTATTATGGCTGATTCTAGACCAGACATCAGCAGCTTAGAATAGAGGATCCTGCATATAACTCAAAGGCCACTTGGCAGGTTGATGTAGATAGCCATGCAAACGATGTCATCTTCAATTTAAAACCATATTAGGATTGGGTCAGATTTGGAAACAAAGTTTGGAAAATTAAGGATTTGAGGCCATGGCAACTGTATAAATAAGACCAAGGGACAAGTACAAATTAGTAGAAGTTGATTTGAGGGACCATTTGGGGTTTCAACAAACAAAAGTGGTTACTAGTTAGGACTTGATAATCAAGCTTATGAGGCTGGAAATAGGTGGTTTTTGAATAGCCCTATCCAAGCAGCAACCTTTCTGTTTAAAAGTTCTTCTTTTCGTAGGAAAGTGTTTCATAACCATATCCAAGGAACAAAGATTGAAAGAAAAGTTTCTAACATAACAAACTGTATGCATGTGCTTATATTAACTCTATTGATAAGCAAAAAACTTGACCTCAGAATCTAAGACAAATTAATTACCATTACTTATGAGCTATGAGTCTATAAGGTATCCATATAAGAAATTTGCCAAAGTAAATCAAATTGCAAGTGCACATTCACATATAGAATACTCAAGAATCAGAGAGTCCAATACTTGATCAGAAGTTGAATACTTGCAAAGTTTCCAGAAGAAGATAATCTTAATTAAGAAATTCAATATCTTACCTGCCACCACACTGATTCAACAGCACGAGAGAAGATCCATGATTCAATCTTCTGCAGCGCAGTCGTAAATGTGCTGGTCTCTTGCCAGCCATCTACTTGCTGTAAACCAGGTCTTTTCACTTGTTTTCCACCAGAATTGTCTTTCCATTTTACAGTGGGAGATGTTCCATCCAGTTTTCTTACGCTGCCATTTGACTCGGTAATCCTTACATCTGATTTAGACTGGGTCTGATTTCCAAAAGTTTGAGCAATAATTTCTCTTAGAACAACTGTGTTTGACAACCAGAAGGTCAACCTTGAATGAAATAAGTTGTTAGTTGACAAGTGAAAGCTGTAATATGTTGATATCTGATAGTGTATGGACTTATTTACCTTGAGACATCATTACCACATGACTTGGCAATCAATACAAGGCCTGAAACTGTGTTTTTTGCAACCGTAGCTCTTTTATCCTCGCTCCAATGCTTACAGGCGTGAATGTACAGCCTAGACAAACGTCTTGCAGGGGTGTGGACCTTATGAGCTGAGCTCCCATGCTCTGGTACCACAGAATAGAGAGAAATCTCAAGCGCAGCAATTTCTCTAAGCTCTTCCTCGAGTTTCTCAATTTTTGATTCCATTTCCTCAATCTTTTCGTATGCACTTGCCTTGTCATCATATACATTATTCTCTTCTGCGTCTGCTATATCATCATCTGTTCCTACACTCTGATCACATATGGGAACCTCTTCTAACACATCTATGTCCTTTACCTCTTCATTTGTCTTATCATCACTTTCTTCCAATATTTCTGACGGAGCTTTTGAAGAAACTTTCATGTTTTCTGGTTTTCTATTACTGAGGTTTTTAGGGGCTAAAGCAGCTCTGTTAGGTTTTTGTGACCTCCTTTGGTTATTACTTGATGGCTTTAATTGCAGCTTATTGGAATCATGGCGATTAACACCGACTCTTGAAGCACGAGGAATATTTTCTGCTGATTCTTTTCCCGTGATCTTCTTAGGGACCCCTGAAGTTTTTTTCACCCTGTTATCATCATTGCTCTGGGAAGAAAGAGAATCTCTCGATGGCTCAAAATCTGATTCTCCTTCATTTCCCTGTTTGGCTTCAGGTTCAATATCACTCGTCTTTTCATCCTTCTCTTCTGCGTTATCCTTGACACCCATTTTGCTAGATCTTGTATCGGTTAACAACACTTTTTCTTCAACCCTGTGCAAGTTATCAGCACGATCTTTAATCATATCTTCGTAGGGTTCAGGGTTGCATCATTCTGCATCCAAAGCACCTACTAGAGTATTTATCCTTCTATCGGAGGTACCAAATCTAGGTTTTTGTGTGTAAAACTATTTTGCACAGCACAGTCAGAAAGAAGTTTCTTAGCTCTTCACCTGAAAAAGGTAAGCTACTTTAAATTACATTAAAAAAAAACAAGACTCATTTACCAAGTAGACCTGCAAGCACAACACCAACGTATTTTTTCCTATGAAAAAGAAGAAAGAAGAGATTTTTTATGCTTTCTGAGCAATTTCCAGCGGAATTTGGTAGGCATTAACACTTTAACCAATTCTTCAAATTATCATTCAAGATAGTTAAATTTTTGCAATCCCATGATGCAAAATGATAGTTGTGATCATAACACAATTTTGTTTGAATGCAAATATTGCTCATTTCGGGCAGGGGTGGGTTGGTGGGGTCATTAGAAAGCCTCTCTTCATCCCAACTCTGTCATAACATTAAATTGTGCTTGTGTTAAATAGGCTGCATTGCACTACATCAGTTTATGAACAAAATGACTCAAAATCTTATGCTTAGGAGTATCAGAATGCTTACATTGTAAATCCATCACTCCAAGCAGTTAGAAGTGGATAATCTAACTGCTGATCTATAAAGAAAACCATTATCTACAAATGGTAAAATTTTCCTAATTGCTAAACAAAGGCTCATATTAATCACTTGATAAATCCCAAACAACAAGAACTTGTACTAGAACACAGTACGCATTTCCAACCAAAAAAGGAAAGGGAAAAAAAATCATAGTACTAAATTCACTAACAATTCTACAAGGTTGGTGTATCAGAACATTCAAATTGTAGATCGATCACTCACTCCAAGCAGTTACAAGTTCAAAATCTATCTGCTAAACTTTACCTAGAATCATCAAAACTTTGCAATTTCCCTCCATCTTTGATGATACTCCTTCAACTTTATTCGTTCAAGATCAGTACCTAACTTATCATAGTAATTAATGAGTACCAAATATCAAGAACTAGAACACTACAGATCCACTATTTTCTTAGTGATAATTGTAGAAGAATATGATGATTCTAAGCATGAAACTAACCAAGAAAACTAACAAAAATCTTCAAAATTTCACAGATATTCAGAACAATGTCAGTAAAAATCAGATCTAGATAACGAAATTGTGATCCATAATCCACTCGAATCACTTGCAACTATTCATCGATCTCGATTTGGACCGGTTCTGGAACTGATCTAGACCAAAATCGAATCGGAGACTAGGGAAATGGTCTCTTCAGAAACGCCAAAAACGATCTTTACAAATCTCGACAAAGAGTATAATTATTATACTCAAAAGAACGAGACACAGAAGGGAGAACATAATCTATGAAAGAAAGAGGCCGACAACATGGCGAAATCGAATAGAAGAAGAAGAAGAAAAAAAAAAAAAAACGAAGTGCAGACACTCACTCCCCACTTCTCACTCTCGGAGTCGCGTTCTCGTTCTTCCTCGCCGAGAGCTTGACGAATCGGTAATGGCGGCGGCGGCGGCGGCGGCGGCGGCGGACTTGAAAGGGGTTCAGTGGCCTGGACTTGAGATCCGAACTCTCTTCTTGGTGTAGTTTTGGTGCTCGTTTGCAAGAAGAGGTTAGTACTGCTGCTGCTGTTACAAATGGATACAAAGTGCGGGAGTTATTTTTTTTAAAGGAGAGGAGTGGGGGTGGTGGGATCCGGTCACCTCTCTGTATGCGGATATTTGTTTTTCAAATATGTCCCTTCGTTAATATGTTTTACAATTTTTATCCCTCTTAACAAATTTGGTGAATAAATAAAATTTGATAGTTGTGCTACCTTCTTGTGGAGAAATTATTGGGTGCGTCGGACGCAGTGCACCATTTCCCATCTCCCTATGCAATCCAACAGTTGGAAAGAGAAATTGTGCATTGCATCCGGTTCATACAATAAGTTTTACTCCTAGTGGATGGATTTAGAGCATCTTCAAGGAGGCTCCTTACTCCTTAGAGAGTCCCTTAACTATTTTTTTTTTACAACATAATATAATATAATAAATGTTAGGAAGTTATGAATAGTATCTGGGCTCCAATTGTAGTATGGTTACCCCTTAACCAATTATTAATATTAGGGATATTTTAGCAAATCCTTCTATTCTAAATATATAAACTAGCATGTACCCTTATTTTTTAAAAATATAGCAGATATTCCAATTCTGTGTAAAATAGTAAAGATTTTGGTTAAAATAGTGGAGGTATATCTTATATTTTTTTATTATTTCGTACAAGAAATGGAATATTTGTTATTTTTAAAAAAAAATGATGTATATGTTAGTTTTTATATTTATAAAGAGAACATTTGGTAAAATATCCCTTATTATTATTATTATTTACTACATGGCCAAAAAAATATTTTAATGTTCATGAAAACGGTTCAAAATAAGCCGTCTAAGTTGTATATCCTCACTTAATTAAAAGTTAAATAAATAAATAAATTCTAACTAATTATTTAACTACATAATATTACTTAATTATAGCCAAACATTTTTAATTCATGTGGTTAAGGTGAGAGACGTTCTTCTTGGTTGGGTGAGTTTGATTTCTCGGTATAGCGATATCTAAAACAAATTTAAATTATTTTTCAGCAAATTTTTTACGTGCAATGAATGTACACGTTACTAGTATATATATAATCATAAACAAATATTCTCTTTAAAATAAATATTTGCAAATTTAATATTTTAATTAATAAGATTAATTGTATATAATAATTGATTGGGTTATGTTGACATATGTCCTAAGGGCACATGAATACATTGATAAATATTTATTTTACATGTGTACTCTCACAATCACATTAAATAAAATAAACTTTTATTTAAAATGTGCATTGATAAATGTAAAAAATTTATTTATCAATGTATTGATGGAAGTACGCATATAAAATACACATTTAATAATGTTTTATCATGTGTCCTTAGAACACATGTTAAAATAATCCTAATTAATTAAATTAAACTATTTATTAATTATAGTGTTTGGATTTTAGATTTTTTATGTCAATAATTATTTTCACCCGTTGGTGGTGTTTGGGTAAATTTTGCTTTTTATTTTTGGTTGAGTGATTGTATTCAATTATTGATAGTCAAATTGTTTCCAAAAGAAACATATTATTTTAGCCTAAGTAAATTGATGTTTCATCTCTAAGTAGAAGGCAGGAATGAGGATAAATACAATAAAACAAGGAACATGCAAGTCACTAATAGATCATTATTTAAAAGTAGTTAAAAATTGTTGTGGTCGTTATCATTTATTCGAAAAATAATTAGATCACATCATCCTATTCTGATATTGAAAAGTTTTTTTCCAATAACAGGTTGGAATGTGATTTTAACAAATTATTTTCATCATGCAAATAATGAGCCATACACTTTATTACAAAACTATTCTATATATCCTACCATTTGGCTTATTTTATAATACCTTTGCACCCATATAAATTAGAGGACAAGATTCGATGGTTAAATTAATTTGAATAGGGTCTAAATATAATTTGGGCAGGTCGCTTTCCGAAATTAGATAAATATAGCTTTTGGCAAGGGATAAAAAAAAGGAAAAGTAGAAGGTATGAGATGAAAATTAGGTCAACTATTTCGAAAGTTGCATATGCAAATTATATTTTTCAAAGGGACTAAGTAGCACCAGTAAAATCACGTATATATAACGTTTTCTGGAGGTGACCAGAACCCAGCGCCACTTTAAACCATCGCCTGCTGCAGCCGGGGTGAAGGTTGTCGGTGGACCGAAAATGACTGGTAGGTCCCGGTTGCTTTTCGTCTACGATTTTGTTTAGACATAACTACCCCTTGTTAGATTACTAAATTACGAAAACGCCACCGGTTCGTTCTTATCGGGTTTCATGTTGGACGTGTCCGAAAAATTGGGCCCACGAGCAGTTACGCACACGTTGTCTGATAATGGATATTGATTTGTTTATGGAGACCGTATTTTAACATACGTACAGATATCGTACATTATAAAATTTACAGCAGCAACATAAATCAACCAGTAGTATTTTTCAGGCCGTTTCGCATATTTTATATTATTTGAAAGTATTAAATAATAAATTTTAAATTTATTATTATTTGGGAAAAAAGAAGAAGTAAACATTAGTTTCTTAATTTTTTTACTACCAAGAACAAACAACACTCAATCTTGAAAAAATTATATATAATTATCTAAATATCTATGTTAAATTTAATAAACAATTTTAATTAATAAATATAGATAAAAATATTTTTAAACAAAAACTTTTATGATAAAATCTCAACATTTTCTATAATAATAATAATAATAATAATAATAATAATAATAAACATAAATTGTGTTCGGCTTGGACAAGTACATGGTCCAATTTTAAAGATATAGAAAAAGAATAGAAAAAGGGCGAATAAAATCAATCCGATCCTAATTTTACTTGAATTTTCTGGTGGATATGTACGATGCAACATAGAGAGAATCCAATACTGATCTGGATCTTACAAAAGTAATGTATGAATCCAAAACCAAGACTTGTAGGACTTACAATTTTTTTACTAATGACCCAATATGACTGAATTTACTATAAGGAAACAAGTTTTACAAAATTAGAGAAAGGAGACATTTCTGCCGGACCTCCAATTTCTGTCATATTGGATATGTCCAAATTCCATCAAGATAATCTGTCAAAAAATTTGAGTTTTTGGTTTGTTTTGGTTCTGTTGAAAATAATTGAATGAATATTTTTAATGGTTGTGTGGCATATTGGAATATGTGTGACTCTTTTAAACATTGTGTCTATTTCTATTTGTACCTCTTTGTTATTTATAAAATGAGAGTCATTTGGGTCACTCATTTATTCACTCTTTCATAGATCAAGCATTCATTCCAAGAGAGAGAGAGATACTACCTCCATTGTTTCGACAATTTTCTACGGTTTAAAGTGCTGCTATCGGAGGAGTACCGTTGTATCCTGGAAGACTAACACCATTAACCGTAAGCATCTGTACGGGACGAATATTGTCTTAAGGACATTGAACCAAGTTCAAGCCTCGGTCTTGTTTAGATCGTTTATTTACATTTGTTTTCGGTCTATAAAAATACATAGTGGAATTATTTTTACTAACATGTTCATTTCGTTGGGTTGGTTGGAATTGATTGAAAGTTTAGTTGAATTTGGTTTTGGCTTTGTATGTGGTTTGATTTTTTTTAGTGGGGTATTCATCCACCCCTCCATTAACAGACAACCTCCCAAATTTAACAAAAACTAACCACAACACCTGCCCACCCAACACCCAACATCAGACCAAACATGCCAACATTACATCGAAGCTGTCCGAAAAAATTGCTCATGTCTAATTTCCACCAGACTGTCTGGCGAAAATGTCTCCTCCCCAAAAGTTTGTTAAACATGTTTCCTTATAGCTAAATTCCTATAAGTTTGATTCTCTACAGTAAAATTTCTCTAGGACTTACAACATCCGTAACGGATATTCATTCATAACAAGCCTTGGTTATCTCGTTTAAAATTCGACCACCTCCTGATACTATTTACAACCTTTGGATGATAGACTCACATTTTTACCGTGATTTTCCAGTTTGGATAAAGGAGAAGGATCGTATTAGATAGTTAATAGCCAGCGTAACATATCATAGGAGATCTTTGCAAATAGATCTAAACAATATATACTAGTTTCAAAATAAATGCTCTCTTTATTGTTATTGGTTACTAAAGTATTATAATTTACAAATTCACCAACCGGAATGGATAACTATTACGTGTTTGACTAAATATCAATTTTATATAATACATGATTTCTGTGCTGCTTGTGAATATATATATATATATATATATATATATATATATATATATACTCGAGCCGAGCGAAGGTCACATGAGCTTCGCTTCCCCCATGAATAATGAAGAATGAGAGGTAGGTAGCGAGAACTTCACGACAGGACCAACTAACTGAATCATTTGCCATTGTCGACGTCGACAGAGAGACAGGACATGCTTATCCCTTTCGATGCACACCACTTAACATATATAATGCCTCCACGAGCGCGACCAATTACTTCTTCTTTTTTTAATTTCCTTGAGATCCACAAACTGCACACAAGGAAGAATTACATACATGTGTCATGATTAGTTTAAAACATGCTGTTACTAAAATGTCTACTAAACATCTTAATTGAACCCTCGTAATTATTTTCCAATTCCCAAGGGTTTCGAAATTGATTTGTAAGCCTGCTTAGCCTAGCCTAGCCTGGCCTGGCACCTCAAATTTTTTATTGCTAATTTTCTATTGAGCCTTTGAGTAATCTCGTTCAATGGTTTGATGTCTCGTTTTTTTTATTTGCATTGTATTACGAGATATTGATATTAAAATTTTATAATTATGTTATATTTTTTTATCATGTAATATTTGGTTCAAAATTTTCTAAAATCCGAAGCCAGTTGGACCTGCCATTGGACTATCCATTGGTTCCATCGAGAGCATGTCGTGCCCAGATTCAAATGATCGTCCCACAAGTTCTGCAACCGTTGAATAAATGTACATTTTAGCAAAAGACCATATCCTAAGTTAGGGTTGAGCATTCGGTTAAATCAATTTAAACCGAACCGAACTTGACAAAACCGATTTAATCGAATTTCTTATTAACAGAACCGAACCCGAACCGAAATAAAGAAAAACCGATGTAAACCGAACCGTTTAAATTGTATCGGTTTAATCGGTTGGGCCTTTTTATTGGGCCAAACATTTGGGCCCTATTTACTATGGGCTCGGAATGAACAATTGTGTTCTTCTTCAAGAAATAAATCATACACACATAAATTAAAATTCTTGTGGCCAATGGCCCGTGGCTCATGGCCCAGTAAATACTTTCTGATAATAATACTTTTCAAAAATTATTTCAAATAATAATACATGTGATCAGTCGCCCAGTAGCTTGATATGCAGATTGCAGACAATATCACAATATACATACAAATGATAAAAAATAAATAATTACAACAACAGTTATAAATAATTACAACAATTATTTGATATACAGACAACAATACATTTGGAATGAACAAATATATATATATATATATGAGAACAAATGTTGCAGTCCAGTACCCCTCCTCCAGCTAGCTAGGCCAAGCCACTCCATAAACTGCACAATTATCACACACAAAAAAGTATTGTTTGAAGTATTTGAATGCTCAGATTGACAAGTTATGCATCAACAGATGCAATTAGTATTGTCCATTACTCACTATTGCCATCTCATCATTGCCCTCTCTTCATATTTGTTAGCAACTTATCATTACAAACTTATAGTCCAAAATATATATAAATGTCATATTACCATGTATTTGCAAGAGGACCCAAATCTAGTGTATTGTATATATATGAGAACAATACTCCAACTCCCCTCCTCCAGCTAGCTAGGCCAAGCCACTCCATAAATGTCACGCCCCAGTCCCAAAAATACGTAGGACTAGGACACGTAAGCATGCCAGCCGCATGGATATGGCACTCCAATATATGGAAACCAAATCCACACGTACGCTGTAATATGAAAATCAATCCACAAGTGGTATAAACATATGTCACAAGTCATAGGGTACAATCTAAATCTCATCCACAGAAAATCAATATAAATGACTAACCAGCATCTATATAACTAGATCTCAACATAAGTATCTAAGGATGATAGTTGGATGGAAACAAATCCACTACCAACTCAAATGGGAAAAGTAAATACAATATAAGTACAACTCACTCAAACAATTTAAGTACCAGCTATCAATCACGGCTCGAAGAGAAGACATCCACGTAGCATCTATACCATCCAAATCTGCGCTCCTGCAAATACTCAAGAAACAGGTACACCTAGCAGAGGACCAGGTCCTCAGAGGGACGTAACAAGATACAGAAAATACGAGCCAACTTGAATACAGTAGACATGCATATAATTTGGAAATAAATAAGTACGCTGTACAAGACAATCTATATGAATGCAAATGAGGACAACTTTTCGACGTATGGACAAGGGTAGTCTACTCGATCTAAGCCTCACAACTCATGCACTCGTCCATGAACATCATCAGCCGGCATACCTCGGGGGTAACGACCCTCGGACTCCATCAATCGACATACCTCGGGGGTAGCGACCATCGGACACTACCCACCATAGTGCGTGCTAGTGACTACGGTGTTACCAGAGTGGTTAAAGCCCATACGCCTAATGATTGTCCTCTATGATACTAAGTGTCAAGTGTGTGTCAACATATCTAATATATAGTAATGACTGAAAGAAAACTACACATGCAAGATTAAACAGAAATGCAATAAATATAAAGAAATATAAATAGCATACAAAGATACTATAACAATTTGGCAAGGTATCTTGCCTGGTAAGAAAGCTGCAAGGTGTACTGTCCAGAAGTCAAACGCACAGGATCAAAAGCTATGGCCACAGAACAAATGTCTTCGGATGCTGAAATAAATATCACCAACGTTTCTAGAATGAGCAAAATAGCTAAAAAGCACTTCCCTTTCGTCCAATTTGGACACAGGGGCAAAATGGTAATTTCGGGTAAAAGTGGGGTCCACGCGTGGGCCACTTTGCACCGAAAAGCGTGCCGAGGGTAACAGTCTCTAAATGGGACAAACTATGGGTCAAACAACTCTAAATGTCAATACGAACCCAACGGTATGTCCAAATGTGGATTCCGATGAGTCGAACACAATTTTGTCCAAAAAGTCAACTGTAGGGCCCGCCAATTGGCGATCTGGTCAACCGTCTCAGAAATGCGTAAAAATTGGGTCACAGGACCAGCGCGTTACCACGAGTCCAGTGGCGTAAGTTTCGTCGCAATCTGACAAGCGTGCACAAAATACGCGCGAGTTCCACAAAAGTTACGATACGGGATGTGTCCGCGGATACGGCCTGATTTCGGCGCGCACACGCGTCCGAATCAGTCCCCACAAATTTTTACGTGTCCGATTATGCTGCGTGCACCATTCGGTACACTTGGCACACGGCGGGGCGGTCCCGTTTGGCGGGGCGTGCTCCGCTTTCCAACTTTTGGAAATCTGAAAAAGTGGGTGCGCACAGTTTTGTGACGAATATAATTATGTCCACAGCAACTAATAGCATAGGGTTATTTAACAGAAAATAAACTAGGTCAGGTATTCTACAGGTATCAAAAAGAATCACCGAATTCGGATCTCTGTGGTGGGAGATACGAACTCGGCAATATGGGTGGTCATTCTGGAATTCTGCGATTTCAGAATTGGGTCTGTCCGTCCACTTTGGACGCTGTTTTTCACCTAGGGGCACACGTTTTCCGAGGTTGGCTATAAAACAAATATTGGAGAGGGTTAAGGGATGATCATACTTATGAAAACGGAACAGCGTTTGGTCGAGCGAGTCGACGGAAAATTACTCCGGAGCGAAGGTACTTCGAGTGGGAATCTGCAGGGCGCGAGGTCGGAGTCGACGGGATGATTGGATGGCTTGGCGGGGCTTCTCTGGCTGCGGTGACGGCTCTAGATGGGAAGAGGAGGTCTGGAGATTTAGGTTAGGGTTTGAGAGAGAAAAAAAAAAAAAAATATATATATATATATATATATATATATATATATATATATATATATATATATATATATATATATATATATATATATATATATATATTATTGGGAGAGAGAGAATGATGGAGCGGCCAAAGGGTCGGGTTGAGAAGTGCTAAGGGAAAGTTGCTAAAGGGTCGGGTTGTCTCTGGATGCAAACGCCTAAGGGGGTGGGCGGTCCCTCCTGTAACACATTTGCTAAAGGAGGTGCAGCAAATTCCAAGTATAGTAGTTTGCTATTGTTAGCATTATTATTATATTATTATTATTATACTTTCTTATTAAATAATTCTTTTCTTAATCTATTCTTAATCTTTTCTTTTCCTATTGATATATGCATATATATATATTTGTATATATGTATATAATATATATGCTCATAGAAAAATTCTAGATTAGAATAATACACAACATTAGGCTAGCAACTCAAGGGGTCTCCTACATGGAATAAATTCCGAAAAATTTCTGATGGTCCCATAAGTCCTCTAAGTGCCCGAACACCTAAAATAAAAATTATTAAAAATCTAATTCTCCTATTTAGACCTAATTACTATAATTTAATTAATAATTAATAAATAAAAGGATATATACGATTTTTAGGAAGGGGGTTTTACAATAAACTACACAATTATCACAAAAAGAGAGAGTATTGTTTGAAGTATTTAAAGGCTCAGATTGGCAAGTTATGCATCAACAGATGCAATGTAGTATATGTCCGTTACTCACTATTGTCATCTCATCATTGTCCTCTCTTCATATTTGTTAACAACTTATCATTTATAGTCCAAAAAATATATAAATGTCATATTACCACATACTTGCAAGAGGACCCAAATCCAGTGAAGTGCAGAACCCAGATTGCATAACATAGTCCAGTGCAGTTCAGTGCATAATCTAGATTGTATAACATAATCTAGTACATATTGCATAACATAATCCAGTAAAACACATAACAAAATACAGTTAAGTGCATAACCCATAAGGCCCAGAACCCATAATCCAGTGACTGCTCAATAGTTACAAGCATATAGTCCAGAATCTATAACATAAACATGCATAATAAGCTACACATTTGATCAAAAAAGCTCTACTGATGTAACTGATCTAACAAATAAAATATTGCTAACAAGAGAAATAATAAATGAGAGAAATATATTACTAGATCCAGACTTTAAATATATTTTCATAAATAATAAATGAGAAAAATATATTGCTAGAAATAATAAGAACAAATAAGAAATGTATAATAAGCTATTGATCTACACATTTAATCTAAACATAAAACATTTGATCTAAACATGCATAATAAGCTACCCATTTTATCAAAAAAGCTCTACTGATGTAACTGATCTACTGATTTGATAAATAAAATATTGCTAACAAGCGAAATAATAAATGAGAGAAATATATTGCTAGATCCAAACTTGAAATATATTTCCATAAATAATAAATGAGAGAAATATATTGCCAGAAATAACAAGAACAAATAAAAAAATGTATAATAAGCTTATTTTTTACACATTTGATCTACACAATGTAAAAAATAACAAACTTTCATTTGAAATACATTACCTAACTATATTGTTAGGTCTGACAAATAAAATATGACATAAATTGCAAGAATTTTTTTTGGAAATTTCTGATTGTTGTCAAAATTGGGGATTTCATAGAATACACACTTTCAATATAACAAACTTTCATTCTAACGAACACACTTAGAATTTTGGGATGACATATTGATCACCCTGGAACAATGAATGACATATTGTCCATTTTATGACATAAATTGCTAGGAAAAAAATATTGCTAGAAAAAAACATTGTCACGCCCCAGTCCCAAAATACGTAGGACTAGGAGTACGTAACACGCCCAGTCGTATGTATATGAACTCCAATATATGGAAACCATATACACACGTACACTGTTCATGAATATCCAATCCACCAGTGGTAATATACTGTCACAACAAGTCACATGCAATCTAGATCTCATCCACAGCACAATATAATCATTAGGAAATAAATAGCTGAATAATAACTGGATATCCAAAATGAGTATCAAGCCTGATAGTCAGGTGGAAACAAATCCACTACAAACGACTATCCAGAGGTAGCAAAAGATCTCTAAACAGCGGTAACTAAATCAGACGCTACTCCGAAGGTAAGATCTCCTCAGTCTGGTAAGTAGCATCAGGTCCAGGACCGTACTCCTGTGGGTACTCCTGCTCGTCCATATCTGGAAAGGGACCAGGTCCTCAGAAGGACGTAACAAGATACATAATAACATGCAAATAAGTACTGAAATATAAAACATCCAATGGGTCGCCTAACCGTCTAAGTGAATGCAATTTGAGAACAACTTTCCACCAAGTGGGCTATCTGGCCAAATAATGGGATTGGCATGATTCTCTCGGAGAATCAGAGGCCTAAAAGCATGTTGTCTTTTGAACGGCAGAGGCCGCCAGTAATATATAGTGGTCATCATCACCCGTTTCTCCGGCGGAGAATCCGAGCGTACAGGAGAAAAAGTGCAAAGGAGCCCAAACGTCTTACTTGTTGTTCTCCCCACCCCATGCTCTAAGCATGTCATATCTATGACACGATCAACCTCTAATAACTGCCACTCTACTAGCATACAAAGTTTCTATCAGCAGTTATCTCTAACGCACGACTCATACATACAGACGGCCAACCCAATACGTAGTCCGGGATCTATATGAGACTCACAACTCGTGTAAAACTGTGTCACGGCCAATGAACCAAATAATGCTCCATAATACTGGGGTGGTCTCATAAACAAGGTCCAATGCAAATACATAAATAAAACAGAATCATGCATCATTTGGAATATAAATAATAGTACTGTGGCAAGGTATACTTGTCGAGCAAAGTTTTGTATAGTGCATGTTCAATATTTAAGTTGAAGAAGTGAGGTTTTGGGTTTGGGGTGTATTGCATGGATATATATAGAGAATAAGAGACGATGGGAAAACTTAGTGTTTAAGAAAACTAAAATTATTGCTGTTGTTGTTTTCTTTCCTTCCATTGGTTTTGGTTTCGGCTGGGGGTGTTTAGTAATATTTAGTATTAAGGAGCGGTGGAATGAGAAGCTTACACGTGTGGAAAAGCAAGGCAAAGCAAAATTGGGTTTTGCTTCTGCTGCTGATATTTTCTTCTCCTATTGGGTTGTGGTTTGGGTTTTACGCGTGGTAAAAGGAAGGGTTTTACGCGGGGTGAACTGCTGCTGCTGAGGAGTTTTACGCGCGGAGAAGAGATAGGCAGGGGTTTTGTTACTGCTGTTGTTGCTGTTTACGCGCGGTGAAGTATACGCGGGGTGATTAGCGGGTTGCGGGTTTGATCCAATAGGAAATTCTATTTTCTTTTCCTTTCTTATTTAATAAAAATTATATATATATATATATATATATATATATATATATATATATATATATATATATATATACATAGAAAATCTGGAAAGTGTATTGGTGTATACGGATAAGGTAACAACTGTCCAACTGATCTCCTACATGGAATAAATTAGAAAAAAAATTCATAATGGCTCCATAAATACTCTAATTACACAAACACCTCAAATAAAAATTAAATAAAATATATTTCCTCTATTTAGCTCATAATTACTAAATAAATTAAATAATTAATAATAAATATGGTTTTCAGAATTATGGGTTTTACATTCTACCCAACTTATAAAAATTTTGTCCTAGAAATTAAAACTAAGCCATGGTAGAAAGTCAAGAGTTGTAGGAGATATAATTTAACAAAGCAAATTTATACCTTGGTCTTCGAATAGGTTCGAAAAACGTTGACGCATGTCGTCTTCGCGTTCCCAAGTAGATTCTCCTGGCGCGCCATGCTTCCATGCCATGCGGACCAAAAAAACAGACTGGTTCCTCAATACTTTCTCTCGACGATCGAGAATTCCCACGGGTTGCTCTTGATATGACAAGCTTGGCCCAATGGTGATCTCTGAATGGTTGAGAACATGACTGCTGTCTGCCACATATCTCCTGAGCTGCGACACATGGAATATGTCATGTACTCCCTCAAGTGAATGTGGTAGCGCAAGTCGATATGCTACTTCTCCCACTCTCTCTAGCACGTCAAATGGTCCAATATACCTTGGACTCAACTTGCCGCATCCTCCGAATCGAATGGTGCCTCTGGTAGGTGATATCCTTAAGAAGACATGATCGCCCTCTTTGAACTCCAAGGGACGACGATGAAGGTCTGCCCATTATTTCTGTCTGTCTTGCGCTGCTCGCAAGTGTCCTTGTATTTTCTTAACTGTCTTAACGGTGCTGACCACCAACTCTGGTCCCAGAATTTGACGTTCTCCTACGTCACTCCAACACACAGGAGACCTACACTTTCTTCCATACAATGCTTCAAACGGAGCCATCTGGATACTTGCTTGATAGCTATTGTTGTAAGAAAATTCCACAAGATGTAGGTGGTCCTCCCATGATCCTCCAAAGTCTAACATACAAGCCCTCAACATATTCTCCAATGTCTGAATAGTACGCTCTGACTACCCATCTGTCTGCGGGTGATAAGATGTACTAAACTTCAGACGAGTTCTAAGACTCTCTTGCATGCTCTTCCAAAAGTGTGATGTAAAGCGCGAATCCCTGTCTGATACAATGCTGACTGGTATGCCGTGAAATCTCACGATCTGCTTCATATATAGGTCAGCCAAAGCTTCTGTAGATTGGCCAACTCTAAAAGGCAAAAAATGGGCTGACTTGGTGAGTCGGTCCACTATTACCCATACTGCATCTCTTCCACTGGGACTCTTGGGAAAACCCGTGATGAAGTCCATAGTGATGTGTTCCCACTTTCACTCTGGAATTGGAAGTGGTTGCAATAACCCTGCTGTTCTCTGGTGCTCCGCCTTTACTTGTTGACATACCAAACATTTAGCTACAAAGCGAGCTATCTCTCTTTTCATTCCATGCCACCAAAAGTGCTGTCGTAAATCACGATACATCTTGGTGCCTCCAGGATGAATAAAATATATCGAACTATGAGCTTCTGTCATCAGTGTAGCGCCCCGTTCTCCCGGTGCGGAGAGCGCGGCTAAGAAACACAAGACGGTATCGTTCGATCGGGATAGATTGAATTAAGAACTCGTCCTCGTTATGGATTTGTTTCTTCGGAATCGATTCCCATATTCAGTGGACTGCGCCCCAAGGATCGGCTTAGCGGCAGAGTCAGGAGGGACCTCTCCGCTGCTATCTTTTATTGCCTCGGTTTTCGATGTCGCTTGTTGCTTTCGTGCTTTGAGTTGGTTTTGGGATTTGCTTATTTTCTTTGAACGGTTTCGATGGTTTTCATTGTTTTCGTTCATAGACTTGCACTTCTATTCCGAGAATGGAGAGAGAGGAAGAAGTATTAATCAAGCTGTTCGTGTGCAGGTGAACGAGCAGTAGGCGGCTTGCGAGCGGAGTCGTGAAGCGCCCCTTTCCTTCTTCTTTCCAAAATCTAAGTGAGTGGCTACCAACCCGATTAGCTAGCCCTGCTTCCAGCCTCACTCCTTCGCCCCGATCAAACGATACCAAGTAATAATAAAAGAAACCAAGATAAAAGAGAATAGACTTGGTTATATGCTTGTCAACAAACTTATGAACGGTTATCATCCTGTATGCTAGTTCGTCTATAACTGTTCTATGAATCGTGCTAAGTATGGAAATATATGCTTGCTATGAAATAAACTGTCAGGATGACTATGCAAACTGTATGCTATGAACACATTCTATGAGTATTCTCGATCACGGACGACTTGTGCACAAGGTATGTTATGAGTTCCGCGGACGGTCACCGGGGCACCGGGATCGATCCGATCCGGACGGAACGTATGTATAGTCGTATGTTACCCGGCAAGTGTTATGCAGCGGGGCTCGCCACCCGCGTTGCACGTCACTTTGCCTTGAGACTATAGCCCGTCCCTTCGTGGCATCAAGCCAGTGATCCTATGTATATTTAAACCTGTTGCATACTAACTTGTGTCTTCGTTTCAGGGAAGGCATGGTAAGTATTGTACAGGTAATTCAGACGGTCAGGTAAAATCCACCGAACGGTGGCACGCTCATTTCAGTAAATTCAATATGCTGCTTAACTGTAAATGAACTAAGGCAAGATAGAAACCAACCATATATGCATGCTTCAATAAACAATGTGTTGATTGGTATAGTCAGGCTAGCTCGCCTTCACCAGCATGTTTCGATATGCTGACCCTCGTTGAAACAGGTTCTCCGCACCAAGGCGAACCGAGCGAGGAGCCGAAGTCGTCTACCCGATCCAGTCCAACTGTTAGCGCGCCTTCACCGCGCCTCGAAGCCTTTTGAAGTCAGGAGCCTGCAACTCTTCATACACAAATGCAGCTCCGTGGCAAAGCGATCCTCCAGCCTGGAGGTCTATACATTTTGAGTTTATAAAAGGATGTAATGTACAGGACTGCTATCTCATTTTGAGTCAACCCTTTTGTAAGCCGTTCGACATATTAGCTGACTCGTTCAAGAGTTTGTAATAGATGTTCATTATCAATAAAGAGAACTTTTCTATGTTTCAAATCTGTGTTTCAATTTATCTGCGTACTCTGAGTATGTGCTTGCTATGCAAATCATTAAAAAGCCTTGTGCGGGCGCAACTCCAGGCCCGCACGGCGGTCACGGCTCGGGGGACGCCTCGGGGCGTGACATAGTGGTATCAGAGCACAGATTCAAAGTTCCTTAGACTTCGTGCTGGAAAAGTTCCTTTAACGATCGAAATTCCTGTGCGAACTCTTGAACTCGCTAGGCCAAAATGAGATACATTCATGCAATAAGTCCATAATACATTATGATCCTAATGTAATTTACCTTCTTTTGAAGGAATGGATCCAGCGCAATCCGCAGCGCAACCACCGATCGAAACACAAGAGAGCAGTTCGGGTACTTCGGGAAGCTCTCGGAGCCAGCGAGGCATGTCTCAAGTCGACCCGCTAGAGCGGTTAATGAAAATGCTAGAAGAGCAACGACAAAGAGACGAGGCTCGCCAAGCTAAGCTCGAGAGTAATCTAGAGACCCGATTCTCAGTCCAACAGAAGCAGGTCGATACCCTGCATCAGATCGTTCAGACTTTGGCTGCCAACTATTCCGCCGCAACAACAGCAACGACTCCGGTGGAACAGCCCGTGCTTGAAGTGGAGACGCCTCAAATCCCAAGGCCGAGGGACGTGACTGCCTTCAACTTGGGCCATTTCAAGAAAGTCTGCAACACCCCGTTCAACGGGACTGAGGACCCAGTGGTAGCTCTAGATTGGCTAGCCGAGATAGAAGACCACTTCACTCTGCTAGAGGTCCCCGAAGATAGGCGCGTCGCCTGCGCGCAACTACAGCTCCGCCTCGACGCACACGATTGGTGGGACGTACATCGACGATCTCTCCAATTTGATCACGGAGAGGAGGCGATCTCGTGGACGACCTTTCGTGCCGCGTTCGAAGAGGAGTTTATACCGCCTCCAGTACAACGTAAAATGGAAAATGACTTCGTGCAGCTGAGGCAAGGCAGGATGACAGTTAAAGAGTATTCCGCCGAATTCAACCGACTCTCCAAATTCGCTAGGGCCTATTTACCTGATGCAGCGAGTCGAGCTAGAAGGTTTGAAGGTGGTCTCCGTCCTGCCATCTATTCGCACGTGGTCAATAATCAGTATGGAACCATGCGTGAAGTCATGAATCACGCCCTATCTCTCGAACCACAATATCCTCACGTTTCTGTCGGCGCTGTGCATACATCCAGTCACAAACGCCAAAGCGACGATGGAGGAAACAATGCTGCAAAACGACATAACGACGGTGGTCGCCACAAAGGGAACCAGAGACCATACTGTGATTTTTGTAGAAGGCGTGGGCACACTACTGATAGATGTTACAGCAGAAAAGGTCTATGCTTCAACTGTGGCGGGCAAGGCCACGTAGCTCGGGATTGTCCACTCCCCTCTAAGCTCCTGCCTCAACCCAATAACCCCTAACGGTTGGTTCTATTCTTAAGTTTCGGGACGAAACTTCCAATTGGTTGGGTAGGATGTAGCGCCCCGTTCTCCCGGTGCGGAGAGCGCGGCTAAGAAACACAAGACGGTATCGTTCGATCGGGATAGATTGAATTAAGAACTCGTCCTCGTTATGGATTTGTTTCTTCGGAATCGATTCCCATATTCAGTGGACTGCGCCCCAAGGATCGGCTTAGCGGCAGAGTCAGGAGGGACCTCTCCGCTGCTATCTTTTATTGCCTCGGTTTTCGATGTCGCTTGTTGCTTTCGTGCTTTGAGTTGGTTTTGGGATTTGCTTGTTTTCTTTGAACGGTTTCGATGGTTTTCATTGTTTTCGTTCATAGACTTGCACTTCTATTCCGAGAATGGAGAGAGAGGAAGAAGTATTAATCAAGCTGTTCGTGTGCAGGTGAACGAGCAGTAGGCGGCTTGCGAGCGGAGTCGTGAAGCGCCCATTTCCTTCTTCTTTCCAAAATCTAAGTGAGTGGCTACCAACCCGATTAGCTAGCCCTGCTTCCAGCCTCACTCCTTCGCCCCGATCAAACGATACCAAGTAATAATAAAAGAAACCAAGATAAAAGAGAATAGACTTGGTTATATGCTTGTCAACAAACTTATGAACGGTTATCATCCTGTATGCTAGTTCGTCTATAACTGTTCTATGAATCGTGCTAAGTATGGAAATATATGCTTGCTATGAAATAAACTGTCAGGATGACTATGCAAACTGTATGCTATGAACACATTCTATGAGTATTCTCGATCACGGACGACTTGTGCACAAGGTATGTTATGAGTTCCGCGGACGGTCACCGGGGCACCGGGATCGATCCGATCCGGACGGAACGTATGTATAGTCGTATGTTACCCGGCAAGTGTTATGCAGCGGGGCTCGCCACCCGCGTTGCACGTCACTTTGCCTTGAGACTATAGCCCGTCCCTTCGTGGCATCAAGCCAGTGATCCTATGTATATTTAAACCTGTTGCATACTAACTTGTGTCTTCGTTTCAGGGAAGGCATGGTAAGTATTGTACAGGTAATTCAGACGGTCAGGTAAAATCCACCGAACGGTGGCACGCTCATTTCAGTAAATTCAATATGCTGCTTAACTGTAAATGAACTAAGGCAAGATAGAAACCAACCATATATGCATGCTTCAATAAACAATGTGTTGATTGGTATAGTCAGGCTAGCTCGCCTTCACCAGCATGTTTCGATATGCTGACCCTCGTTGAAACAGGTTCTCCGCACCAAGGCGAACCGAGCGAGGAGCCGAAGTCGTCTACCCGATCCAGTCCAACTGTTAGCGCGCCTTCACCGCGCCTCGAAGCCTTTTGAAGTCAGGAGCCTGCAACTCTTCATACACAAATGCAGCTCCGTGGCAAAGCGATCCTCCAGCCTGGAGGTCTATACATTTTGAGTTTATAAAAGGATGTAATGTACAGGACTGCTATCTCATTTTGAGTCAACCCTTTTGTAAGCCGTTCGACATATTAGCTGACTCGTTCAAGAGTTTGTAATAGATGTTCATTATCAATAAAGAGAACTTTTCTATGTTTCAAATCTGTGTTTCAATTTATCTGCGTACTCTGAGTATGTGCTTGCTATGCAAATCATTAAAAAGCCTTGTGCGGGCGCAACTCCAGGCCCGCACGGCGGTCACGGCTCGGGGGACGCCTCGGGGCGTGACATAGTGGTATCAGAGCACAGATTCAAAGTTCCTTAGACTTCGTGCTGGAAAAGTTCCTTTAACGATCGAAATTCCTGTGCGAACTCTTGAACTCGCTAGGCCAAAATGAGATACATTCATGCAATAAGTCCATAATACATTATGATCCTAATGTAATTTACCTTCTTTTGAAGGAATGGATCCAGCGCAATCCGCAGCGCAACCACCGATCGAAACACAAGAGAGCAGTTCGGGTACTTCGGGAAGCTCTCGGAGCCAGCGAGGCATGTCTCAAGTCGACCCGCTAGAGCGGTTAATGAAAATGCTAGAAGAGCAACGACAAAGAGACGAGGCTCGCCAAGCTAAGCTCGAGAGTAATCTAGAGACCCGATTCTCAGTCCAACAGAAGCAGGTCGATACCCTGCATCAGATCGTTCAGACTTTGGCTGCCAACTATTCCGCCGCAACAACAGCAACGACTCCGGTGGAACAGCCCGTGCTTGAAGTGGAGACGCCTCAAATCCCAAGGCCGAGGGACGTGACTGCCTTCAACTTGGGCCATTTCAAGAAAGTCTGCAACACCCCGTTCAACGGGACTGAGGACCCAGTGGTAGCTCTAGATTGGCTAGCCGAGATAGAAGACCACTTCACTCTGCTAGAGGTCCCCGAAGATAGGCGCGTCGCCTGCGCGCAACTACAGCTCCGCCTCGACGCACACGATTGGTGGGACGTACATCGACGATCTCTCCAATTTGATCACGGAGAGGAGGCGATCTCGTGGACGACCTTTCGTGCCGCGTTCGAAGAGGAGTTTATACCGCCTCCAGTACAACGTAAAATGGAAAATGACTTCGTGCAGCTGAGGCAAGGCAGGATGACAGTTAAAGAGTATTCCGCCGAATTCAACCGACTCTCCAAATTCGCTAGGGCCTATTTACCTGATGCAGCGAGTCGAGCTAGAAGGTTTGAAGGTGGTCTCCGTCCTGCCATCTATTCGCACGTGGTCAATAATCAGTATGGAACCATGCGTGAAGTCATGAATCACGCCCTATCTCTCGAACCACAATATCCTCACGTTTCTGTCGGCGCTGTGCATACATCCAGTCACAAACGCCAAAGCGACGATGGAGGAAACAATGCTGCAAAACGACATAACGACGGTGGTCGCCACAAAGGGAACCAGAGACCATACTGTGATTTTTGTAGAAGGCGTGGGCACACTACTGATAGATGTTACAGCAGAAAAGGTCTATGCTTCAACTGTGGCGGGCAAGGCCACGTAGCTCGGGATTGTCCACTCCCCTCTAAGCTCCTGCCTCAACCCAATAACCCCTAACGGTTGGTTCTATTCTTAAGTTTCGGGACGAAACTTCCAATTGGTTGGGTAGGATGTAGCGCCCCGTTCTCCCGGTGCGGAGAGCGCGGCTAAGAAACACAAGACGGTATCGTTCGATCGGGATAGATTGAATTAAGAACTCGTCCTCGTTATGGATTTGTTTCTTCGGAATCGATTCCCATATTCAGTGGACTGCGCCCCAAGGATCGGCTTAGCGGCAGAGTCAGGAGGGACCTCTCCGCTGCTATCTTTTATTGCCTCGGTTTTCGATGTCGCTTGTTGCTTTCGTGCTTTGAGTTGGTTTTGGGATTTGCTTGTTTTCTTTGAACGGTTTCGATGGTTTTCATTGTTTTCGTTCATAGACTTGCACTTCTATTCCGAGAATGGAGAGAGAGGAAGAAGTATTAATCAAGCTGTTCGTGTGCAGGTGAACGAGCAGTAGGCGGCTTGCGAGCGGAGTCGTGAAGCGCCCATTTCCTTCTTCTTTCCAAAATCTAAGTGAGTGGCTACCAACCCGATTAGCTAGCCCTGCTTCCAGCCTCACTCCTTCGCCCCGATCAAACGATACCAAGTAATAATAAAAGAAACCAAGATAAAAGAGAATAGACTTGGTTATATGCTTGTCAACAAACTTATGAACGGTTATCATCCTGTATGCTAGTTCGTCTATAACTGTTCTATGAATCGTGCTAAGTATGGAAATATATGCTTGCTATGAAATAAACTGTCAGGATGACTATGCAAACTGTATGCTATGAACACATTCTATGAGTATTCTCGATCACGGACGACTTGTGCACAAGGTATGTTATGAGTTCCGCGGACGGTCACCGGGGCACCGGGATCGATCCGATCCGGACGGAACGTATGTATAGTCGTATGTTACCCGGCAAGTGTTATGCAGCGGGGCTCGCCACCCGCGTTGCACGTCACTTTGCCTTGAGACTATAGCCCGTCCCTTCGTGGCATCAAGCCAGTGATCCTATGTATATTTAAACCTGTTGCATACTAACTTGTGTCTTCGTTTCAGGGAAGGCATGGTAAGTATTGTACAGGTAATTCAGACGGTCAGGTAAAATCCACCGAACGGTGGCACGCTCATTTCAGTAAATTCAATATGCTGCTTAACTGTAAATGAACTAAGGCAAGATAGAAACCAACCATATATGCATGCTTCAATAAACAATGTGTTGATTGGTATAGTCAGGCTAGCTCGCCTTCACCAGCATGTTTCGATATGCTGACCCTCGTTGAAACAGGTTCTCCGCACCAAGGCGAACCGAGCGAGGAGTCGAAGTCGTCTACCCGATCCAGTCCAACTGTTAGCGCGCCTTCACCGCGCCTCGAAGCCTTTTGAAGTCAGGAGCCTGCAACTCTTCATACACAAATGCAGCTCCGTGGCAAAGCGATCCTCCAGCCTGGAGGTCTATACATTTTGAGTTTATAAAAGGATGTAATGTACAGGACTGCTATCTCATTTTGAGTCAACCCTTTTGTAAGCCGTTCGGCATATTAGCTGACTCGTTCAAGAGTTTGTAATAGATGTTCATTATCAATAAAGAGAACTTTTCTATGTTTCAAATCTGTGTTTCAATTTATCTGCGTACTCTGAGTATGTGCTTGCTATGCAAATCATTAAAAAGTCTTGTGCGGGCGCAACTCCAGGCCCGCACGGCGGTCACGGCTCGGGGGACGCCTCGGGGCGTGACAATCAGCTCCTGTCGAATCTCTCCATTTGGAACATAAAGACGATTACCACATCGTAATGTCCCATCATCATGGATGCGCAGTCCTGTCTGCTCTCCGGCCTCTGTCCTTTCCTTTAATCTTCTGAATCTGGCATATGTAGGCAATATTGCTTTGATTCTATCTACTAGTGATGATTGTACTTGCAAGTTGGCTAGTGTCCCGTCTGCTCCGGGTAATATCACTTCAATGCCAAGATTTTGCAAGTCCTTCAATAATTCCTTCTGTGTTGTCAAGAAGCAAGCTACTGGTTTCCGGCTTAACGCGTCTGCTACAACATTAGCCTTGCCTGGGTGATAATGTAGCTCTATCTCAAAATCTTTCATCAATTCGAGCCATCGACGTTGCCTCATGTTTAACTCCTTCTGCGTGAAGACATACTTGAGGCTTTTGTGGTCTGTATAGATTTTCACTTGTTCCCCATATAAGTAATGTCTCCATAGCTTTAGAGCAAATACAACGGCTGCAAGTTCCAAGTCATGAGTTGGATAATTCTTCTCATGTACTCGTAACTGTCTAGATGCATATGCAATCACCTTGCCATGCTGCATCAATACGCATCCCAAACCTTTCCCTGATGCGTCACTGTAGATCACATAACCTCCTGATCCTGATGGAATAGTCAATATTGGTGCTGAAGTCAGTCGCTTCTTCAGCTCCTCGAAAGCGGCTTGACACTCGTTGGTCCATATGAACTCTTGATCTTTGCAAGTCAACCGAGTCGTAGGTGTTGCTATCCTTGAGAAGTTCTCCACGAACCGTCGGTAATATCCCGCAAGCCCAAGGAAAGTTCTCACTTCTGCTGCTGATTTAGGAACAGGCCATGTCTCGACTGCCGAGATCTTTTTTGGATCAACAGAAATACCATCTCCTGTAACAACATGTCCAAGAAATAAAACTCTGTCCAAGAAGAACTCACATTTATTGAGCTTCGCATATAGCTGCTCTCTCCTCAAGGTCTCTAGAACAATCCGCAGGTGCTTCTCGTGCTCTTCGTGGCTCTCTGAATAGACAAGTATATCATCTATGAAGACGACCACGAACTGGTCTAAATACTGATGGAAGACTCGATTCATTAAGTCCATAAAGATAGCTGGAGCATTGGTCAATCCATATGGCATAACCAGAGACTCGTAGTGCCCATATCTTGTTCGGAATACAATTTTCGGAATGTCCTCCTTCCGTACTTTTCACCTGGTGATATCCTGATCTCAAATCTATCTTTGAGAATATCTTGGCTCCACTAAGCTGATCAAATATGTCATCAATGCGTGGCAGTGGATATTTATTCTTCACTGTCACTGCATTCAAGGCTCTATAGTCAATGCACATACGCACTGACCCATCCTTCTTTGGTACAAACAATACTGGTGCTCCCCAAGGTGATGCACTTGGTCGGATGAAATATTTCTCTTCTAGTTCTTTCAACTGTGTCTTTAGTTCATCCATCTCCTTCTTCGCCAGTCTATAAACATGTGATGCTATGGGAGCTGCTCCCGGTGTCAATTCAATTGAGAATTCTACATCTCTATCTGGGGGTAGGCCTGGCAATTCTTCTGGAAAGATGTCTTAGAATTCTAAAATAATGGGATGATAGGCAACATCGTCTATTGCGAGTTGCATACCATCAAGGATTTCTGTGGATCCTCGTGCAAATTCAAGTTCAGGTTGGCCTGGTATCTTGAAAAGAATGCTTTCTCCAAAGCAATCGAAGAAAGCATGGTACTTGCTTAGCCAGTCCATTCCAAGCACAATATCAAAAGTAGGCATAGGAAGGACTAAGAGTCGGGCATTCATCTCTCTGCCACGTATCACTATAGGACACGATCTACAAATTCTACTAATAGGTACAACTCCTCCCCTGGTAAAAATTCTAACATTACTAGATAAAGGTGTAGAGGCAATGTTGTGTTTGGCAATAAATCTAGATGATATGAATGAGTGGGTGGCTCCCTTATCAAACAATGTCACAGCAGGAAAAGTAAAAGCAAGAGTGATACCTGCTATGACATCAATCTCCTGATTCATGTCATCCACTTCCATTGCAAAAGCTTGTCCGTTCCTCTGCGGTTGTCCCTGTCTAGCCCTCGTGAATTGATCCTTCTGTGCAGGTAGCGGTGGTCCTCACTGAAATCCCCCTGCTGCTGGAAGTCGAGGTGCTCCTGGCCTCATCATTTGCTGAGCTGGCTTCGGTGCTGGAAGTGCTAGTCTCGATACTGGTGGTGAAAGTGTCGATGCCTGTTGCATAGGACAGTCTTTCATTATATGTCGTCCGGAACCACATCTCATACACTGTCCCAAACGGACCTGACAGTCTCTTGAGATGTGCCCGCGTCTTCCACAATAATTGCATTGGGGCTTCTCTGGAATCTGGTACGGTCCTGTTCTGTGTTGGTACTGTTGTTGCTGAGCTAAAGGACGTCTAATAGGTCCTCCTTGTTGCGTCCTTGTCGGTCCTTGTTGCGTCCTCAGCTGACCTCCTTTTCCTCTGCTGATGGTTTCTTGCACTATGGCTTCTATCAGTAACTCGGCATAAGAGATCCGGGACTGGGAGCTTGTATAATGTTGGAGTTTTTGAGTCAGTCCGCGGTGAAACCTCTTAGCCTTGGCCAAGTCATCTGGTATCAGGGCAACGCCATATTTACTGAGGCGACTAAACTCGACATCGTACTCGTCAACTGTTCAGTTCCCCTGTTCCAAGTGGAAAAACTGGTCATACAATGCATCTCTGACGGTGTCCGGGAAGTACTTCTTCTCAAAGCACTCCAAGAACTGCTCCCAAGTCTGGTATGTACCCAAAAGGCGCTCCATGGATTCCCACCAGTGATGAGCATTACCATCTAGAAGCGTCCTTACACCCGTCATCCATAGCTCTGCAAGTAGCTGCGATGCTTCTAATAACTTTCGAGTGTGAGTAATCCAGTTGATAGTTTTCTCTGGGCTCTCAATGCCTTTGTACGACCTTGGACCCATCTGTATAAAGTCTTTTACTGATCCAACTCTAGCTCGAGGTTCTGGAGCTAGTGCTTGAGCTGGTACAGTAGTCTTTGCAGCCATCCTTTCAAGTGCTGCCAGAAATTCTTGCCTTTGTTCTGCTGCTTGTTGTCTCTGTTCCTGTATCATCATCTGGAAGAATTGGAACAGTTGTGCCTGGCCATCCTGCGGTGTCGATGAGACTAGAAGGGTCCCATTAGGTGGAACGGGAAGATCAGATGGAATGGGATTGTGAATCTGTCCATCTGGTCCTGGAAGTCTAGGAGTTGATGAGGTCTCTCCTTGAGTCTGACCATTGGCTCTAGGAGTTGTGTCACCATCGACGACAGTACATCCTTTCTGCATATCCATTTCTCTGCAGGTGATGTACACAACATTTAGAGGAAGTATAGGAATCAAACAGGATGTAAACATTAAATAGAATGTAGAAGTATGAAATAGGCTAGAATTTATCCGCGTAAAACATGGCTTCAGGGCTAGCCGCATAAAGCAGAGAAGTGTAAAGTAGAGATTCAAAGAAGTTTGGCGTAAGTAGGGATTCAGAACTATCTGCGTAAAGCAGAGATCAAAAACTGTCGGCGTAAAAAATAAGTTTCAGAACTGTCTGCGTAAAAGTTTCCGTGCGTAAAATGATCTGTGCGTAAAATCTGCTGCGCGTAAAATCTGTTTGCGTAAAAGGTTTGCACGTAAAATCTGCTTGCATAAAGTTTTGCTACACTTCCTGCGTATAATATGTTTGCAGCGTAAAGTACGTTACTAGAAACTCTTTGTATTTCCTCGGATGAATTTTTCAGTCAAATCAGTGAACCTGACATCTGACAAAAGTACCGCACGAAAATTGAGAGGACGGCTGTGATGATGATTTTGCACCGAGACCCAGGTTGTCGTCTAGTGATATATTTGATACAAGTCATTTTACGCTTCCAAAAAGGAAGAAAAGTTGAGTCTTCTGAATACGCTTCCTATATAGATGAGTTTTTACGCTCAAGATGAGGCACAATCAGATGCCATGTCAAAAAGCTGTTTCTGCACAGGGCTCGAGGCATATCTCTGCATTTAATGCATGAGATTTGGTTCTTGACTGGAAAAGCTAAAGCTGTAACAAATACACTCATATTACCATCCTTACATTTTACGCCTAATCAGGCTACTCTACGCTGGTCATCTATTATTCAGGAATCATCAAGTTTTACACAGGGCAGTTACCTACGTGGTTTGCATGACATGTCATACGCAGGATTAGGAAAACTATTTGAACGGGGGTAACAGTTGTCATTATTGCAACGTAAAGTAGACAGTCTTCTACATAGTTTGGCTTTTGCGCCAACAAGATAGTCAATTGGCTTTTACGCCAACTAGGCAGTCTTTTGGCTTTTTACGCCAACAAGGATAAAGAGTCTTTGGCGTAAAGCTTGTTTTATCAAACAGAGGATAGTTAAAAGGAAGAATGAGGTTTTAGTCAAGTGTGGATGAGATCCTTATACTCTATTCCTATACGCAGGCTTGTTTGGTACAGTTACGTAACCAAGACAATATATTCCAGGACCTGCATGGGCCACCACCAAAAACATGTCATGCCCCAGTCCCAAAATACGTAGGACTAGGAGTACGTAACACGCTCAGCCGTATGTATATGAACTCTAATATATGGAAACCATATACACACGTACACTGTTCATGAATATCCAATCCACCAGTGGTAATATACTGTCACAACAAGTCACATGCAATCTAGATCTCATCCACAGCACAATATAATCAGTAGGAAATAAATAGCTGAATAATAACTAGATATCCAAAATGAGTATCAAGTCTGATAGTCGGGTGGAAACAAATCCACTACAAACGACTATCCAGAGGTAGCAAAAGATCTCTAAACAACGGTAACTAAATTAGACGCTACTCCGAAGGTAAGATCTCCTCAGTCTGGTAAGTAGCATCAGGTCCAGGACCGTACTCCTGTGGGTACTCCTGCTCGTCCATATATGGAAAGGGATCAGGTTCTCAGAAAGACGTAACAAGATACATAATAACATGCAAATAAGTACTGAAATATAAAATATTCAATGGGTCGCCTAACCGTCTAAGTGAATACAATTTGAGAACAACTTTACACCAAGTGGGATATCTGGCCAAATAATGTGATTGGCATTATTCTCTCGGAGAATCAGGAGCCTAAAAGCATGTTGTCTTTTGAACGGCAGAGGTCGCCAGTAGTATATAGTGGTCATCATCACCCGTTTCTCCAGCGGAGAATCCGGACGTACAGGAGAAAAAGTGCAAAGGAGCCCAAACGCCTTACTTGTTGTTCTTCCCACCCCATGCTCTAAGCATGTCATATCTATGACACGATCAACCTCTAATAACTGCCAGCTCTACTAGCATACAAAGTTTCTATCAGCAGTTATCCCTAACACACGGCTCATACATACAGGCGGCCAATCCAATACGTAGTCCGGGATCTATATGAGACTCACAACTCGTGTAAAATTGTGTCACGACCAATGAACCAAATAATGCTCCATAATACTGGGGTGGTCTCATAAACAAGGTCCAATGCAAATACATAAATAAAACAGAATCATGCATCATTTGGAATGTAAATAATAGTACTGTGGCAAGGTATACTTGCCGAGCAAAGTTCTGTATAGTGCACGTTCAATATTTAAGTTGAAGAAGTGAGGTTTTGGGTTGGGGTGTATTGCATGGATATATATAGAGAATAAGAGACGGTGGAAAAACTTAGTGTTTAAGAAAACTAAAACTATTGCTGCTGTTGTTTTCTTTCCTTCCATTGGTTTTTGTTTCGGCTGGGGGTGTTTAGTAATATTTAGTGTTAAGGAGCGGTGGAATGAGAAGCTTACACGTGTGGGAAAGCAAGGCAAAGCAAAATTGGGTTTTGCTTCTGCTGCTGATATTTTTCTCCTATTGGGTTGTGGTTTGGGTTTTACGCGTGGTAAAAGGAAGGGTTTTACGCGGGGTGAACTGCTGCTGCTGAGGAGTTTTACGCGCGGAGAAGAGATAGGCGGGGGTTTTGTTACTGCTGCTGCTGTTGTTTACGCGCGGTGAAGTATACGCGGGGTGATTAGCGGGTTGCGGGTTTGATCCAATAGGAAATTCTATTTTCTTTTCCTTTCTTATTTAATAAAAATTATATATATATATATATATATATATATATATATATATATATATATATATATATATATATGCATATTTATACATAGAAAATCTGGAAAGTGTATTGGTGTATACGGATAAGGTAGCAACTGTCCAACGGATCTCCTACATGGAATAAATTAGGAAAAAAATTCATAATGGCTCCATAAATACTCTAATTGCACAAACACCTCAAATAAAAATTAAATAAAATATATTCCCTCTATTTAGCTCATAATTACTAAATAAATTAAATAATTAATAATAAATATGGTTTTCAGAATTAGGAGTTTTACAAACATACTGCTAGAAAAAAAAATATTGCTAGAGAAATACATTACCTAGCTATATTGCTAGATTCAGACTTCAGAAGTTCAGATCTGGAAAAAAAAAAGAACAAGTTAGGAGAAACAAATAATAATCTGAAAAAATATAACAAAAATTAAAAAAAGAGGTCGACAAGTTCAGATCCAGACCTTAGAAGTTTAGAACTTCAGATCGAGAGTGAACTAGTGAGAAAATAGGTTGTGAGGCGTTCGAAATCGTCCATCGGAGGCCGAGAAGAGAGGAGACGAGAAGAGAGACGGTGAGAAGAGGCAGGACACCAGCGGGGATGAGCGGTGAAGTTAGAGTTTTTGGGAGGAACACGGAAGAGGAAAAAGAGAGCGGCACCAAACCGAAAGAGAAATGCATATGAGCTGAAAGAGAGAAAAATGACATTTTATATCTATGGTTCTGAGGGTATTTTGGTACTTACACTTTCTAATTCGGTTTTCGATTTTAACTCGAAACTGAATTCAAAATCCGAACCCGAAACCGAAAACCGAAAATATGATTTTCTAAACCCAAACCCGACCCGAAAATGTTTTGAACCGAACCGAATAGCTTATTCGGATTTGGTTCGGTTATATGTTCAAAACCGAATAATGCTCAGCCCTATCCTGAGTTGCTGTATTCCAAAGCAGTCCAAATTATACAACAAATTATTAATTACATTTTCCAGGGCTGTAAAATTATGACTGATTTCTCCAAAAGAATTATAAGTACCTTTTAGATTCTTTTATCCTTAATTTTTTTTTTTCCGAAATATAGGTTAAGTAGTTAAGAAGTGAAAATCAACCTTTGCCACCAAAGTGGGCAGTAGGTGACCCTTTTGCATAATGACCAAACTGCTACGGATGTAAATATCTTCAAATATGGGGCTAATTGAAAATCTTATCCCTATATTTTATCATTTGAGACCCTCCAAATACTTGAATTTTTTTCTCTTATATGTTTTAGATTACATTTTAAGCGCTAAGGCTTTAAACTCTTAATAAACGTTAAAACTTTATACTTTTAACTCCTTGAGTATTAAAGTTCAACCAGAGAGTTGAGATTTAATATTTGCTTATCCCAACATGTTCTTGCAAATCACAACTCATAGGATAAGGTATCCTAATCTAACTTGTTTCGATACATGTTAAAAGTTTCGAAAGAAAAGAAAAATATATGAAATAAAGATTTGAATGAACATGTTTATATAATGAATGGTTTTACTAATTTCTTCCCAAACTTTACCATGAGTTACATTGAAAGTTAAGAGCCAAATTAAGTACTAAAAGAAGTGAATTGGAGGAGTAAGCATGCACGATTTGGATCCCCTCCCGTACCATTCCCAAAGTCTCCGATTTCTCATTGCTCTTTTTTTTTTCCTTGCCTTTAAAATATGAAATAAACCAAACATTTCATAGTTAATAGATTAAAGCACAAGCGAATACTTTCACAATGGAATGCTTTTTTAAAAGCAACACAAATGTGATGAGAAGAGTCAAAATTCCAAGAAGAAAGGCGACGACTACATAATTACATTAGCGCTTTAGTTAACACTTTCATTATGTTAAAGTAAAGGCTAATAACGTTAGTTAGAAGGATTCTAATAGTTGGACCATAGCTATGCTTTTCCAGTGGCTTCCCTTAGCAGTAATCAATTGGTGAGTGAGCCCCCAATACAGTGTTCCAAAGGTTAATGTATGATTGACAATCTCTATTTGAAAGAAAAGGGAACACGCAAATATCTCCAAGTCACAAAACCATTCTTTAGGAAGTGATAGCATCATACCTCCCAAGAACATGAACGTAGATTTAAAGATTGTTGGTAGGACATTCAAGATGCATAAGAGAACAGTCCTAAGAGTGTTGAATGACCATACATTATTAATCTCAAGAAAGAAAGAAAAAAAAATGGGGCCACCGAGAAGCAAATTTGACACTATAGATCACATAAAGAGAGAGTGCGGAAAGAAAGCAACAAATGTAACAAAAATGACACTCCTATGTAGGTCCCAAAACAAAACTAAAATTGCTGCAAAAATATAGCATTCAAGCAACAGCTGCTATTATAACATGCTCAAAGCACCATTCACCATATAAACAAAGAAACCACAATAACCATACTTTGGGTGTACACCTAACACATCATCAATTGGTCTGTTTCATCTTGTATTTTGGATTTCAACCCAACACCAACCTCTCATCTTATTAGTCTTCAAGACAAATTCTACGGTCCTACTAAGACGTTATACCAGCCAAAGTATGTTAATATGCGGTCGAAGCTACTAACCAATGCAAGACTGGCACCTTAATAACGATTTATCATATCAACATTCGCATTCCAGTGTGATGTTGTTTTCACAACCTAACCAATATTCCTGTAACTTTATTCTTTCAACACCAACAAGACCTCTTCCCTCACAACAAAGAAAACAGCAAATCAGGATTGCAATTTTCTTGAACATGCTAAACCTAAAGAGCATTAATTCTACTTATAACATTGTAACAACAGCCTAGGCAAATTTAAACAAAAGAAAGTAGGAAGCAAGAGTTATTATCCTCTGCATCAAACCCGTATCACGAGAAAGGGTAAACTTAAGTATTTCTGCGTATACTTAAAACGGAACCTGGAGACGATAATAAAAATGGGGTCAACTTCTAACATTGTCACAAATAATAAACAAACACCAAAACCAATCAGATGAAAAGAACCAAACAGTTCAACTCTAGTCCGCAAGATTAGATACCATGATAAGTACACTCATCTCTTTGGTTCTCATGAGAACAGGACATCATAATGCCATAATTCCCATACTTTAAGATTCGGCTTATCTTGTTAAGCGAAAATGTCACATACCATTATAAATGCAAAAGGGGCAATCACCAGAAAATATTGCAAGCATTCTAAAATTTCATTACACATAAACAAACACCAAAATCAATTAGATGAAAAGAATCAAATAGCGCAAGATATCATGCCAAGTCCACTCATCACTGGTTCTCATGAGATCAGACATCATAACCCAATTCCCAACTTCAGGATTCAGCTTATCTTGTTGAGAAGAAATGTCACACCCCATGATAAATCAAAAAGAGGTAAAGAATTTGTTCACAGAAGGAATTGTTGCAAACGTGCTACTTCAATATGTTACGTTCTGTTGTAGGCAGTAATATGGAAATGTATATGTTTTATCCATCACGTTATATAGATCACAGTAATATTGTTAGCACAACCACTTGTCATTCCTCAAAAGTTTGGCAAAAGCAGCTCCATCATACTCTTATTTGATGATGAAAGTATCACAAACTAGGTCAAACATAATGGCCAGATAATTGGATCCTAATTGACTGCCACTAATATTTACTATAAGCTGGAAAAATCCCCCAGGCGGAAGAGGGTTGTCCTGGACTGGTTGATGAATAGCATCTGAATGGCAGAATCCAACCACTCAGGTGAGCAGTTCAAAGTGGCAGGAAGGGTCATGAAAAATACAATCAAATGAGGGGACAAAGAACATTAACAGCAGCTAACATTTATGAGCAGTTATGAGCCATTATATCTGCTTAAAAATATTACTTTACAAAAGATGGATCTAAATTTCACAGAACTTACAATCATAAATATTACAATGGGGATAATCAAAAGATTATGAAAATCCGTGGAAAAAGAATATATATTCAAAGCCTAAAGATGGGTGATTGTCAGAAGAAATGCTGCAAACTGCCCTACATCTATTACATCTATCTTAAATGTAGCAATAACCATGCCCATTACCTGCTCCCATAAATATGGGTCAAGCTATGATCACCATTCCAACGATTCCAGGTCACAAGAAAGAACACAAATAGTATAATTAGCTAATGGTGGAGGGCAAACATGGACTCCACTCATTTAGTTTCCATCATTAAGATTATAGCATCCCGGACTCATAAACCATGACAACCACCAAACATTGTCTCAACAGGGATTTATGAATCATTATCAATAAAGCATTGTCATAAAAGGCAGCAGGATATAAGGTATTCTATCGAGTCAGTTTCCTGCAACAAAAGTATGATAATTTTGTAGTTGTGATGATCTTCTATGAAACCAAAGTATGACTGTAGTTTTTCACTTGTTTTTTAAGAATGGATGTCAACCACACCAAAGTTTCACCCTTCTTTGCCTTGGGCTGGGACCAACAATTTGGTCCAAGACATTAAAACGCCTCATTGGTCCTTACATATGTAAACTATTATTCCTCATGAAGATTGACTGGTTAATGGAAACTACGTATGAGTTATGATTGAGCATTACAGTTTCACATTTTCAAAGGTGTCTCTTGTCTGGCCCAAGTATTCCTTCAGGCTATTCCAAAGCCGAGATAAAACAATAATATCTTGGATCAAGTCGAGAAAGGTACATTGTTCACTTGACATGCTAGACTTCACCACGTTGCAATTCTGACTATCTACTTGGAGCATTGGACTGATCAAACATAGTCACCAGACATTCAAATAAGTCCCCAAAAAGTTAACTGTACTGCTCGCTGATATTGAAAAAAAAAAGAGGCTCGTCTGAGATGCCCTTAGATTTCACCAGTATGTGTTTATAGCAATGCAATGGACTCACCAATAAGAGTCTGAAATGAATATGGGGGTTTGACTAATGCATAAGGACTGATGAAATACAGCAGGCCTGAAAGAGGGCCACCTACACAAGCTATGTAGGAATCAAAGCCGCAGCTAAGCAACAAACATAATGCTAGTTAGCAAAAGGTCTATGTAATGCCTATCAGAGAGAAGAAGTAAACTTCACTAAATGTGGTGAAAACCTATATGAACACCTTCCAATAAATTCCAAGAAAACAAAAGAAGACAAAAGTGGTAGGTGATTCTATATTATGGTGGGGCAGAAAATCTTGGGTGCCAAATAAAACACAATAGATCCTGGCAACTATGTCTAGTGACAAACCATTGTGATACGCAACCATCAAACCGAGCCTGGGTGAGCCGGATTTTGGTGGAGTCCAATCAATTTGTGTTGTCTTTTGCTTTATTTATATTTTAGTTTAGATAGGATTGGGACTACGGAGTACGGAGATGCAATTTTTTTTAGTTTTGCTATATATTTGGAATCGGGTTTACTCACTTAGCTTCATCATGTATTTGGTTACATGTGAAAAATTGTAATTATTAGAGATTGAGTTTGAGGGGAAAAAATGGTGTTGCAAGTAACCCTAATTTTTCCTCAAAATCTCCGTAAATATGTATATTTTTTACAAAGTATTCTGCAGCTGCAATTGCATGATTCGACAATGGATCATACCAAGATTGATTTCCATGTTTTCCTTTTAGTCGTTTCGAAACACAAGGGTAAATGCACACTTAGGTTGTCATTTCTCCTTAGACGTATGTCTCAACAACACAAAAGGAGGGTTTTGCTCGTTATAGGACTGGACCAAACATCTCAAAGCATAATCTGACAACACTCATGCAACACCTGTATGAAATGATCATCCCGTTAAGGACATGTTTTCTTGTTCATATGTTAAGGGCCAGTAAGGTTTTGCATGTTGTATCGAATTAAACCACATGTTCCATCGCTTGTGCAGGCCCTTGTCAACCCACAGATAGAGAACACTCGATCTTGACTTCATCTTTGATTTGTATATATTCATGTTGTGATTGCATCAAAGTCAAAGGGTCGAATATGCAATTTTGGAGGTAGGGGTGCACAAGAATTCTTGTTGGCAAATTTAAAAATAGAAGAGGGGGGCGGTGTCATTGTTAGACAACATTGGATGAAGTGAGTCAAAGACAATGGCGAACTAGTAGACAGTAACCGAGTTAGACCATACCTCATCGCCAGTGTTCTAAAATTCGTTAGGTGGATTCGGTGCAGCGGAGGATTTTAATTTTCAAAATTGCAGATTTTTCTAATCAATCATGCACCGATATGTTCATCCCTTCTATCTCACTGCTGATCCCTCATTTGCATTAACCTTCCACGAAAAAGTTCCATAATTCTCCCCATCCATATAATAGATGTGCAAGAGCATATTCGTTGAGAACAATTTAACCTAGTCAACTACATGCAACATATTCATCGGCCAGTACAATCATTCTACCAATGATTTTCACCCCTGCTCTAAACTCTCACCCGAAGATAAATATTGGTAAGATACACATTTGTATCTCCCACCACAACAAACCATTTCCTTCTAAGAGTTGATTGGGAAGCTAAAACCGTAGTCGTCCTGCTAAGCTACAACCATAACTAATCAAGTAACCCTAGCCCTTTCAGTTAACTAATCACAATAGCACATAAAGGCCAATAATGAGAACAGGACCAACTTCAAGTCTTAAAGGCCCTTGACCAAATATATATGAGCATATGAAAGTCAAACCGCTTGGGTGAAAATATGACGAGGGAAGCAAAAACAAACAACAGATTCCTTCTCTAAGATTTATCCTTCTCAAACACTTCTCCTGGCATTGTTTAACAGAAAAAGGAATTACATGTATCCTAAAGCAAAAAAAGAAAGCGATCTAAATATGACTATGGTTCTCTTCGTCCAGGTTTTTGTTAATTAGCGATAAAAAATTGAAGACTTTGCACAATTTTCAATATATAAAATAGCTATGTTCTATAATGGAGATTTGACCAAATATTCACGCTAATAACAGAAGTTTTTCACAAAAACAATATCCCTTTAGACATCCAAAAAAAGTCTAGATATGCCATAAAAATCCTGAACTGAAAAACAAGCATAATTATATAAAATAGAGACACCGTGCATGAACTCCAACTAGATACACATTACCTCAGTTTTACGCAAACTGAAGAGAGAAATACCTAAAGATGAAACCTTCACTGGATATTAAGCTAGAGCTACTAGAAACCATGAAAAAAATGCCATCAAGTTATGCTAAATTAACTTAATCTATTTGATACCATAGATAATGATGTTAGAACATTCTAGTGTTATTCTTCTCATTTGTCTCCTAAATAACCCTACCGACCAAGACTATCGAACTAAAGTACGTACGGTTCCACCAGAACAAAAACAATTAGATTCATCTTATCTTATAATAAGAAAAGTGGGACTTCACCGTGAAATTTTTCTTTCCAAATATGCCCTTCCTTGTGTTTATCAATTAATATTGTTCATTCAATTAACAAAAAATTTACTGTACCGATAATAATTTTATATTAATTAAATATAACGATAGAAATTTAAAAAAAATTGAATTTTCGATACATATCGCCAACCCAGATGACGAAATTTTGAAGAACTTGATTTTCGCCAACTGGGTTGGTGAAAATCCGAATTTTGAACGGGAATACACGGATTTTTGCCAACTGAGTTGGCGAAAATATGGTCTCTCCGGTTTAAATGTTGGCTCCCCGGTTTAAATGTGGTTGGTTGTGGTATATTGGTTTGTGTATTCGGTTTAGTCAATGGTGGTTTAAATGTGGGTTTAAATGTGGGTAGTTGGTTTAATAAGTTAGTTGATTTAATAAGGTTGGTGGGTGTTGGTGTGTTCGTATTATAAGGAGAGGGATGGAGGAAGAAATGATGCAGGAAGTGAAGAAGAAGCAGAGAAGAAAAATAAGCAGAGAAGAGAAGAGGAGGAAGTAAGCAGAAAAGAAAAGAGAAGGAGAACACCAAAAAAGTTTGTAATATTTGTAATTATAATTGTAATCATGTAATTCTAGTTACTATTTTGACTATTATAATTATAATCCTCGTGATAGTAGTCATGCTAACACTAAATATTTGATTACATGTTTTAACACAAAGTATTAAATATTGCAGATGGGTACCCAAAACGATGGACGTATTCCAGGAGGGCCTACCACAGATATGATTATCCAGCTACGTGAGTTGCACATTTCTAGTCTAGTATTTTCTGGACAGGTATATTAAAATTGAATTATTTTAGTCAATATAATTTATATTTTTTTACATGTCTCATAATAACATCGTTTATATATGTCATATATAGCAATACGATTATCCTGATACGTTTCGAGCACGAGAGCATGTCGCATGACGTTATGAGGACGACGTTGGGTACTAGATGTTAACTGAAGAACAACATGGTATGGTGAACGTATTTTGTTTTGATCATATTGATCAGATACATTTTCTACGTCACGACAGAGACTTGATCTTCAGTTTAGTTGAGCGGTGGTGGCCCGAAAAAATACCTTTCAGTTACCGTTCGGAGAAATGACCATTTTGCTAGTAGATGTGGCAAATATCTTAGGATTAGCTATTACGGGTGAACCTATAATATTTGAAAATGATGAATCATTTTGCGCCAAAACTATGATTATGAAGTATTTAGGCGTGGAGCCGCCTACCATATATGATAAAAGTTCCGTGACGCTTTCGTGACTCCGTCACAACTTTATGCACCTAGATCGTATTAGTGGGGAAGAAATCTTAGTGGATGCGGAACGAGTAAGTATAACATTTAATGTTATTATTTATGTAATATATATTTTTATTTAGTTTAACTGATATCCTTTTTTTATTATTTATATGTTCAGGTTACCGCTTGCACCAGGGCCTACTTACTAGGTCTAATCAACGAAATTTTGTTTCCAAACTCCAAATTTAGGACAAATTTACGTTTTTTACATTTTCTGGAAAATCTAACAGAACCTACCCTTCATGCATGGGGAGCTTCTCTGTTGGCATATCTGTACAACTCCATGTCAAATTCTGTGCATTTTACTTCAGTGGATAAAAGACAGAAAAAATTTGAATTGATGTATGGCATTATTACAGGTATGAAATTTTCATATAATTTCATTTACTAAAGAAATATGTACACTTATATGATATATTTTTTCTAGGTTTGGTCCTACGAGCACTTCAGTATCGGTAGGCCAGTCTTCCGTATTGATACCGAAGATGGTGTCTTTCCATCAGTTTTACGCTGGATGACGGCTGCAGCTGATCCAACTCGATGTGCTCACAAGGATATCGCAGTATATCGGGGCCAATTCGATTCATTAAGGTTTAACGAGATAAATTTTTTATAGTCTCTTTATATATTTTTTTGTATTTCATACAGTCAATATGTTTATTATCTTATAATTTTGTTGACATGAAATAGGTAATTTTTTTACCGTACCGACTTGGGCAGAATCCTCTTGAGTTACAAACAACAGCCTTTGGATTGAGTGTACATAGATTTTTCATAATATTCCACAATAACATCATGTATCATACAGCTGATCGTGTTATGCGACAGTTCTGGATGATACAACACATTCCTAATGAGCCACCATGTTTCAATCGTGGTAAAGGCAACGCAACTACCAGAGCACTGTCACGCCCCAGTCCCAAAATACCGAGGGAGTAGACACGTGACAATGGCCAGCAGCACACTCCAATGGACAAATCCAATTTAATGGACCCATTAAGGTGTACTTAAGCTGTAAACAACAATAAATAGGTCTACGATACAGGTCACATGAATAAATCTAATCTCATCAACAACAGATAATCACAAAATAATGTCAGAATAATCAAGATCAAATATATCCAACAAATCTCCATAAAAGTCTCGGGGAACAACCCGATAATAAGTTTGGTACAATAATCCAAGAGACATGAAATAGAATAACTAGAAACTGAAATAACTGAGTATATAAAGCAATACTCAGGAGAAATCCTCGGCGATCACCTCGTCCTCTGGTATCGGTACTGTTCCTACTTCTGCTTCTGCTCCTGTATATCTCGGGATAGATCTCCTCAGCTATACCTGGGGACATAATCCGGATTCCAGGTCCTCGGGGGCAAAGCAAGGTACAAGAATAACTCAAGCCACAATAAATGCAGTGCAATAATAAATGAAACAATAACAATAGGATAAACTATATAACCAACTATATGATATGCAAGTGAGAGCATCACTAGTACTCAGGCTGAGACTACTACAAGCTCTGTGTCGGGGAGCAGGTAGCAGTAATATCACTAGTAGAGTGCCTAGCTCTGATGTAGAGTCTAGAGCAACACAATAATAAATATACATATAAAATCAGCATGTAGCTTGTGTGTCTGTAAACACCCTATATTTTAGAGATTTTTAAAAATCAATTTTTAGAATTAATATGCAATTTTTCAGGAATTTACATAGGCCCTGCAGTGAGTTTGTAATTTTTAATTGCCAATAAATAACATTAAAATGAAATAAAAATATGATTTTATGGTGTAAAATAGAAAACCGGACTTAGGGTAATTTTCTGGGATTTTATTGGGCCTCGGACCTATTTTTAAAAGCTTAAAAACTATTTTCTAATTAAATTAATTTATTATTAGTATTATTGTTATTATTATTATTTATTATTATGCTATTTTGGGCCCGGCCCGGCCCAGTGGGCCGAGCCCGTTGAACCCAGCCCAGCCCCCTTGGCTTAGCGGGTCGGGCGGGTCCGCCAACCCGGATCCGCGCCCGACCCGACCCGCATCCCCTCTCCCCTGTCACCCCCACGTCGCCCGAAATTCCCGCCGCCCGTCGAAAAAGGCGCCGCCACGACCGCCTCCCCCTCCGAACCCCTCGCCCACGTCGTCCCCGGACAACTCTCGCCCCGACCCCGCTGCAGCGCCGACCCCGGCTGCCCTTCCTCGACCTCCTCCCGTCCCAGACCTCGCCTCCTCCTTTCCTGCCGCCTCCAGGACCCGACGCCGGCCTCCCCTAGCTCCGCCGCAGTCCCTGAACCCCCGCCGCAGCACCGCCCTCCTCCGGCGAGCAGGACCCTGACCTAGCTGGACGCGCCGCGGACACAGCAGGACACGGGACTCGTCGACACAGTGGACACAGCGTCCAGGACACGAACTCGCGTGTCGGACACGAAAAACCCCGTTTCGTGAAGCCCTGTTCAGGTACTCCTAATTTCCTCCTCGTAGCTCGAAATTCGATTCCGTAAATTTCTACGCGAAGCCTGTATAACCCTCTCGGTGCCCGGACAAACCGCTCGGGGCATCGCGTCCTGTGGTGATCGCACACTGCGATCCAAAAACAGGAAAAACCAGACCCTGTTTCACCCCGGAACTGAGTGCGCCCCGCCAAACGGGACGACTTGGTCGCGTGCGGTCTTCACAGATACGTGCGCCTCGTCGATACGGACGTGTAGGATTTCGCGAAAGCTGATTCGGGTGTGCTTGCACACCGGAATCAACGCGTATCCGCGGACATCGCCCCGTATCCGTCTTTTCTGCAATTCACCCTAACTTCGTGCACACACGTCAGATCGAGACGAAACTTGCGCCATCGGACTCGTAGCGATACGCTGGTCCTGTGGGTCAAGTTTGGTCCGATTCTGAGAACGTTGACGAAATCGCGTATCGTGGGCCCCACAGGCCCCCTCGACGGGCGATTTCGTGATCGGCTCATCGGAATTCAAATCTGAAAGTTTCGTTGGGTTCGTATCAGCGTTCCTGACCTGTTGACACTAAGTTTGGTGAATTCGGAGACCGTTGACCCTGACACGTTTTTCGGTGCAAAGCGGGCCCACCGGTGGACCCCGTTTTGGGCCGAAATTGCCGTTTCTGCCCTTGTCTCCAAATTGGACCCAAGGACAGGCGTTCCTAGCTGTTTGACACCTTCTGAGCGTGATGGTACTGTTTATTTCAGCTTTCGGAGACATCTCTGAAAATTTCCGAAACCAGGACCTAAGTGGAATCCAAACCTCAGGCAAGTGCACCTTGCCAAACTTGCAGTCATTATTTTCATATTTTCTGTAAAAATACTCTGCTGGATTTCTTGTGCAAATTCATATAAACTGATTTAAACTGCTTAACCTAGGGAACGTATGACGTACCTAGTGTCCGATCATAGTCGGGTGCCGACACCGTACGCGGTGTTGGGTTCGTCATTTAGAGATGGATTTACGATCCCCTTACTTTGTACTTGACCTATCAAGTACCCTACAACCCAGGACACTTGACACTATCATGGACAGAATCCTCCTGAGATATTCGTGGTGATTCTGTATAGGATACAGGACTTGACAGAGTTATGTTATTTATAGACAGTATGACTTGTTGCATTAGCTATAATCCCGCTGACATGGGCATGAGACGTTATGGTCATGACTTGCGTGATTACATTGGGTGGGGAGAGACACACAGGCTACAGGCTGTTCTATATATATATCAACTATTATTGTGAGGTTGTAGACTCTCCAGCAGAGCTAGACCCTTTACGTGTTATTGCTGCTACCGGCTCCCCGACACAGAGCTTGTAGCGGTCTCAGCCTGAGTACTAGTGTTGCTCTCATTTGCATATCACATAGATGGTTACTTAGTTTACCCTGCTGTTCATTTATTTATTGCACTGCTTATTCATTTGGCTTGTATTATTTGTGCCTTGCTATGTCCACTGAGGACCTGGAATGGATTGTCCCCAGGTTTAGCAGAGGAGCAGTACCCCGAGGTATACGGGACCGGAGCTGAAGCTATTGCTGGAATAGAACCGAACACTGAAGACGAGGTGACTGCCGAGGACTTCTCCTGAGTGCCTGTTCCAGTACTCATTTATTTCATGATTCTCTTTTGTTCCTGGCCTATAGAGCCAGTTTATTCAGACTTAAGTCGGATTGTTTCTCCGACTGACTTGCTGTGATTTGTTGTTGCTACTTATTTCCATTCAGTATGCAGTTTATTTCTTTATCTTTATAGATGAGATTAGTGTGACTTGTGTAGTAGACCTTATTTACAGCTTAAGTACGCCCTGATGGTTCCATTAAATTGGGTTATCCATCGGTGCGTACAGCTGGCCATTGCCACGCATCTCCAGTCCCTCGGCATTTTGGGACTGGGGCGTGACAGTGTCTCTCCCCACCCAATGTAATCACACAGTCTCATGTCCATGACACGCAAGATCATGACCTCTAACTGATGCAACGAGTCATAATGATAGCTAAGCATATGTAATATCTGTATCACAAATCATGTAGCCTATACAGAATCACCATGAATAACTCAGAAGATTCTGTCACATGAATAGTATCAGGTGTCCTATGGTATGACGTACTTGATAATGCAAGCACGAAGATATATAGGGTCGCGATATCAATCTCTAGTGACGTTACATGACTCCGCGTACGGCGTCGACACCCGAATATTATTCGGACGTTAAGCAACGTCTCACGGTCCTGGGTTGACTATGTACATCACAGAAGTATATATATATATATATATATATATATATATATATATATATATATATATATATATGAATAACTCAAGAAACAATATCGGATAACTACTGCAAGTTTGGCAAGGTACACTTGCCTGGGGTTTGGACTCCAACAGTTGCTCCGGTAACAGCAAAATCTTCAAGAACGCCTCCGGATGCTGAAACAAACATTACTATCATGCTCAGAAGATATCAAATAGCTAGAATTGCCTGTCCATAAGTCTAATTTGGACACAGGGACAAAATTGACAGTTTCTGGTCAAAGCGGGGTCTACATGTGGCCCACTTTGCACCGAAAAATGTACCAGAGACAATGTTCTCCAAATTCGTCAAACTTAGTGTCTACAAGTCCAGAACGATAATACGAACCCAACGGAATGTCCAGAACTGGATTCCGATGAGCCGATCACAAAATCGTCTGTCAAGTGGAGTCGTAAGGCCCACGATACGGGATTTTGTCAACCTTCTCAGAATCGAACCAAACTTGGGTCACAGGACCAGCGTATTGCTACGAGTCCGATGGCGTAAGTTTCGTTTCGAAAGGACGAGAACACACGAAGTTACGAGTTTCAGAACAGGTCCGATATGGGGACGTTGTCGACGGATACGCGTTGAATCCGGTGTGCACGCACATCCAAATCAACTTCCGCGAAATTCCACACGTTCGTATTGACGGCGCGCACCTTTCGGTGAAGTTCGCACACGACCAAGTCGCCTCGTTTAGCGGGACACCTAGTTCCGGGAAAAATTAGGTTTTTAAATAACCAATATTTTGGTCATTTTCACTCGCGAATAAAACACAACATACAGCACCATAAATTAAACTAATTACTGGGTCTCAATCTCGGTTAGGTTGTCTAATTAACTGTTCAAACAGAATTCAAAATTATTAAACAAGTTGGAAGAAAAATGGTCGTGAACATGTGAGTTCGGGACGATTTCTGAATTTTAGAAAAATGGGTTGTTTTTCCTGTTTTTGCGTCGCGGTTTGCGACCGACACAGGACGCAATACCCCGAACGAGTTACACGGGTTTCGAGAGGGTCACGCGGTCTTCGTACATGATTCGACAGAACGGAATACGGGTCTATGTACAGAGAGATACGAGGCTGGGAAGGGGTATACCTCGCTATTGCGAAAGGACGCGGCGCGGCGGGGCACGGCGGCGGCGGTTGCTGAGGCTGCGGCGGCTGCTCGGTTGCGGTCGCCGAGGGCTTCGTCGCCGGAGGTCGGGGTCGATCGGCGTGGGCGTAGGGGTGGGCCGGCGGAGCGGTGGCGGTGATGTGAGGGCGGTGGCGGTGAAGATCCGCGGTAGTGGTTGCGGTGTAGGGGGCTGGGGGGGTCTTATATAGGCAAGGGGAGAGGGAGAGGCGGGGGAGCGGGGAGGCCGGAGCGGGGTCGTGGGGTCGTAGCTGGTAGAGCGGGGAGCAGGGATCGTGGGACGTCGGCCGCGGAGCGGGGGGGATCGGGGGATCGTAGGGAAACGAGGGTTTGGTGATGGGTCAGGTAGGGTCGAGTAGGATCCGATCTGACACATTAGGGTTGGTTCGGTTCAGTAGGGTTTAGTTGGTTCGGTTCGGATCCGGTTCAGTCCGGTTTAATCCGATTTAGTCCGGTTCAATCAAAAATGGTGTTTTTAGCTAAATAAAAATAGTTTTTGAGCCCAATAAATTTCAAAAAAATTACACAACATTCAATAATTAATAATACACCCAAAAATATATTTTTTGCAATATTTTAATACTTAATTTAATGCATAAAAATAATAATCCCTGAAGGACATTTATAATAATTAATTAAAAATTACAAAAAAATCCAAAAATTTTATTTTTAAAGATTTTAAAAAAACAGGTTGTTACAAGCACGCAGATTGATTTCTGGGTAGAATTCTAGATTTGAGACACATAAGGTGGGACATTTGTCTCAAGTGATGTCCTTTATTGATGATGGTAAGTTATTTCAAAAGTTCAACAAAATTTACTTCAAAAATTATAAGAAATCATATGCTCATAATTTGTAATGGTGCAGCCTACGATGATGATGCATAGATCTTGGTGGGGAGCTCCTCTTATCAGCAAGAGAGCCTACAAATTCCAAAGTTTCGATTCCAACATCGAGCCATAAATGATTATAGTCTCTGTGGCTATTATGATTATGTAGAAGGGATATAACGTTATTTTTATATGAAAATGTCTATCTCCGTAGTACTTATTTATGTCCGTGGCTAATATTTTGACTTACATGTCACGCCCCAGTCCCAAAATGCTGAGGGACTGGAGAAGCGTGGCAATGGCCAGCAGCACGCACCGATGGACAACCCAATTTAATGGATCCATCAGGGCATGCTTAAGCTGTAGTCTAGCAGTAATAAGTACAAGTCTTAGGTATTTCTAATCTCATCCACAGAAATAACACAGATTAATGCCAGGAAATAAATGCAATAGAAATAAATATGCAATATCAAATTAGGTTATCTCGGGAAACAATTCGAGAATATGTCTGTTACATTTAAGGAAAAATAGACAGGAAATAAAATACTGAAATGGAAATACTGTGTAGATGAAGCCGGGCTCAGGAGAAATCTTCGGCCACTATCTCGTCCTCTGCTCCTGGTTCTGCTCCAAGGAGTGCTCCTGTACAGTACACCTCTGGGTAGTTCTCTTCAGCTGTACCTGGGGACATAATCCGGATCCAGGTCCTCAGGGGACAGCAAGGTACAGAAAATACAAGCCAAAATAAATACAGTGCAGCAGATAATTAAACAAGAGATAAGCTATGTAACCAGCTAAGTGATATGCAATATGAGAGCAGCACTAGAATTCAGGCTGAAGCCACTACAAGCTCTGTGTCGGGGAGCCGGTAGAGGCAATAACTATGAATTACACTATGATATATACTATGTTTTATATATTATCAGCCTGTAGTCTGTGTGTCTCTCCCCACCCAATGTAATCCCACGTCTCATGTCCATGATGCCTCATGTCCATGTCACGCACGATTATAACTAATGCAGCAAGTCTGATAGCTATGAATCAATTGTCTAAGAATGTAAAGTCTATGTCATAACCATGCATCATATACAAAATCACCTTGAATGTCTCAGGAAGACTCTGTCTCATGAAATAATGTCAAGTGTCCTGGGTTCTGGTGTACTTGATAGGACAAGTACGAGAATTATCGGGTCTCGTTAACCATGTCTATGTGACGTTACACAACCCCGCGTACGGAGTTGGCACCCGACTATGATCGGACACTAAGCACGTCACTCGTTTCCTAGGTTAAGCAGTTAAAACAAGTTTATATTTAGTTCCACAAGAAATCAAGTAAAATACTATGTCAAAAATTTCTGAGATTTGGGCAAGCTTTACTTGCCCACCATTGCATAATTAAGTCCAGAAATAATTTGCAAGCTGCAGGGTTTGGCAAGGTACACTTACCTGTGGTTCCGGCTATGTTTGCAGTTCTGACTTTGGCTGGATTCGCAGGCGGTATTCCGGTTGCTGAAACAAACATCACCATCAGATCCAGAAAATATCAATCAGCTAGAAACGCCTGTCCTTGGGTCCAATTTGGAGACAAGGACAAAAACGGCAGTTTCGGATCAAAACGGGGTCCACCGGTGGGCCCGCTTTGCACCGAAAAACGCGTCCGGGTCAAAGGTCTCCAAATTCACCAAACTTAGTGTCAACAGGTCAGGAACGATGATACGAACCCAACGGAACTTCCAGAATTGGATTCCGATGAGCCGAACACAAAATCGCCCGTCGAGCGGGGCCTGTGGGGCCCACGACACGCGATTTCGTCAACGTTCTCAGAATCGAACCAAACTTGACCCACAGGACCAACGTATCGCTACGAGTCCGATGGCGCAAGTTTCGTCTCGATCCGACGTATGTACACAAAGTTAGGTCGAATTGCAGAAAGGTCGGATACGGGACGATGTCCGCGGATACGCGTTGATTCCGGGGTGCACGCACACCCGAATCGACTTCTGCGAAATCCCGCACGTCCGTATCGACGACGCGCACGTATCTGTGAAGACCGCGCGCGACCAAGTCGTCCCGTTTGGCGGGGCGTACTCGGTTCCGGGGTGAAACAGGGTCTGATTTTTCCTGTTTTTGGATCGCGGTGTGCGATCACCACAGGACGCGATGCCCCGAGCGGTTTGTCCGGGCACCGAGAGGGTCATACAGGCTTCGCAACGCAATTTGCGGAATCGAAAACAGAGCTACGAGGCGAAAGTTACACGTACCTGAAGGGGACCCGAAAACAGGGTCGAATCGTGTCCGACACGTGTCCGACTCGTGTCGGACACAGGGATTCGAATTAGGGTTAGGGTTAGGGCTCGCCTTGGGGATTCCGGCGAGGGCGGCGGAGACGGCGGCGTGGGGGGCTGGCTGCGGCGGTTGGGGGCCAGGGCTCTGCGGCGAGGCGGTGGCCGGCGCTCACGGCGGCGCTGGAGGCGGCACGGCGGCGCTGGACGGCTCGAGCTGCTGCTGTGCTGTGCTGCGGCGGCACTCGCCGGAGAAGAAGAGGGGGAAGGAAGAGGGCGGCGGCGTCGAGGCGGCGCTGGGCGGTGGCGACGCGGCTGGGGGCACGGCGGAGGGGTGCGGTGGCTGAGGGTGGAGTGAGGCCGAGAGGGGGATCGGGGGATTTTTTATAGGCGGTGGGGGAGGTGGTTGTGGCCGTGGGAGGCGGAGGAGGGGGACGTCGTGGCGGTGAGGGGCCGGCCGGAGCGGGCGGCGCACGACGCGGTGAGGGGAGAGAGAGGGGCCGGATTGCGGGCACGGGTCGGGTTCGGGCAGACCCGACCCGACCCGGTAGGGCGGGGCTGGGCTGGGTCTGTTGGGCCGGGCTGGGCCGGCCCAATGGGCTGGGTATAAAATAAAAAAAATAATAATAATAATTATTATTATTATCAGTAAATAATTTATAAATTAATTAATTAATTAAATAAATACTTTTTAGGCATTTAAAAATAGGTCCGGGGTCCGATAAATTCCAGAAAAATTGCCCTAAGTCCAGTTTTTTATTTTACATCCAAAAATATTATTTTCATAATATTTTAATATCATTTATTATCAATTAAAAATTATTGAATATTTAAAACCCTGTTTTAAATTACAGAAAATTCCCAGAAAATTCCAGAAAATTGTGAAAAATCCAGTTTTGAAAAATCAGGGGGTTTACATTACACGCATAACATGCATGTACACATGGAAGCAAAGTATGATATCACTTTAAATATGAACAAGATTTTCCATCTAAGTCTACAACATATGTTCTATTTGTTTTACAATCTAATATTTCAAACAAATATCTAACTATCTTCAACGTTTGCAACCAATGTTTTTCTTTTATGATAAGAGTCATAGTTTGTAACATCTTCGGACAATAATCAGTTTGAAGATTTTTAGCTTTTTGTCTGTTCTTGTCGTGAAATGTTATAATTTTGGCTCGAATTCCATCAAGTAGTTTCGTTATTGGTTTATCACGTAAATTTTTTACCCAGTTATTAAAGCATTCAGCAAGATTCGACGTGTGAATACCTAATGTGGGACAAGGAGAATAAGCTGTTATCCAGTGTGAAAAAATACGAGTTTCATCATTTACTCCAACGAGCCAGTGGTAAACATCTATGTTTGCAGCTTTAATTTTTTCCAAACAATAGTTCGCATCTGCTTCATTATAGCATCTAGGAAAATAATCTAAACCATGTTGAAAATATGAAAATCTGAAGAGTTTTTTCAAATTTAGTTTAAAATGTTGAACACAAAAAAATGAGACGGTTCTGGAAAGATATAATGCATAGCCCTTATCAATCATTTTTGTTTATCTGATATAAAAGAAATTGTATTACATGTATCAAAATATTTTTCAAAAGATGTTCTCAAACCGTTTAAAAACCAAGTCCAAGAATCAGTATTTCAGCAACAGCATAAGCAATTGGATATAATTGATAATTTGGATCATGAGCACAAACAATAAATAAAATACCTTGATATCTAGAAGAAAAAAAAGTATAATCAGTACTAATCACAGGTAAACATTCCCTTAAAAATTCATCAATGCATGCTTTAAAACAAATAAATTTTTTTATAATTCTATTGTCTTCTGTAGTCTATAAAACATTGGCTACCTGGATTTGTCTCAATAATTCTAAAATTATACTCTTCAAGACTACTATATGCATCAATATAACTACCATTTATTTCGGATAGAGCAAGTTCCCTAGCTTTCCAAGCTTTACAATATTTAATATATATTTCTTGTTATCTATATATATCATTTACAACGATGGACTATACGACTGATTATCTCGAACTTTATCAATAATCTTATTTTTAACCCATCCAGTAGTAGCTAATGGATGAGAACCTGTTGTAAGTCCCCCTAAACAAGAATGTACGTTTTCTAGCGTAGTAATAACAAAACCTTCACCTTTACAACTTGCTTTAGCGTATACTCTCCAATTACAACTTGAATCATTACATTTATATATAATTCCACTAGCATTGTTTAAAGTAGCATTACAATTAAAATTATGTGCAATTGCTATATCACTAATAAAACATCTAAATTCAGAACGATTATCAAATTTTCTTCCAATGATTAATCCTGAAATGCTAACACCATCAACATTGTCATCAAATTCATCATCTAAATTTTTAATTAAATCATCACTGTTTCCATCGTCGTTATTACCATCATCTACTATATGTTCTTGTCCAGTAAATGAAATAACTTGATGAGAATAACTAGGAGCAGTGTTAACTTGATTAGAAGCACATATACTACTTACAATATTATTTCTAGGTGGTGGTGAAGTTACATAAATATTAATGTACGTTGCTTGTACATTAACTTCTAGAATAAATTTACATGCATGTTCTCTAACTAACTTTATACAATTAGTTAAATAAACATGAACCAATATAAATTATTAATTAATAGAATATTGCTCAACAATTTGATTACGTAAACTATCAAACGAAATATTTCGAACAATTAAAAAAATTGCAGTTAAACCTCCTTCATAAACTAACCCATTAAGCACACCTCCAACCGAATATAATATTGTTAAACTTTGATCCATCACATGAGAATGGGCTTCTAAATACAGAGTGATTGAGCTGAAGTAGCTTCTGTTTGAAAGTATAAGTGGGTTGAGTGAGAAATGAATAGCGAAAAAATTTATAGATATGAGAAAAAAAGAGTCGTTGTAAAAATATAAACGTTACAATATGAACGTTACTATGAACATACCCAGAAAATAAACCGACAAAATAAAAACAAAAAAATCAACAAAAAAATCAACAAACAAGCCAACACAAATCAAACCAACAAAAAAAACCAAACCAAATCAAACCCTAAACATAAAACCCAAAAAAAACCCACCCACCATATTTTCGCTAACTGGTCGCCAACTAGGTTGGTGAAAATCCACCCCCCTCCCGTCCAAAAAATGACACGTCGGATTCTTGTCGGATTTTCAAGTTCTCCAAAATTTCGCTATCTGGGTTGACGATATGTATCGGAATTTCATTTTTTTTTTAATTTATCTTTATATTTAATTAATATAAAATTATTATCGGTGCAGTAAATTTTCTGTTCAATTAATCGAAGTAGTTAGGTAATTACTTATACACAAAAAAATTACAATACATGCAAAGCATGTGCATATATACTATACTAATAATAAAAAAGGAAAGGGCAAAATTTTCAAACAGAACAAACTTAAGTACTAGATTACTAACCCTAAATCCTAAATTTGAGAGCTTATTACAGAATAATCAGACGGCATATATAAAGATCTCAAGATCCAATAAACAAAGCGGAGAGAAATTGCCAACATAACACAAACAAAGTAGGGTTCCATGAAAACCCTAAAAAAACATTATTGTTGACCCTAAAGTTGCTCTCTTTCCATCACCAAAGCACGAAACAAAGCGAAAAATTCAAACGATCCATACCGATCGATTGGTAGGCGATCATCAGTCGGACTCGGCGACGGAGGCCTTGAGCTGGAGGCGCTCGAGGGCCTTCTGGTGGGCCCAGGTCTCGATGGTGAGGTCGGGCTTGGCGTTGAGGCCGACGCCGAGGATGACGATGGTGAGGAAGGAGGTGACGTAGCACGGAAGCTCCCAGTCCTCCCACTGCCTCGACTCCCCGGGCTCGAGCGGGGTCCGGTTGAGGAAGTAGCCGTTGGGCTTCTCCTGGTGGCCGGGGGTCGTCCACCGGCCGCCGCCCTCGTGGCCGCCGCCGCCGCGGATGCGGGCGGCTGAGGGGAGTCGGGAGCGGAGCATTCCGGCGAACAGCTTGGGAGTGAGAGTCATCGCGTAGCTATGAATGGAGACAAGAGGAGCGTACTGATGGATCTGGGAATATGAGTTTAATAGGCTGCTTTGGACTAGTCTCTGTTCATTAAGCCCATTCAACCTAAGCCCATTTTAAAATATGCGTAGTGGGCTGACTATGATATTTCTGTGAATAATATTTTTGGGGATATTTTTTTTTAGATATTTATACTGCATATGGTAGAATACATACTATTCCTGAAAATATAAATTTCTTATTTTTTGTATTATAAATGAATTTGTAAAAATGTAATTGTAGAAGCATGAAAATCATGCAGGTCACATAGAGCTCATGCCACTTCAAAATGAAAGCAGGCTGCAAAGGAGCCACATAGAGCCCATGCGGCCAAAACAACCAAGGAATTGAAAGCCGCATAGGAAGATCCCATGCGGCCTGAACAGCCACGAAGTAAGGGGCTGCATGAGATCCCCTGACACGCATTCAATGCATTTCAGAAGTTCTGACACACCACTCATCACCCATAGCGCTTCAAGAATCGTGAGAGAGACGACAGCTCATAAAAAGACAGAAAGTCACATCAGTGCATTAATAACTTCATCAGATGTGCCATGCCACGTGTTCCCTCATATGTGACTACGGCCCTATGCGGCCTCATTATCATGCGGCCAAAGTGTCAATTCGACCAAGGCCAGACGAGAGATAGCATGCGGCCACAACGCCATGTGGCCGAAGTGTCCATAAGACCAAGGCAAAAGGAGAGCATGTATGCGGCCAAGACTCTATGCGGCCACGACATCATGCGGCTCTCAGCTTGCAAGATCTTTCTATTACAACCGAAAGGATCTTCACACTGTTAGTGCTGATTACGTGTCCAGCTGACCAAGTCACACACGCAACGGAGTTGAAAACAACATCGAGATATTATCAACAACATATCCCAACCGAGGCCGCGTGGTAGCCTGCCCGTAGTATGCGGCTACAGTTGCAACCGCATTCAGTTGAAGGAGCCCCATACGGCCACCAAACAGATGCATATGTGTCACCTATAGCCCGTCAGCAGGATAGCTATAAATAACAAGGGTAGCATACCTCACAGGACCCCCCCCCCCCAGATGAGCTACGTACATGCATACAAGCTCAAGAGAGAGAAAAGAGAAGAGAGCATCATCATTCCCTTGTTGGACCGTCAACGGAGTAAAGGAGTCACTGCAGTACTCGATCTCCATCGACACATTTTTCAGATCAAAAATATTATATTTAGATTTTATGTCTAGGATTTCTTTGTACTTTTTTGTTTATTGTTGAACAAAAGTTTTCCAGACTAACACTGATGGCAAACAAGGTGATGACTCAGCTTGGAAAGATCTTCTCCTCTGATGAGAAGGTCGTGACGCAGTCCAACACGTCAAAGCTGGGTTCGACCCAGAAGATACTGGTTGTACGCTTTGACCAATAAGCCTTTAAGGAAATGCTCTCTGAGGGTGGCGCTTCACCAAGGCTGGCAAAGCTTAAGAAGACCCACAGAATATGGGTTGCAAAGTCCATTGTGCCTCACCCAACTGTGGAGCATGCGCTCCACGTCTCTCTACCTATTGTTGAAGACGCATATAACGCGTCTACCCAGCCTGCCCCTGGTTATGCGACAACCTTGGCTGAGAAAAAAGGTGCTCAGCACCCAAACTCTGGCAGAGGAAAATACTATGATGCTAAAAGTTCGAGTGCTGATGCACGTTCTATGCGACCACAACAAAGGCCGCATAAGAAGGACTATGCGGCACCAGTCGACAGTCGCAAACATATGGCGCATGCGGCCAGGACAACAATAGAAACTCGCTCTTCGACCGAATCTCACGCAGCGCTGACTACATGCGCCATGCTGAGAAATGGGAAAATTTAAACTTAGACTCTTTATATTATGCACCAGTGCTTGCTAGAACGAGAAAGTCTAGGGCAGTGCGAGTTCGCCAAGCTCAAGCGACTCCTCACCCGGTGTTCGCCATTAAATGAGTTCTTACAAACTTTGTATTTAAGGAACAAAAAAAGAGTACAAAGAATTCTAAACATAATTGTCTAAGGACAATATTTTGATCTGGGTGTGACGATAGACAAAGAGCGATGTGGTGGCTCCTTTACTCCGTTAACGGTCCCATACAGGATGAAGAAGCTTACGTTCTCTCTTTGTTCGGCTCTGTATGCTCTCTCTCTCTCTCTCTCTCTCTCTCAGATCGATAGAAGTCTTTAGGCAACTTTGCACCCTCGGGCAAGATCTCTATAATCAAATCGATCAGTCGATTATAGCATTCTTGCGACATGTTAAAATTGGACTTGATGCTCAATAATCTTGTAACCACCTCCAACGGTGAATGATCTTCACAACCAGGATATAGTGGAGTCCTTGCATTCTCCAGCAACTCCATAAACTTTGCAGCATCGGCATTCGGTGCCTCCTCACCTGCATCATAATTGTCCGAATTGCAACTAGGTCCCGCCGCATCATAATTGTCCGGATTGAAACTAGGCCCCGCCGCATCATAAACCATGTTCACCCACCCGTCGTCGTAAGCATCGTGGTCGTGGACATCCATATACGGCTCCACATAATGCTCCGACTCCGATGCTTGAGACACAAGTTCTCCGTGCACGGTCCACTGATAGTAATTCAACGTGAAGTCCTTCGAGTACAAATGATATGTGACTTCCACTTCTGGATGATATTTTCTGATGCGACATCTCACACACGGACACATAATTTTGGTACCGTCCATGTACTGAGGGAACGCCTTGGCGAACTGCAGGAACTGATGTACACCCTCAATAAATTTATCTCGCACACCGCACATGTCATCAGGATGACGGTTGTACATCCACGAACGGTGACGCAGATAGTAATTCATATCCATTTCTAGATACTTCTGCAAAAATGATAGTATGTATCATATAAATTATTACATACAGTGTGGTTCTCTAAAGAAGAAGCTGACAATTAGTTGGCTAGGTAATCTATATTTGAAGTCACATAGAAGAAGCAAAGTAGGATATATATGATTATAATTGTGCATCGTCGTCAAGAATAGTCCTACGGCCCTAATGTAGCTCTGTCCCTGCTTATACGTGGAAACTGAGCCCCATATCCATAATCGACCTTTCCTTCTTGCCCCAAATAGGTGAAGCGATCATACATAAACCGGAGACAATCAACTCCAATAACTGATCAGATCAATATGGTCCATGTGATCGTTTGACTTATCAGGGCGCCTACAATAGAAATATGGTCTAAACCCATAGAGAATTTGTTATGCTTATACATGGATGTATGCTTGTGTCTTATGTGTACAACCGGTGCCATACTACAATACCGGAGGAGTAACAAGGTCAGCTACGCATTACGGGATACACTGGCATGATGAAAATGTATGAAATGAAACTTTAACAATCATTCGGTTAAGTACCAAGTCAATCGAAAAATCAAATAAACTCCTGAGCCTATTAAACTAATTCATACTTCCAGAACCAGTATACCTGTGGTATGTCATTTTGGCAGTATATCCAGGTTGGTGCTCACCAAGGCCAAAATGTACCAATTCTCAATCATCTCTAACAGTCGTTCCATGACAATCAATTACTATCCAACAATCAATTTCAGACTAGACCCAATCACCACAACGATGAATACAAGACGATAATGAGATAATCAATAACTATGATACGAGAAATTAGTGGGTAAATACGACAACAAATAAATATAAGCACTATACAATTTTAGATTGTGAACGAAGCATGCTATCGTGTGTAAAACAGTAAGGAGAAGCTATACGCTATAATACTGATTCTAGGGCTCTGGATTCCTCGCCATTTTTAGCACGCTTTTATCCAAAATCAACAACGTATCATATGGATAAGTTCATAAATGATCTAATCTAGCTATAGGAACAAGTTTTATCTGATTCCGACAAGTATTAAGAAAGTTGGAACAATTTACCCTTAAGTTGTCATTTACAACGTGTAATCCCCTGATTTTTAAAATTTGATAAATTTGGATTTTTCTGAATTTTCTGGAATTTTCTTGGATTTTTCTGTAATTTAAATCAGTTATTTTAATTTTTAACAGATTTTTAAATGTTATTAATTAATATTAAAATATTATGAAAATAATATTTTATGGTGTAAAATAGAAAACTAGACATAGGATAATTTTTCGGGAATTTATTGGACCCCGGATGGATTTTAAAAGCCTTAAAAACTATTGTTTTATAAACCAAATTAAACCAAACCAATATTTTTAATCTGAACCGAACCGGACCGGCCGGTCTGCCCGAACCGGCCCAACCCTTAACGGGTCGGATCCGGGTCAGACCCGACCCGGCCCGTCAAACCCAACCCGCAACTTCTCCTCTCCCTAACCGCTGAAACCCGACCTCCGCCGGAACGGCCGCCGCCCTGCTCCGATTCCCCTTCTCACCGGCTGCCCTTTCTTCTCCGGCTTCTCCCCTTCGACTTCCCGCACCCGCCGACTGGTCATCTCCACTCCGCCCCTTTAAATCCCTTCCTCCACCCTCATCTCCTCCCCGCTGCCCCCAACTCCGGCCGGTCTCGTCTTCCCCAGCGCCTCGCCTCTGTCTTGTCCCCGCCGTGCAGCCCGGCCGCCCTGACTCGACTCGCCGTCCTCTGCCCTAACCCGCTCCCTAGCCCAGCGGCCGGCCTCCCTCGAGCAGAACCCGCCTCGCCGCCTTCAGCAGCGCCCTAGCCGCCCTCTCCCTGAGCTCCGCCACCGTCCCTAGCCAGTGCCTCCTCCACGGACTCCCCAGCCCGCCTCCGGCGACGCCGACCGCAGCAGCGACCCTCCGGCGGGCACAGCCGACTCCGGTGAAGATCGAAACCCTAGCCCTAGGCCAAGACACGGCCTGGACACGAACAGAGCAGTGACAGTTGGACACAGGACACAACTCGAGACACAAGGACACGAAGAATTTGGTTTTCTGAAGCTCAGTTCAGGTACCCGTAACTTCTTGCTCGTAGCTCGGATTTCGATTCTGTAAATTGCATCGCAAAGCCTGTATGACCCTCTCGGTGCCCGGACAAACCGCTCGGGGCATCGTGTCACGCCCCAGTCCCAAAATACCGAGGGACCGGATACGTGATAATGGCCAGCAGTACGCACCGATGGACCAACTCAATATAAAGGATCCATCAGGGCATACTTAAGCTGTAAAACAAGTCTACGACAATCATGGCACAACTAATCTCATCCACACAAGATATAAAATATGATCCATATAATAAATGAGGAATGTAAATCATCAGCAAGTCTCACAAAGTACTTCGGGGAACAACCCGATAAATATCTAGTACAATGGTTCTACAGACCAGAAAAGAAAAGACTGAAAGAAATACTAAAAGCTGAGCATAAACATGGATGCTCAAGAGAAGTCTTCAGCTAAGACCTCGTCCTCGGATGGTGGTACAGTTCCTGGATCGGCTCCTCCTGCTGCGGTCCCGTAAACCTCGGGGTAAACCTGTTCTGCAAAATCTGGGGACAAAATCCATATCCAGGTCCTCAGGGGACATAGCAAGGTACAGGAAATAATACAAGCCAGAATATAACAGTGCAGCAAATAATGAGATAAGCAGGGTAAGTATGTAACATCTGTATAAATGCAAGAGAGAATATCAATAGAACTCAGGTTGAACCTCTACAAGCTCTGTGTAGGGGAGCCTGTAGCAAGGGTATCATGGGGTGGTCTAGCTCAGCGGGAGACTGAGTAGCCGACATAATAATATCAACCTGTAGCCTGTGAATCTATCCAGCGATAGATGGAACAATAAGGGAATACTAAAATAACCAGCTAAGTGATATGCAAGATGAGAGCAGCACTAGAACTCAGGCTGAAGCATACTACAAGCTCTGTGTAGGGGAGCCGGTAGCAGCAGTAAATATGAGTAATGGGCCAAGCTCGGCTATAGAGTCTTGTGCCTCACGGTAATAGGGGTGTATATATATAATCAGCCTGTAGTCTGTGTGTCTCTCCCCACCCAATGTAACCACACAAATCATGAACATAACGTCTCACGTCCATGTCCGCGGGGTCATAACTAATGCACAAGTCATAATGTATCTAGAATATAGTATCTCTATAAGTCCTGCAACCTATACAGGATCACCACGAATATCTCGGGAAGATCCTGTCTCATGAACAGTGTCCAGTGTCCTGGGTCAAGTGTACTTGGTATGACCAGTACGAGAAGATAAAGTGTCACGTATGTCCATATCTAGATGACATTACCCAACACCGCGTACGATGTTGGCACCCGACTGATAATCGGACGCTAAGTATGTCAAACGGTCCTAGATTGAGCATGCACAGTAATATATATATAGCAAGGAAAATAAATAACTAAGCTGCAGAGTTTGGCAAGGTACACTTGCCTGATGTCCGAATATCAACTGTCGTCCTGGGATCTGTGGAACCGGTAGGGGCTACTCCAGATGCTGTAACAAACATCACCAATAGTCTCAGAAGGTATCAAACTGCTAGAAATGCCTGTCCTTACGTCCAATTTGGACACAGGGGCAAAAAGGTCATTTTCGGACCAAAGCGGGTTCCACTTGTGGGCCACTTTGCACCGAAAAGCGTGTCAGGGTCAAAGGTCTCCAAATTAGTCAAACTCAGTGTCTACAAGTCAGGAACGATGATACGAACCCAACGGAACTTCCAGAATTGGATTCCGATGAGCCGCTCACAAATCACCGGTCAAGTGGAGCCTGTGGGGCCCACGATACGTGATTTCGTCAACGTCCTCAGAATCGAACCAAACTTGGCTCACAGGACCAGCGTATTGCTACGAGTCCGATGGCGCAAGTTTCGTCTCGATCCGACGTGTGTACACGAAGTTACAGCGCGTTCCAGAAAGGACGGATACGGGGTGTTGTTGGCGGATACGCGTTGATTCCGGGGTGCACGCACCTCCGAATCGACTTCTGCGAAATCCTACACGACCGTATCAACGTCGCGCACAGTTTGGTAAAGACCGCGTGCGACCAAGTCGTCCCGATTGGCGGGGCGGACTCAGTTCCGGGGTGGAACAGGGTGATGTTTTTCCTGTTTTTGGATCGCGGTGTGCGATCACCACAGGACGCGATGCTCCGAGCGAATTGCACGGGCACCGAGAGGGTTACACAGTCTACGCGTAGCAACTGACGGAATTGAAATTGGAGTTGCGATGAGGGTGAAAACAGTACCTGAACAGGGCTCCGTGAATGCTGAATTCCACGTGTCCGAGAGTCCAATTTGACGCGAACCGAATTCTGGTCGAGGATTCCCGTGTCCGACGAGAATCTGAGCGAGGTTTCTGACTCGGGTCAGCGGGATGGCGTTCGTGAGGCGTCGGGCTTCGTCGATGACAGGTGGGTCTGGCCCCGTTCAGCGGCAGCGGTTCGAGTTGACGACTCCGATGATGGGCTGTCCGACTGGTTGGCCAATGGGGACGGCGCCGGAGTTAGGCGCTGGGCGACGTCGCTCGGCGACGTCGCTCGGCGACAGCGTGGCCGAAGTCGGGTTGCTCCGCGGGTCAATCAGAGGATGGGAAGAGCGGAGCGGCGCGAATGGGGTCGACGGGATACGGCGGACGCGGAGGCGGTCTGCTGGTGGGGAGGTCGATCCGGCGGCGGAGGCGTCTCGATCAGGGGGGGGTTGATGGGTTCACGGCTGCGCGGGGAGTTGAGCGGTGGAGCTCGGTTGAACTGACGATGGCGGGTCGATCTCAGGGGTCGACAGCAGCGGTTGGCACAGTTTGGGTCGGCGGCGATGGGGGATGAAACGTCGAACTCGGCGGGGGTCGTTAGCAGTGGATCTAGGGTTTCGGCGGCGGCTGGTAGCGCGGAAGTCGAGGTATAAATAGGGTGGGCACAGTGAATCCGATGGACTTCGCCTAGGGTTCAGTTAGGGTTTCGGGTCGGGTTGCTGGATCCGACCCGACCCGACCCATTACAATGGGTTGGCTGGGTTTGGTTCGTTTCAAGATCCAATTAGCTTTTGGTCCTCGTTTCGCTGCTCCGGTGTCCAATAAATTCACCGAAAAATGCCATGCGTCCGGTTCTCCATCATACACAATAAATTTTTACTTCCAGAATATTTTAACCCCATCTAGCCATGCTTAAAATTATTTCTTTAAATCACACTCATCTTGGTTTTAAATTTCCAAAAATTCCCAAAACGAAATAACTTAATTTAAAATTATTCTCAAAATTTAGGGTGTTTACAATCTTCCCTCCTTAAAAGGATTGCGTCCTCGCAATCAAAGAATAAGCTACTAAAGAAGGGTTATGGAAATACAAGGTGGCCTAGTTTACAACTGCCTCCTCGAACAAATGGGGATATCGCTGACGCATACTATCTTCTCGTTCCCAAGTCGATTCGCCTGGTGAATGATGTTTCCATGCTACTCGGACCAGTCTGATTGTCTGTCCCCGCAATGTCTTCTCACTGACGTCGAGGATGCCAACTGGTTGTTCCTCATATCTCAAGCTCGGGCCTACTGCGATCTCAGAATGATCGACTACGTGACTTGGGTCGGTCACGTACCTTCGCAGCTGTGAGACGTGGAATACGTCATGCACTCCCTCTAAGGATGGAGGTAATGCAAGTCGATAAGCCACCTCACCAACGCGCTCCAGAATGTCAAATGGCCCAATATACCTTGGGCTCAGCTTGCCTCTGCTCCCGAATCTGATAGTACCACGAGTAGGCGAAATCCTCAAGAATACGTGATCTCCTTCTTTGAACTCTAGGGGACGTCTGTGCGTATCTGCCCAATGCTTCTGTCGGTCCTGAGCTGCCCGTAGATGATTCTGAATCTGCTTCACCTTCTCCACTGTCTGTGTGACCAATTCTGGTCCCAGTATCTGACGTTCACCGACGTCACTCCAGCATATAGGTGACCTGCACTTCCTTCCGTATAAAGCTTCAAATGGTGCCATCTGAATGCTGGCCTGATAACTGTTATTGTAGGAGAACTCTACTAAATGCAAATGATCTTCCCAAGATCCTCCGAAATCTAGCATACATGATCTCAACATGTCCTCTAAGATCTGAATGGTGCGCTCCGATTGTCCATCTGTCTGCGGGTGATATGCCGTGCTGAATTTGAGTCTGGTGCCTAGACTCTCTTGCATGCTTCTCCAGAAATGAGATGTAAATCTCGAATCTCGATCCGATACAATACTAACAGGTACTCCATGTAATTTGACGATTTGTCGCATATACATGTCGGCTAGTACCTCTGTGGACTGCCCAACTCTAAATGGCAAGAAGTGTGCCGATTTAGTGAGTCGGTCCACAATAACCCATACTGCATCTCTTCCGCTGGGGCTCCTTGGGAAACCTGTGACAAAATCCATCGTGATGTGCTCCCACTTCCATTCTGGTATAGGAAGCGGCTGTAACATCCCTGCGGTCCTCTGATGCTCGGCCTTTACCTGCTGGCAGACTAAGCATCTAGTCACAAATCTTGCGATCTCTCTCTTCATTCCATGCCACCAGTAATATTGCCTCAAGTCTCGATACATCTTGGTTCCTCCTGGGTGAACAGAGTACATAGAGCTATGTGCTTCCGTCATCAACTCCTGTCTCAATTCTCCATTTGGAACATACAGGCGGTTTCCAAACCTCAATGTCCCGTCTTCGTGGATGCGAAGTCCTGTCTGAATGCCGGCTTCTGTCCTTTCTTTGAGTCTTCGAAATCTAGCATCGGTGGGCAATGCCTCCTTAATCTTCTCCACGAGGGATGACTGAATCTCAAGATTAGCCATCAATCCATTCTGTCCCGGTAAGACGACCTCTATCTGTAACTCCTGCAAATCTCTCAATAACTCGGGTTGCACCGTCAAGAAATAGGCCATAGGTTTCCTGCTCAGTGCGTCTGCAACAACATTCGCCTTCCCCGGATGATACTGCAGATCGATGTCAAAATCTACCATCAGTTCCAGCCAGCGTCTCTGCCTCATGTTTAGCTCCTTCTGAGTATATACATACTTCAGACTCTTGTGATCGGTGAAGATTTCTACCCTCTCTCCATAAAGATAGTGCCTCCATATCTTCAATGCAAATATCACTGCTGCTAATTCCAGATCATGTGTTGGGTAGTTCTTCTCGTGGTCCTTCAACTGTCTCGACGCATAAGCAATGACCTTGCCATGTTGCATCAAAACACATCCTAGTCCACTGCCTGATGCATCACTGTAAACAACAAAACCTCCTGACCCTGAAGGAAGAGTCAAGACAGGTGCTGTTGTTAATCTTCTCTTCAGTTCTTCAAAAGCCTTCTGGCAGTCTTCTGTCCATATAAACTCCTGGTCCTTCCGTGTCAGCTTCGTCATTGGTTCTGCAATCCTTGAGAAATTCTCTACAAACCTTCGGTAATATCCCGCAAGTCCGAGAAAACTTCTCACCTCTGCGACTGATGTGGGTGTAGGCCAAGTCTCTATTGCTGCCACCTTCTCTGGATCTACGGAAAGTCCTTCTCCTGATATGATGTGTCCCAAGAAAGGTACTTTGTCCATACAGAACTCACACTTACTAAGCTTGGCATATAACTTCTCCTGCCTCAAGGTCTCTAACACGATTTTAAGATGTTCCTCGTGCTCTTCAGGGCTCTTGGAATATATGAGGATGTCGTCAATGAATACCACTACGAATTTATCCAAGAACTGATGAAAGACCCTGTTCATTAAGCTCATAAACACTGCTGGTGCGTTGGTTAAACCAAACGGCATCACCAAGAACTCATAATGCCCATACTTTGTCCTGAAAGCTGTCTTCGGGATGTCTTCCTTCCTTACCTTGATCTGATGATAGCCGGATCGAAGGTCAATCTTCGAAAATACCCTTGCGCCACTCAATTGATCGAATAGATCATCAATGCGGGGTAGGGGATACCTGTTCTTGATGGTTACAGCATTTAGTGCCCGGTAATCAATGCATAACCGTACTGTTCCATCCTTCTTCGGCACAAATAATATAGGTGCCCCCCAAGGTGAAACACTGGGCCGAATGAAACCCTTCTCCAAAAGATCATCAACCTGTGCTTTCAACTCCACCAACTCCTTGGGTGCTAATCGATAAACTGTTGAAGTGATTGGCTCTGCTCCTGGGGTTAAGTCTATCGTGAACTCTATTTCCCGATCAGGCGGTAAACCTGGAAGATCATCGGGAAATACATCCACAAATTCTGAGATGACTCTTGGGTAACCTGGCTCCCCTTCTACAGTTAGTACCCTAAGAGTAGGCTGAACTCCTTGCTCTACTGCTCCTCGGAGAAACTCGAATTCTGGATGTCCTGGCGGTCTAAATATAACCCGCCCAATTCGGCAATCAAGAGTCGCATGGTACCGACTTAACCAGTCCATACCAAGTACGACGTCATAATCCGGCATAGAAAATATCAGAAACTGTGCTCGCATTTCTCGGCCACATACGACTACAGAACATGATCTACAGACATCACTAACTGGAATAATACCGCCTCCCGTAAGAATTCTCTTCATCTTCGGAAGGGGTGCGGTAGCTACTCTATGGGTGGCTACAAAGCTAGCTGCTATAAATGAATGTGATGCTCCAGAATCAAATAATGCTACTGCAGGTAATGAAGCTACTAAAATAGTACCTGCGATGACCTCGCCTGCTGTAGCCTCCTCCTCAACAGCTAAGGTGAATGCCTGTCCTCGGCCCTGGGCTTGGCCTCGCTGCTGCTGAGCCTGCTGAAATAAAGCTGCCTGCGGTGCTAGGGGTGGTCTCTGCTGATTCCCTCCTGGGGCTGGTGGTCTGACTCCACCAACTCCTGCCTGCTGTGCTCCTACGGCTGGATGCGCTGGTCGTGGTGCAGGCAAAGCTAATCTCGGTGCTCCCTCTCTGCGCTCGGTGCAGTCTCTGGTCTGATGCTGGTTGGACCCGCAAGCTAGGCAGAGTCCCAACTTGCGTCGGCATTCTCTCTCAATGTGTCCTACCTTGCCGCAATGATGACAAGTAGGGAGAGATATGGCCCTGTGCGCTGCTCTATCTGGCGTACTCCTCTGGAATCGTTTTGCAGAATCTCCATGTGCTGCCTTGGTTGGTGCGGAGGTGTTTGGCCTCTTCAGATTCGATTCCCTTCTAGTGACGCGCTCCATGCGTCGTGCTGCTGCTAGAACATCAGTATAATTTGTAGGTGCCACTGAGCCAATCAATCTTTGGAGTTCGAACTTCAACCCGTCAAAGAACTTTTCCGCTTTCTCCTCCTCTGTCGAAATCAATGTTGGAGCAAAGCGGCTCAGGCGAATAAATTCCGAATTGTATTCTTCTACTGTCATGCTGCCCTGGATGAGGCGGTTGAACTTGTCCCTGAGCTCTGACCTTGCAACTGCCGGGATGTACATCTCTTGGAAGAGTCTGGAGAACTCTTCCCATGTGACTCGGTCCTGTCCAAGTCTCCTTTCTTCTGCTAACCACCAGTGATGCGCATTATCAGTTAACTGCATTCTGACTGCAGTCATCCACTTCTCTCTTGGAAGTTCAGCGGCTTCCAGCTGATGCTGAATGTTTGTGAGCCACTCATGAACTTCCGTTGGCCCTTCTTTACCAGAAAATGTGCGAGGCTTGAGATGACGGAAGTCGGTGATAGATCCCGTCGATGTTCGCCTCGCTGCTGGATTAGCCTGCTCCAATGCGGATACCAGGCTGGTCCTCAGATACTCGGCCTCCTGCCGATGGGCCTCTTGCTGGATCTGCTGCTGTGCTTGCATCATAGCATACATCATCTGAAACATTTGTTGCCCGTCCATGGCTTGTCCTGGTGGGAAAGCTGGCATCTGGGGAGTGAACTGTGGTGGAGGTGGGATGTCATCTCTCCGGAACCTTGGATTAGGCTGACCGGTTTGATCGCTCTGCGATGCTTGTCCTCCACTTCCAGGGGTCACTCCATCTCCATAAGTAATCACAGCGTCGTGCGGTGTCTCCAAGGGAATATCATCTCTGTTCTCGGAATCCATTGCTCTGAAATCAAAAGATAAACTATGAGAACGCTCAGAGGAATCAATACAGGATGCAGTTCAAGTAAAAATTTCGAGTTCGATATAGAGTTCAACAAATGGTTAAATGATGGATGAGATCCTATAGTTTATACTATCCTTAGGGCAGGCTGGTCCGGTCCCTAAGTTGAAACCGAACTATTTAGTCGTAGACCTGCATGGGCCACCACAAAAACCATGTCACGCCCCAGTCCCAAAATACCGAGGGACCGGATACGTGATAATGGCCAGCAGTACGCACCGATGGACCAACTCAATATAAAGGATCCATCAGGGCATACTTAAGCTGTAAAACAAGTCTACGACAATCATGGCACAACTAATCTCATCCACACAAGATATAAAATATGATCCACATAATAAATGAGGAATGTAAATCATCAGCAAGTCTCACAAAGTACTTCGGGGAACAACCCGATAAATATCTAGTACAATGGTTCTACAGACCAGAAAAGAAAAGACTGAAAGAAATACTAAAAGCTGAGCATAAACATGGATGCTCAAGAGAAGTCTTCAGCTAAGACCTCGTCCTCGGATGGTGGTACAGTTCCTGGATCGGCTCCTCCTGCTGCGGTCCCGTAAACCTCGGGGTAAACCTGTTCTGCAAAATCTGGGGACAAAATCCATATCCAGGTCCTCAGGGGACATAGCAAGGTACAGGAAATAATACAAGCCAGAATATAACAGTGCAGCAAATAATGAGATAAGCAGGGTAAGTATGTAACATCTGTATAAATGCAAGAGAGAATATCAATAGAACTCAGGTTGAACCTCTACAAGCTCTGTGTAGGGGAGCCTGTAGCAAGGGTATCATGGGGTGGTCTAGCTCAGCGGGAGACTGAGTAGCCGACATAATAATATCAACCTGTAGCCTGTGAATCTATCCAGCGATAGATGGAACAATAAGGGAATACTAAAATAACCAGCTAAGTGATATGCAAGATGAGAGCAGCACTAGAACTCAGGCTGAAGCATACTACAAGCTCTGTGTAGGGGAGCCGGTAGCAGCAGTAAATATGAGTAATGGGCCAAGCTCGGCTATAGAGTCTTGTGCCTCACGGTAATAGGGGTGTATATATATAATCAGCCTGTAGTCTGTGTGTCTCTCCCCACCCAATGTAACCACACAAATCATGAACATAACGTCTCACGTCCATGTCCGCGGGGTCATAACTAATGCACAAGTCATAATGTATCTAGAATATAGTATCTCTATAAGTCCTGCAACCTATACAGGATCACCACGAATATCTCGGGAAGATCCTGTCTCATGAACAGTGTCCAGTGTCCTGGGTCAAGTGTACTTGGTATGACCAGTACGAGAAGATAAAGTGTCACGTATGTCCATATCTAGATGACATTACCCAACACCGCGTACGATGTTGGCACCCGACTGATAATCGGACGCTAAGTATGTCAAACGGTCCTAGATTGAGCATGCACAGTAATATATATATAGCAAGGAAAATAAATAACTAAGCTGCAGAGTTTGGCAAGGTACACTTGCCTGATGTCCGAATATCAACTGTCGTCCTGGGATCTGTGGAACCGGTAGGGGCTACTCCAGATGCTGTAACAAACATCACCAATAGTCTCAGAAGGTATCAAACTGCTAGAAATGCCTGTCCTTACGTCCAATTTGGACACAGGGGCAAAAAGGTCATTTTCGGACCAAAGCGGGTTCCACTTGTGGGCCACTTTGCACCGAAAAGCGTGTCAGGGTCAAAGGTCTCCAAATTAGTCAAACTCAGTGTCTACAAGTCAGGAACGATGATACGAACCCAACGGAACTTCCAGAATTGGATTCCGATGAGCCGCTCACAAATCACCGGTCAAGTGGAGCCTGTGGGGCCCACGATACGTGATTTCGTCAACGTCCTCAGAATCGAACCAAACTTGGCTCACAGGACCAGCGTATTGCTACGAGTCCGATGGCGCAAGTTTCGTCTCGATCCGACGTGTGTACACGAAGTTACAGCGCGTTCCAGAAAGGACGGATACGGGGTGTTGTTGGCGGATACGCGTTGATTCCGGGGTGCACGCACCTCCGAATCGACTTCTGCGAAATCCTACACGACCGTATCAACGTCGCGCACAGTTTGGTAAAGACCGCGTGCGACCAAGTCGTCCCGATTGGCGGGGCGGACTCAGTTCCGGGGTGGAACAGGGTGATATTTTTCCTGTTTTTGGATCGCGGTGTGCGATCACCACAGGACGCGATGCTCCGAGCGAATTGCACGGGCACCGAGAGGGTTACACAGTCTACGCGTAGCAACTGACGGAATTGAAATTGGAGTTGCGATGAGGGTGAAAACAGTACCTGAACAGGGCTCCGTGAATGCTGAATTCCACGTGTCCGAGAGTCCAATTTGACGCGAACCGAATTCTGGTCGAGGATTCCCGTGTCCGACGAGAATCTGAGCGAGGTTTCTGACTCGGGTCAGCGGGATGGCGTTCGTGAGGCGTCGGGCTTCGTCGATGACAGGTGGGTCTGGCCCCGTTCAGCGGCAGCGGTTCGAGTTGACGACTCCGATGATGGGCTGTCCGACTGGTTGGCCAATGGGGACGGCGCCGGAGTTAGGCGCTGGGCGACGTCGCTCGGCGACGTCGCTCGGCGACAGCGTGGCCGAAGTCGGGTTGCTCCGCGGGTCAATCAGAGGATGGGAAGAGCGGAGCGGCGCGAATGGGGTCGACGGGATACGGCGGACGCGGAGGCGGTCTGCTGGTGGGGAGGTCGATCCGGCGGCGGAGGCGTCTCGATCAGGGGGGGGTTGATGGGTTCACGGCTGCGCGGGGAGTTGAGCGGTGGAGCTCGGTTGAACTGACGATGGCGGGTCGATCTCAGGGGTCGACAGCAGCGGTTGGCACAGTTTGGGTCGGCGGCGATGGGGGATGAAACGTCGAACTCGGCGGGGGTCGTTAGCAGTGGATCTAGGGTTTCGGCGGCGGCTGGTAGCGCGGAAGTCGAGGTATAAATAGGGTGGGCACAGTGAATCCGATGGACTTCGCCTAGGGTTCAGTTAGGGTTTCGGGTCGGGTTGCTGGATCCGACCCGACCCGACCCATTACAATGGGTTGGCTGGGTTTGGTTCGTTTCAAGATCCAATTAGCTTTTGGTCCTCGTTTCGCTGCTCCGGTGTCCAATAAATTCACCGAAAAATGCCATGCGTCCGGTTCTCCATCATACACAATAAATTTTTACTTCCAGAATATTTTAACCCCATCTAGCCATGCTTAAAATTATTTCTTTAAATCACACTCATCTTGGTTTTAAATTTCCAAAAATTCCCAAAACGAAATAACTTAATTTAAAATTATTCTCAAAATTTAGGGTGTTTACACATCGCGTCCTGTGGTGATCGCACACCGCGATCCAAAAACAGGAAAACCAACGCCCTGTTTCACCCCGGAATCGAGTACGCCCCGCCAAACGGGACGACTTGGTCGTGTGCGGTCTTCACAGATACGTGCGCGTCGTTGATACGGACGTACGAGATTTCGCAGAAGCTGATTTGGATGTGCGTGCACACCGGGATCAGTGCGTATCCGCGGACACCGCCCAGTATCCGTACTTTCTGTTTCTCGCTGTAACTTAGTGTACACACGTCGGATCGAGACGAAACTTGCGTCATCGGACTCGTAGCAATACGCTGGTCCTGTGGGTCAAGTTTGGTTCGATTCTGAGAACGTTGGAAAATCGTGTGTCGTGGGCCCCACAGGCTCCACCTGACGGGTGATTTTGAGAACGGCTCATCGGAATCCAATTCTGGAAGTTCCGTTGGGTTCGTATCATTGTTCTTGATCTGTTGACACTAAGTTGGACTGTTTTGGATACCTTTGACCCTGACGTATTTTTTGGGTGCAAAGCGGCCCACATCTGGACCCCGCCTTGACCCGAAAATGTCGTTTCTGTCCCTGTGTCCAAATTGGACTCAAGGACAGGCGTTTTTAACTGATTGATATCTTCTGGACCTGATGGTGATGTCTGTTTCAGCAACCGGAGTACTGCCTGCAATCTCCGCTGACGTCAGAGCTACAATTGGAGACAAAACCCAGGCAAGTATACCTTGCCAAATCCTGCAGTTTTGTTACTTATCTCCTGGTTTACTTTTCATTGTCGTGCAAGATATTTGTACAATATTTACATGATTTCCAGTTGTTACTTTCCTGTCATATATAGTTCTTGATGCTTGTTGATTTATTTCTGCTGCTCTAGTTTTATTTCCTCGTTTTGCGTGCATGTACATTAATTGCTCTTTCCTTGGATCATTACTTGTTCCATAGACATATTGTGATGGTATATGTGTACTCTACATTCCTGGAGTTGACTTGATTGATTTCTTAGTTTCCTGGATGATTGTTATTGGACATTGACTACACTTGAGCAATCTCGATTGTGAGTACACAATGTACTGCAATAGAGAATTGTTCATTTGACTACCTCCTTCGTGAGCTCCCGATGGGCTGCGAAAGAGCCATACTATAGACTGTGAGTCCCCGATAGACTGCTTTCTATAGGATCGTGATCTCCCATTGAGATGCGATTACCCCGATTGCTTGTAGTCATGTTTGATAGCATCACTGGCATGCCACTGTCTTAGATGTAGTGATTTTCTCGTGTCCTATTTGCTTGTGTTTACTTTCTTCTCTATCTTGTATGTCATTTACTATATTTGGCTCGTATTCTTTTGTATCTTGCTATGTCCCCTGAGGACCTGGTTTTGTTCTCCAGATTTAGCAGACGAGGAGTACCACAGCTTACGGACCAGCACCAGACGAGAGTTTGATTGCAGTTGATGGCCTTGCTTCTTAGTTACTGTCTAGCATGTTTTAGTTATCTTTCTTGTCTTGATTTTTCTTGTTATCGGTAGTGGATTTGTCTCCACCCGACTTAGTATTATTTCTTGTTGAATATTCGTCTGTAACTTTACTTTCAGCATTTAATTCTGTTTTATTTTAGTTTATGCTGTTCTGTGGATGAGATAGTAAACCCTGCCTAATATAATACAGCTTAAGTACACTCCGAAGGATCCATTAAATTGGGTTTGTCCATCGGTGTGTGCTGCTGGCCATTGCCACGTGTCCAGTCCCTCGTTAATTTGGAACTGGGACGTGACATGGTTTTTGTGGTGGCCCATGCAGGTCAACGACTAAAATTGTTCGGTTTCAACTTAGGGACCGAACAGGCCTGCAATAAAGATAGGAAAGTTTTAGGATCTCATCCACTTGCTTGAAACGTTCTTGATATCTATATCGGATTCGAATCAATTTCTTGAATTGCATCCTGCCTTGATTCCTGAACGTCTCTCATTGTTTCTTTTGGTTGCAGAGTTATAGATTCACGAACAAACGACGAGGCTCCTGCAATATCACCATAAGATGTTGTGGTAACCAACGAAGATGAAGCGACACCAGTTGATGAAGGACGATCAGCTCAACAAGCAAGTCATCATGCCACGAGAATCCAGCAAGATAACAATCCACCATCGACACAATTGCCCGTAATTTCACCAGGGCAGGCCATGGACGGGCAGCAGATGTTTCAAATGATCTATGCAATAGTGCAAACTCAACAAGAGGCTTGGAGTCGCAGCTTAGTAACCGTACTAGAGCAGGCACGACGGCCAACAACGGGTTCTATCGCCGATTTTTGCCAGCTGAAGCCCCGTACCTTCTCAGGAAAAGAGGAGCCCACAGAAGTTCATGAGTGGCTCACCAACACACAACATCAATTAGAAGCAGCTGAACTTCCAAGGAAGCGTTGGATGACTGCCGTCAGAATGCAGTTGACGGACAATTCTCATCACTGGTGGCTATCTGAAGAGACCCGGCTCGGACCAGACCGAGTCACTTGGGAAGAGTTCTCTAGACTCTTTCTGGAGATGTACATTCCAGCCATTGCTCGATCAGAACTTCGGGACAAGTTCAATCGCCTCACTCAGGACAATCTGACAGTGGAAGAGTACAACGCGGAGTTCATTCGTCTGAGTCGTTTTGCCCCTACTTTGATTCAGACAGAAGAAGAAAAGGCTGAGAAGTTCTTCGACGGACTAAACATTGAGCTGCAGAAACTGATTGGATCCGTTGCGCCTACATCTTATCCGGACGTTCTTGCTGCAGCACGACGCATGGAGCGCGTCATCAGGAGAGAGACCAATCTGAAGAGGTCAACCACATCAGCAACAGTCGGAGCACCACAGGAAGAAGTTGCAAAGAGACTTCACATTCACCAGCCACCAGAAGCATCTCCACAGGCAATACCTGTCTGTCCATATTGTCGCAAGCGAGGCCATACTGAGAACGAGTGCAGGCGAAAGAAGAAATTATGCATAGTTTGCGGATTCAGTCAGCATTTATTAAAGGAATGCCCTGAGCGTCGAGAAGGAGCACTAAGAGCAAACCAACAAGCTCTACCAGCACCAGGAGGGCATCAACCAAGGCCACCCTTGGTACTTCAAACAGCACCCTACCAGAAAGTCCAGCAACAGCAGAGAACACCACCTCAAGGACGCGGCCAAGTTTTCGCGATGGCTGTGGGAGACATGCAGAACCGTGGCGTAGCTAATGCGCGTAAGTTCTTGCAGTTTTCTGTTTCTAGATCGTGCCTATTGGTTCGTGACCCTAGCCTCACCCTGATAATCTTAACTTGTTAATAATAGATAACCTAGTGATCACCTAGTAATTTTGCTGTTAATTTAATATGCTTTAAAAGAATAACCTGTTTTTCTAAAAACTATAATTTCTAGATTTCCCACATTTGGGAAATTGTATAACATTTAATGCTTAGGGAAATAATTTTCCTAAGTATTACTCTCAACCTTGAAATTCCTTGATTTTGATGTGCTTCGAACAAATGGTTGTAACCGAGTCATCTCTGTTGATCGGTTAATCTTTGATTGCGAGGACGCAATCCTCTTAAGGGGGATAGATTGTAATCCCCTAATTTTTAAAATTTGATAAATTTGGATTTTTCTGAATTTTCTGGAATTTTCTTGGATTTTTCTGTAATTTAAATCAGTTGTTTTAATTTTTAACAAATTTTTAAATATTATTAATTAATATTAAAATATTATGAAAATAATATTTTATGGTGTAAAATAGAAAACTAGACATAGGGTAATTTTCCGAGAATTTATTGGACCCCGGATGGATTTTAAAAGCCTTAAAAACTATTGTTTTATAAACCAAATTAAACCAAACCAATATTTTTAATCTGAACCGAACCGGACCGGCCGGTCTGCCCGAACCGGCCCAACCCTTAACGGGTCGGATCCGGGTCAGACCTGACCCGGCCCGTCAAACCCAACCCGCAACTTCTCCTCTCCCTAACCGCTGAAACCCGACCGCCGCCGGAACGGCCGTCGCCCTGCTCCGATTCTCCTTCCCACCGGCTGCCCTTTCTTCTCCGGCTTCTCCCCTTCGACTTCCCGCACCCACCGACTGGTCATCTCCTCTCCGCCCCTTTAAATCCCTTCCTCCACCATCATCTCCTCCCTGCTGCCCCCAACTCCGGCCGGCCTCGTCTTCCCCAGCGCCTCGCCCCTGTCTTGTCCCCGCCGTGCAGCCCGGCCGCCCTGACTCGACTCGCCGTCCTCTGCCCTAACCCGCTCCCTAGCCCAGCGGCCGGCCTCCCTCGAGCAGAACACGCCTCGCCGCCTTCAGCAGCGCCCTAGCCGCCCTCTCCCTGAGCTCCGCCACCGTCCCTAGCCAGCGCCTCCTCCACGGACTCCCCAGCCCGCCTCCGACGACGCCGACCGCAGCAGCGACCCTCCGGCGGGCACAGCCGACTCCGGTGAAGATCGAAACCCTAGCCCTAGGCCAAGACACGGCCTGGACACGACACAGAGCAGTGACAGTTGGACACAGGACACAACTCGAGACACAAGGACACGAAGAATTTGGTTTTCTGAAGCCCAGTTCAGGTACCCGTAACTTCTTGCTCGTAGCTCGGATTTCGATTCTGTAAATTGTATCGCGAAGCCTGTATGACCCTCTCGGTGCCCGGATAAACCGCTCGGGGCATCGCGTCCTGTGGTGATCGCACACCGCGATCCAAAAACAGGAAAACCAACGCCCTGTTTCACCCCGGAATCGAGTACGCTCCGCCAAACGGGACGACTTGGTCGTGTGCGGTCTTCACAGATACGTGCGCGTCGTTGATACGGACGTGCGGGATTTCGCAGAAGCTGATTTGGATGTGCGTGCACACCGGGATCAGTGCGTATCCGCGGACACCGCCCAGTATTCATACTTTCTGTTTCTCGCTGTAACTTAGTGTACATACGTCGGATCGAGACGAAACTTGCGTCATCGGACTCGTAGCAATACGCTGGTCCTGTGGGTCAAGTTTGGTTCGATTCTGAGAACGTTGGAAAATCGCGTGTCGTGGGCCCCACAAACTCCACCTGACGGGTGATTTTGAGAACGGCTCATCGGAATCCAATTCTGGAAGTTCCGTTGGGTTCGTATCATCGTTCCTGACCTGTTGACACTAAGTTGGACTATTTTGGATACCTTTGACCCTGATGCATTTTTTTGGTGCAAAGCGGCCCACATCTGGACCCCGCCTTGACCCGAAAATGTCGTTTCTGCCCCTGTGTCCAAATTGGACTCAAGGACAGGCGTTTCTAACTGATTAATATCTTCTGGACCTGATGGTGATGTCTGTTTCAGCAACCGGAGTACTGCCTGCAATCCCCGCTGACGTCAGAGCTACAATTGGAGACAAAACCCAGGCAAGTATACCTTGCCAAATCCTGCAGTTTTGCTACTTATCTCCTGGTTTACTTTTCATTGTCGTGCAAGATATTTGTACAATGTTTGCATGATTTCCAGTTGTTACTTTCCTGTCATATATAGTTCTTGATGCTTGTTGATTTATTTCTGCTGCTCTAGTTTTATTTTCTCGTTTTGCGTGCATGTACATTAATTGCTCTTTCCTTGGATCATTACTTGTTCCATAGACATATTGTGATAGTATATATGTACTCTACATTCCTGGAGTTGACTTGATTGATTTCTTAGTTTCCTGGATGATTGTTATTGGACATTGACTACACTTGAGCAATCTCGATTGTGAGTACACAATGTACTGCAATAGAGAATTGTTCATTTGACTACCTCCTTCGTGAGCTCCCGATGGGCTGCGAAAGAGCCATACTATAGACTGTGAGTCCCCGATAGACTGCTTTCTATAGGATCGTGATCTCCCATTGAGATGCGATTACCCCGATTGCTTGTAGTCATGTTTGATAGCATCACTAGCATGCCACTGTCTTAGATGTAGTGATTTTCTCGTGTCCTATTTGCTTGTGTTTACTTTCGTCTCTATCTTGCATATCATTTACTATATTTGGCTCGTATTCTTTTGTATCTTGCTATGTCCCCTGAGGACCTGGTTTTGTTCTCCAGATTTAGCAGACGAGGAGTACCACAGCTTACGGACCAGCACCAGACGAGAGTTTGATTGCAGTTGATGGCCTTGCTTCTTAGTTACTGTCTAGCATATTTTAGTTATCTTTCTTGTCTTGATTTTTCTTGTTATCGGTAGTGGATTTGTCTCCACCTGACTTAGTATTATTTCTTGCTGAATATTCGTCTGTAACTTTACTTTCAACATTTAATTCTGTTTTGTTTTAGTTCATGCTGTTCTGTGGATGAGATAGTAAACCATGCCTAATATAATACAGCTTAAGTACACTTCGAAGGATCCATTAAATTGGGTTTGTCCATCGGTGTGTGCTGCTGGCCATTGCCACGTGTCCAGTCCCTCGTTAATTTGGGACTGGGGATTCGGGGGTTAGGGATTCACAACGTGGCCATTTTCAGCACGCTTTATCTCAACAAGATGTCACAGAAACCCTAACCCTAACCCTAACCCAGGTCAAAAATCCTAACCCTAACCCCAGATCAAAAACCCTAACCCGAACCCTAGGTCAAAAATTGAAACCCTAACCCTAACCCCAGGTAAAAAACCTTAACCCTAACCTTAACCCTAGGTCACGTGTGTGTGTCGTGTCAGTGTGTGTGTCATGTTTGTGTCAGTCTGTAACGTGTGTGTGTTGTGTCAGTGTCTGAGAGAGAGAGAGAGAGAGAGGGTACCTAGAGGAGGAGGAGGAGGAGGAAGGGGGGAGAGGACGCTGCCGTAGGGGGGTCGCCGGGAGGGAGGAGGGTGCCGCGGGTTTCGAACTTGGGAGAGGGAGAGCGAGAGCGAGAGATCGAAAGAAATAGGGGAACGCAGCCCTAATTGAAACAAATTTAGCGACATTTTAGTGACGTCACTAATGACGTCGCTAACTTAGCGACGTTTGCGACCTAAATTGACGTCGCTAAATGTCCAAAAGACATACGTCGCAAAATACGTCGCTAAAAGTCGCTAAATGAAATATTTTAGCGATGTTTAGCGACCTAAATTGAACTTATAGCGACTAATCTTTTAAAAACTTAATAAAAGTCGCTAAATGTCGCCAATTAGCGACGTCTAACGACGATTTTTAATGGAGTCGCTAAATTAGCGACGTTTTATTTATCGTCGGTAAAAAACGTCGCTAAACCCGCTTATTCTAGCAGTGAATCCTCAAGCCTGTGTTGCAGAGCAGACTTTTCGAGACCAGGTTCTTGGCTATCACTGGTACGTGCTTCACATCCTGAAGCGTTAGTGACTTCCCAAAAGTCAAATTCAGTACCACCGTTCTGGTCCCAAGTACTTCAGCTTGTGCCTGATTTTCCACCATGACTTTCTCGGATGTAGACTTGTAGGTTGTAAATAACTCATTCTTCGAGCAAACATGGCAGGATGCGCTAGTGTTCACCTACTAGTCAGTGTAAAGACACATGTCGTCACAACCTGCGTAATCATGGCAATCTTGTTAGGCTCACCTTGTTTTGTCTGTTTGGGCTTGGATATGCAGTATCTCTGGTAGTAGTCCTTCTTGCCACAGTTAAAGCAAGTCACGTTTGACTTGGGCTTAGGCTTAGATTTGAACAAGCCGACTTCACTTCAGATGGTTGAAGTCTTTCTTCTTGTTGTGAGAAGCCTTATGCTTCCCCTTGGAATCAACAACATGCACCAAGTTGGCCTTTGCCAATTGCTTGAACAGAGTGTCAACTTTGTTTTGAGCCCTCGACTCATCTTCAACATGGATGTTGTGCAAAAATGTGTCACGACCCGCACCCGGTTATTCGGGCACGAGTGCGTGGGCACGTCCAGCCTACGCCGCAGAGTCGGCGGTAGTACGTTGTCTAGGTCATCATCACAGGTAATTTTAAATCTATCTCATCCACAATAAATAGACAAGAAAAGTAACAGGAAATAGGAATGCTAACTTTTATAAAACAAATTGTGACAACAAATCCATAGTTAATACAAAGCCAGAAGATAGATCGGGGACAAACCCGAGTATATGCTGAAAGGAAATAAAATAATAACTAACTGGCTACTCCTCCTCAAAGGTAGTCCCCTGAGTGGGAACCGGCTCCTCAATGTGTCACCTGCTAACTCATAGGGGCCATAATAGGTAGGGGCAAAGTCCTCATCATCGCCTAAAATATCGGATCCAGTCAGGAAAGGAGCAAAGTACACAATGCACAACAAGATTAAACTAAATATTCATGACAATTAACTTGAGTACCATGTTGAGAAAGTTGCATAGAAGAACATCAATATCTCAGAGTTAATGCTATAAACAGGAATATGAGAAAGCAGGAAATAAATGAGACAGGAAATGAAACTACAACAGTCAGCAAGAACTATAACAAGACCAGAAGCTATCTGTGTGAACTTGTGTTTATTTTAGAATACATAGTTGGCATGTAGGGATTTATAAGGCTAATCCGGCCGTCATAGATGGCTATTAAACATGAACAATCGAGATCCGGCTGAGGGTACAGTCGCGTACCAACAGCTATTAAACATGATAGGGGGAAAGGTAAACTACATGCCTTCTAGTATTCTCCCACCCGACATAAAAAGCAAGACATGAAATACAGTATCCAAGACATAAAATCCAGTATTCTAGCACTACGTGTAATCATCAAGGGTACTAGTAGAGCAAGGAATTAACTATCACAATATAAAGATTAAACTTGAAGTGCAGGTACTTGCCTGATGTTTGGATCCAATTACAGTTATGTTCTCGGGGAAATTTCCAGAAATGAGTCCAGATGCTGAAATAGACATTACCATCATGCTCAGAAGATATCAAATAGCTAGAAATGCTTATCCTTGGGTCCAATTTGGAGACAAGGGCAAAAACGACAGTTTTGGGTCAAAACGGGGTCCGCCGGTGGGCCCGCTTTGCACCGAAAAACGTATCCGGGTCAACGGTCTCCAAATTCACCAAACTTAGTATCAACAAGTCAGGAACGCTGATACGAACCCAACGGAACTTTCAGATTTGGATTCCGATGAGCCGATCACAAAATCGTCCGTCGAGCGGGGCCTGTGGGGCCCACGACACGCAATTTCGTCAACGTTCTCAGAATCGAACCAAACTTGACCCACAGGACCAGCGTATCGCTACGAGTCCGATGGCGCAAGTTTCGTCTCGATCTGACGAGTGTACAAGAAGTTAGGGCAAATTGCAGAAAAGTCGGATACGGGACGATGTCTGCGGATACGCGTTGATTTCGGTGTGCACGCACACCCGAATCAGCTTCCGCGAAATCTCACACGTCCGTATCGACGACGCGCACGTATCTGTGAAGACCGCACGCGACCAAGTCGTCCCGTTTGGCGGGGCGTACTCAGTTCCGGGGTGAAACATGGTCTGATTTTTTCCTGTTTTTGGATCGCGGTGTGCGATCACCACAGGACGCGATGCCCCGAGCGGTTTGTCCGGGCACCGAGAGGGTCATACAGGCTTTGCAACGCAATTTATGGAATTAAAAACGGGACAGCGAGGAGAAAGATATGAGTACCTGAACAGGATCCGAAAATCGGGAAAAAGTCGTGTCCGTGTCGTGTCCGACACGACACGAGAATTGAAATTAGGGTTAGGGTTAGGGTTTGGTCTCTCCGGCGGAGGGCGGCCGGCCGGAGCTGAGGCGGAGGGAGGCCGAGGGTGGCTCGCCGGGGGAGCTGGGAGGCGGGCGCCGGAGGCGGCGGGCCGAGGCTGGCCGGCTCTGGCCCGCTGCTGCTGTCGACTGCTGCGGAGGAGGAGAAAGGGGCGGCGTGGCGGCTCCGTCGGCGGGCGGCGAGGTGGAGGCTGAGCCGGGCGGCTCACGGCGAGGTGGCGGCGAGGCGGCTCACGGCGGAGCAGGGTCGGGCAGTTGCCGGAGAGGGGAAGTCGGGGGGGGGGGGTTTGTAGGAGAGAGGGGCGGTGGCGTTTAGGGCCGAGGGAGGCGGTGGTGGCCGGGTCTGGCGGCGGAGGGGGCGGAGTCGTGGGCGCTGGCCGGGCGGAGCGGCGGGCGGCGCGGCCGGCTGGAGCGGGGCGGGGGAGCGGGTCAGGCGGGGGAGATGGGCTGGGGAGCGGGCCCGGGTCCGGGCGGGTCGGGTTCAAGCGGACCCGACCCGACCCGCTAAGAATTTGGGCTAGGCCGGTGGAGGAGTTGGGCCGGGTTTGATATAGAAATAATAATAATAATAATAATAATAATAATAATAATAATAATAATAATTAATTAATTAATTAAATAAATAAATAAATAGTTTTTAGGCATTTAAAAATAGGTCTGAGGTCCAATAAATTCCAGAAAAATTACCCTAAGTCCAGTTTTCCATTTTACACCAAAAAATATTATTTTCATGATATTTTAATATTATTTATTAATAATTAAAAATCATTTAATAATTAGAAACCCTGATTTTAATTACAGAAAATCCTCAAAAAATTTCAGAAAATTGCGAAAAAATCCTAATTTAAAATTCTTGCAAAATTCGGGGGTTTACAATCTACCCAACTTATAAAATTTCGTCCTCGAAATTTAAAATTTAAGCCATACTCTGTTAACCCTTCATGTACATAGGGCAAGTCGATCTTTGCGATAATTAAAAGCCTAATCATATCCTCTGCAATCACTTCAAAGTTTAAGATGACTACTTGTTCCCATCAAGAATTCAACCTATGGCTATTACTTCTTACTTCCTCAAATTACCCACAGGCAGATTTTAGACTAAGTCCATATAGCATCTTCCAGATTTGCACGTGCTTATGAATTTACCTCACGATCGTAATTATCGTAAATTCCTCTAGAAGTGATTCGAGTCCAACAGTATTCCCATTCACAATTGTATGCTTCAATTTTTTTTAAAATTTTATTCATCTCCTCAATAATCCAACTAGTTAGTCCAACCATCAATTTTTAATTTGTAATTCAAATCATCAAATTAAAAAATAATTTAAGTGTAGTCCACCAATGTTCAAGTCTGAATCATAATCCCCTAAATTCCAATTGGCGATTTTACGTTCATTATTCAAGATTTAAATCATGTACCTAAGGTATAACTATTGGGTCCTCGATATCAATTTACTAAGAATTTCAAAATTAGAATGGCTTGCTTCTTCCAATCTAACATTACTCGGTCACAATCCAAAGGACATTTCTCTCGAGTTGACAAATGCATTGCTACACAACTTAGAGTTTATCCATTCATCACAAAAGACTATATACCTTAAGAAAATATTCCTTAATATGTTTACCTACGTCATTCAATCCTCGAACTTCAACGCCGATCATGTCACATATGATATGTCCTCAATTACGAAAGTTTAATCCTCAAGTATGTGATCGGCCTATGTGGCATATCCAGTACTATCTATGTACTAACTTATACCAGGCACGAGATTTCGTCTTTCCGAAATAAGGGAAGACGAAGATCAATAATAAAGAGTTCAAGGGTGGGGTGATAGAAAAGAAATATCGGGGTCAAGGCGTTTTAAAGTATTCAGGTGGGAATTGTCAAGCGATTGTGGATTGAATCCTATCGTGGTAGTTCCTACTCACATGCTCGTATTAATACAGTTATGCTCAGACATGTCTAGGGCAGGTATACTAGTCAACTGTATATCTCAATCCACGCAAAGTAGTGCGAAGGGCGAATCAAAATGCACTAAGGTTGATCAGACCGTAATACATTGATTCTGAATAGACAATTGTATTAGTGTGTCGACCCACTAATACATATGTCATGAACAAGCTTGATAAAAGGATAAGCTTGCAAAACTAGGCTATAAAATAGCAGCATAAGTCAAGTACAGCAAAATGAAGTGCGCTAGATGGTGATGAAAGAAGATACAAATTATTTAAGTTCACAAAACAACCTACATTAAGCACAATAACAAAAGATTCTACAAACTCTACAGTTATCAGATATAAAAGCATACCAGGTTATTAGCAAGTTTAAAATTTACTAGGTTGGGGCTGAGGTCACGAACCAATGGGCATGAGCTAAATAATACTAGGAACGGTATCTACAAATCACTTACGCGCATTAGCTGCTTCCAGAGTTTGCGCGTTCTCCACGGCCATGCTGGTAGAGCATCTCGTGGTGATCTTGTAGGAACCTCGTCGCTTGCTGGTAGATCCTTTACTCTGCATCCAAAAATAAACGATAAAGGCGCACAAGAATCAAGGCAAGATGCAAGTTCCTATCAGTTCGAATACGATACAGATATCAAAAACGATTCAAGCAAGTGGATGAGATCCTATAAACTTATCCTAGCTTTATTGCAGGCTTGTTCGGTCCCCGAGTTGAAACCGAACAATTTAGTCGTTGGACCTGCATGGGCCACCACAAAAACGTGTTACGACCCGCACCCGGTTATTCGGGCACGAGTGCGTGGGCACGTCCAGCCTACGCCGCAGAGTCAGCGGTAGTACGCTGTCTAGGTCATCATCACAGGTAATTTTAAATCTATCCCATCCACAATAAATAGACAAGGAAAGTAACAGAAAATATGAATGCTAACTTTTATAAAACAAATTATGACAACAGATCCATAGTTAATACAAAGCCAGAAGATAGATCGGGGACAAACCCGAGTATATGCTGAAAGGAAATAAAATAATAACTAACTGGCTACTCCTCCTCAAAGGTAGTCCCCTGAGTGGGAACCGGCTCCTCAATGTGTCACCTGCTAACTCATAGGGGCCATAATAGGTAGGGACAAAGTCCTCATCATCGCCTAAAACAACGGATCCAGTCAGGAAAGGAGCAAAGTACACAATGCACAACAAGATTAAACTAAATATTCATGACAATTAACTTGAGTATCATGTTGAGAAAGTTGCATAGAAGAACATCAATATCTCAGAGTTAATGCTATAAATAGGAATATGAGAAAGCAGGAAATAAATGAGACAGGAAATGAAACTACAACAGTCAGCAAGAACTATAACAAGACCAGAAGCTATATGTGTGAACTTGTGTTTATTTTAGAATACATAGTTGGCATGTAGGGGTTTATAAGGCTAATCCGGTCGTCATAGATGGCTATTAAACATGAACAATCGAGATTCGGTTGAGGGTACAGTCGCGTACCAACAGCTATTAAACATGATAGGGGGAAAGGTAAACTACATTTCTTCTAGTATTCTCCCACCCGACATGAAAAGCAAGACATGAAATACAGTATCCAAGACATGAAATCCAGTATTCTAGCACTACGTGTAATCATCAAGGGTACTAGTAGAGCAGAGAATTAACTATCACAATATAAAGATTAAACTTGAAGTGCAGGTACTTGCCTGATGTTTGGATCCAATTACAGTTATGTTCTCGGGGAAATTTCCAGAAATGAGTCCAGATGCTGAAATAGACATTACCATCATGCTCAGAAGATATCAAATAGCTAGAAACGCTTATCCTTGGGTCCAATTTGGAGACAAGGGCAAAAACGACAGTTTTGGGTCAAAACGGGGTCCGCCGGTGGGCCCGCTTTGCACCGAAAAACGTGTCCGGGTCAACGGTCTCCAAATTCACCAAACTTAGTGTCAACAGGTCAGGAACGCTGATACGAACCCAACGGAACTTCCAGATTTGGATTCCGATGAGCCGATCACAAAACTGCCCGTCGAGCGGGGCCTGTGGGGCCCACGACACGCGATTTCGTCAACGTTCTCAGAATCGAACCAAACTTTACCCACAGGACCAGCGTATCGCTACGAGTCCGATGGCGTAAGTTTTGTCTCGATCTGATGAGTGTACAAGAAGTTAGGGCGAATTGCAGAAAAGTCCGATACGGGGCGATGTCCGCGGATACGCGTTGATTCCGGTGTGCACGCACACCCGAATCAGCTTCCGCGAAATCTCACACGTCCGTATCAACGACGCGCACGTATCTGTAAAGACCGCACACGACCAAGTCGTCCCGTTTGGCGGGACGTACTCAGTTCCGGGGTAAAACAGGGTCTGGTTTTTTCTATTTTTGGATCGCGGTGTGCGATCACCACAGGACGCGATGCCCCGAGCGGTTTGTCCGGGCACCGAGAGGGTCATACAGGCTTCGCAATGCAATTTACGGAATCGAAAACGGGACAGCGAGGAGAAAGATATGAGTACCTGAACATGACCCAAAAATCGGGAAAAAGCCGTGTCCGTGTCGTGTCCGACACGACACGAGAATTGAAATTAGGGTTAGGGTTTGGTCTCTCCGGCGGAGGGCGGTCGGCCGGAGCTGAGGCGGAGGGAGGCCGAGGGCGGCTCGCCGGGGGAGCTGGGAGGCGGGCGCCGGAGGCGGGCGCCGGAGGCGGCGGGCCGAGGCTGGCCGGCTCTGGCCCGCTGCTGCTGTCGACTGCTGCGGAGGAGGAGAAAGGGGCGGCGTGGCGGCTCCGTCGGCGGGCGGCGAGGCGGAGGCTGAGCCGGGCGGCTCACGGCGAGGTGGCGGCGAGGCGGCTCACGGCAGAGCAGGGTCGGGCAGTTGCCGGAGAGGGGAAGTCGGGGGGGTTTGTAGAAGAGGGGCGGTGGCGTTTAGGGCCGAGGGAGGCGGTGGTGGCCGGGTCTGGCGGCGGAGGGGGCGGAGTCGTGGGCGCTGGCCGGGCGGAGCGGCGGGCGGCGCGGCCGGCGGGAGCGGGGCGGGGGAGCGGGTCAGGCGGGGGAGAGGGGCTGGAGAGCGGGTCCGGGTCCGGGGGGGTCGGGTTCAGGCGGACCCGACCCGACCCGCTAAGAATTTGGGCTGGGCCGGTGGAGGAGTTGGGCCGGGTTTGATATAGAAATAATAATAATAATAATAATAATAATAATAATAATAATAATAATAATTAAATAAATAAATAAATAGTTTTTAGGCATTTAAAAATAGGTCTGGGGTCCAATAAATTCCAAAAAAATTACCCTAAGTCCAGTTTTCCATTTTACACCCAAAAATATTATTTCCATGATATTTTAATATTATTTATTAATAATTAAAAATCATTTAATAATTAGAAACCCTGATTTTAATTACAGAAAATTTCAGAAAATTGCGAAAAAATCCCAATTTAAAATTCTTGCAAAATTCGGGGGTTTACAAGTAGGTGATCAAGGCTCACCCGCATCTTCTTTCGATGCATGTCCGAGATAAAGTTGCTCCATCCAGGCGGGAGCTTGGCAATAATACCTCCTACGACGACACTACTAGAAAAAGCGGGATTAGCGACACATTTTAGCGACTCCGAACAAAAACGTCGCTAAATCAGCGACTCCGTTAAAAATGTCGCTAGACGTCGCTGAATGGCAACATTTAGCGACGTTTAGCGACTTTTATTAAGATTTAAAAATATTAGTCGCTATAAGTTTGATTAAGGTCGCTAAACGTCGCTAATATGTATAATTTAGCGACAGTTAGCGTCGTAATTAGCGACGTATGTATTAAAAATATTTAGCAACGTATTTAGCGACGTGTTTGACGTCGCTAAATTTTTATTTAGCGACATTTTTTTTACGTCGCTAAACGTCGCTAAATTTTGGTTAATTAGGGCTCAGTTTTCTTTTCCCCCATCTGCGAAAATTTCGAAAGTTTCCAAAATCTTTCGATTTCCCCCACCCCCCCTTCTCCGGCGACCGGCGAACGGCTCTCCACTGCTGCGGCTACTCCGGCATCCCCCTCCTCCTCCTCGAGCTCTAGGTAAACCCTAACTCTCTCTCTCTCTCTCTCTCTCACACACACACACACACACATGTGACACTGACACAACACACACTTGACAGACACGACACACAGACACTGACAGACACATACGACACACACACACAGACGCAGACACACACACACACACACACACACACACACACACACACACACACACACACAGAGAGAGAGACACTGACAGACACACACGACACCTAGGGTTAGGGTTAGGTTTTTTGACCTGGGGTTAGGGTTAGGTTTAGGGTTTTTGATCAGGGATTAGGGTTAGGGTTAGGGTTTTTGATCTGGGTTAAGGCTTGGGATAATAAGGAAAAAAAATCAAGGTTTACATAAAACAAGAAATATACAAGGAGAAAGCAATAAATTTTGTTTATGTTTCAAACTGTTCTAATGATGGATATCCATTTCCAGTAAACTAATAACTAATTAGACAGTGATCAATTTGGTGGCTTATTATTTCACTTTTTAGGTCTCTCTTACATGCTTCATTCCAATATACAACTTTACAGGCTGATTAATAATGCATCTTAATAAGTCTGTGTATGATCTATAATTCTTTAATAGTATCGTGCTCTCATGTTTCGATATTGTGTTTTGCCAATTGTGATATTCTCACATCATAAGTCAGAATATTACTTATACTTGATGTTCATGTTTATGGTTGTCCCAGTTGCATTAGTTGTTTGTGGCACTTCCTTCCCCACTAATACAGTACAACTTAGTCCAAGAGAAAATGTGGTTGTGAGAATAAAATTATTGTTATGTAAGAAAATTAATGGATGATCTAATGGGATTATGAATCGGCATTATGCATAATGATGTATGGTACTAACAATATGTGGACAGTTCTTTCTTTTCGATTATATCTGAGAGGAATATGTGCCTGTCCTCTGACAAAGATGTAACAATAAAAGTGTTCAGTAGACATGAAATTGATTGAACTCTTTTTATTAAGAGAGCCAAAGTTGTTGGCTTTTCATATTATTGGTATGATATGAATCGACTAGTAGTTTCAGCTTGATTTGAATATGAGGAACCTATTGTATCCAGTTTTGTTTTACTACTTTTTCCAATATTATGAGAAGTCACTACTAATAAGTTTGATAGAGCTCTAGTGATAGTTGACCAAACAATTTATTTAGCAAAATGAGATGTAGTTAATTTTTTTTAGTCTTAAAATCATTAAGAGAATATTGCACATTTCTATTTACCAAATTAAAGGGTCAAGAATGAACAGTACAGGAGATATGAGTTCAACTTATTTATTGGGAGACGATATCTGAAAGTAATGTGAATCTGCACTTAAAGATGTGAAGGACTGGATTCCATACTTGGAACAACCTTTAAGGATGCGAATGATGTGTTTCAGCCGTAAGAATACCATTACCTTCCTTGAATATGAGAATTCAATAAACCAAACATTAGGTTTAGGATTAGGGTTAGGTTTTTTGAATGATATTATCTTGTTGAATAGTACTTTCGTACTTATCTTATTTTTATGGATATCAAGACCCAACTTTTGGATAAAGGTTGCATACTAGCCTTTAGAGAAAGATTATGAGTTGTTAAGGCTAACTCTCCTCTAGTTCTGCTAACCTTCTCATGAACTCCATCCATAAAGTAAAGGCTTGGACTTGGTTGCAGTAGCAAGAGTTGGGCAACAATGGTAGCACTGATGTGGAGGGGTAGTATGTGTATAATTCTAAGGTATTGAGGGTTGATTTGATATGTTTCTGAGAGGGCACTGCAAATGTGAGTGCAGGTGTCCATGTGTTGTGTGAGTTCAGGTGTATGCAAGTGAATGAGGATAGTACTAGAGAGGTAAGTAACAGTTAAGTGTTGAGTGCCAAGGTAGATAGGTAATTGGTTAAGATAGGTTAGATAGTAAGATATTGGTTAAGAGAAGTTGATATCAGTTAGAATAGCAATGTGGAGTAGTGTTATAAGTTGGGCTAATAAAATAGAAGACTTGACAAAACCCTAATAATCATCATCATTCGTATTATCATCTCCATCATCAACACTACCAATAGATTTGTATCCGTTGGTTGACTAGATACATCTTATAGTGTTTTTATTGTTAGGACAAAATGTTGAGCAATAGATATTATGGTATCATTATTATACTGCAACAAACAGCTAATTCTTTGTGAGTCATCTAATTCTTCCATTCCGCATTATTAAGGATATGTCTTAAGTAATATCTGTTATCAATTATATTCTTTGTTTTCATCTATCTTACCAGATGGCACCCAAGAGAGCGACACCTCCTACTGTTAAGGAGGAAGTGATGCCTCCTACTGTTAATGAGGAAGTGATGCCTCCTACTGTTAAGGAGGAAGAGATACCACCTGCTGTATCTCAGACGGGGAGTTCCAGTCACCAAGCACCTATAGCGGCTGTATCTCAGACGGGAAGTTCCAGTCACCCAGCACCCATAGCGGAGATTGATAACATAAACGCTGTTTATGCGCAGTATTTGAGGGACTGGTATCTGCCCCAGCGTATTGGATATCCTCGAGATTGATACTGTGATGATTCATATACTTATATATTATGCATTTTGTGTGACTGTGATAATATATATTTTGTGACGCTGTTTATGCCCTGTGATACTGTGATAATTATATATTATGTATTGTGTGACTGTGATATTTGTGTGTATTAATTGTATGACTGTGATATTTGTGTGAATTAATTGTATGACTATGATACTGTAAACACCCTAAATTTTTAGATTTTTAAAAATTAATTTTTGGGAATTAATATGCAATATTCAGGAATTTACATAGGTCCTGTGGCGATGTTATAATTTTTAATTGCCAATAACTAACATTAAAATATAATAAAAATATGATTTTATGGTGTAAAATAGAAAACCGGACTTAGGGTAATTTTTCTGGATTTATTTGGACCTCAGACCTATTTTTAAAAGCCTAAAAACTATTTTCTAATTAAATTAATTAATTATTAGTTATTATTTTTATTATTATTATTATTTATTACTGTTTTTTTAGTTTTTGGGCCCGGCCCGGCCCAGTGGGCCGAGCCCGTTAGCACCCAGCCCAAACCGAGTCTAGCGGGTCGGGCGGGTCCGCCCAACCCGGATCCGCGCCCGACCCGACCCGCATCCCCATTCCCCCCTGTCCCCCACGCTGCCCCGAGAATTTCGCCGCCCGCCGCGTGCCCGTCGGCCACGACCTCCGCCCACGCTCCCCTCGGCCGGCTCCCTCGGCCCACGTCGTCCCCGACCTCACCCCCGCCCCCAGCCTATAAAACCCTCTCCCCTCCGGTCTCCTCCTCCCTCAAACCCCCGCCGGAGCCCTAATTCCTCCTCCCTAGCCGCCGACCACCACCCTCCAGCGCCGCCCGGAGCCCCGCCGACCACCACCCTCCAGCACCCAGCCGCCCTCCGCCGAGTCTCCTCCCCCAGGGGCCAGCAACACCAGCAGCAGCAGCACCCGCGGCTGCTTTCCCCCTCCTCCGCCCGGAGCCGAGAGCCGTCGTCCTCCCCGGGCCCATCTCCGCCGCCCTGAGCCGCCCTTCCCCGGCGAGTCTCGGTCGAACCCGTCCAGCATAGCTCCGGACACGCGGACACAGCCCTAAACCCTAGGACACAACTCAGACACAGGATTCGGACACGACAGTGTCGTGTCGGACACGAGGTAAACCCTAACTTTTCCTACTCTGTTCTGGTACTCGTAATTTCCTCCTCGTAGCTCGGAATTCGATTCCGTAAATTTCTACGCGAAGCCTGTATGACCCTCTCGGTGCCCGGATAAACCGCTGGGGGCATCGCGTCCTGTGGTGATCGCACACCGCGATCCAAAAACAGGAAAAACCAGACCCTGTTTCACCCCGGAACTGAGTGTGCCCCGCCAAACGGGACGACTTGGTCGCGTGCGGTCTTCACAGATACGTGCGCGTCGTTGATACGGACGTGTGAGATTTTGCGGAAGCAGATTCGGGTGTGCGTGCACACCGGAATCAACGCGTATCCGCGGACATCGCCCCGTATCCGACTTTTCTGCAATTTACCCTAACTTCGTGCACACACGTCAGATCGAGACGAAACTTGCGCCATCGGACTCGTAGCGATACGCTGGTCCTGTGGGTCAAGTTTGGTTCGATTCTGAGAACATTGACGAAATCACATGTCGTGGGCCCCACAGGCCCCGCTCGACGGGCGATTTTGTGATCGGCTCATCGGAATTCAAATCTGAAAGTTCCGTTGGGTTCGTATCAGCGTTCCTGACCTGTTGACACTAAGTTTGATGAATTTAGAGACCGTTGACCCTGACACGTTTTTCGGTGCAAAGCGGGCCCACCGGTGGACCCCGTTTTGGCCCGAAATTGCCGTTTTTGCTCTTGTCTCCAAATTGGACCCAAGGATAGGTGTTTCTAGCTGTTTGACACCTTCTGAGCATGATGATACTGTTTATTTCAGCTTTCGGAGACATCTCTGGAAATTTTCGAAATCAGGACCTAAGTGGAATTCAAACATCAGGCAAGTGCACATTGCCAAACTTGCAGTCTTTATTTTCATATTTCCTATAATAACACTTTGCTGGATGTCTTGTGTAAATTCATATAAACTGTTTAAACTGCTTAACCTAGGAAACACGTGACGTACCTAGTGTCCGATCATAGTAAGGTGCCAACACCGTACGCGGTGTTGGGTTCGTCATTTAGAGATGGATTTACGATTCCCTTACTTTTGTACTTGACCTATCAAGTACCCTACAACCCAGGACACTTGACACTATCATGGACAGAATCCTCCTGAGATATTCGTGGTGATTCTGTATAGGATACAGGACTTGACAGAGTTATGTTATTTATAGACAGTATGACTTGTTGCATTAGCTATAATCCCGCTGACATGGGCATGAGACGTTATGGTCATGACTTGCGTGATTACATTGGGTGGGGAGAGACACACAGGCTACAGGCTGTTCTATATATATATCTACTATTATTGTGAGGTTGTAGACTCTCCAGCAGAGCTAGACCCTTTACGTGTTATTGCTGCTACCGGCTCCCCGACACAGAGCTTGTAGCGGTCTCAGCCTGAGTACTAGTGTTGCTCTCATTTGCAAATCACATAGATGGTTACTTAGTTTATCCTGCTGTTCATTTATTTATTGCACTGCTTATTCATTTGGCTTGTATTATTTGTGCCTTGCTATGTCCACTGAGGACCTGGAATGGATTATGTCCCCAGGTTTAGCAGAGGAGCAGTACCCCGAGGTATACGGGACCGGAGCTGAAGCTATTGCTGGAATAGAACCGAACACTGAAGATGAGGTGACTGCCGAGGACTTCTCCTGAGTGCCTGTTCCAGTACTCAGTACTATTTCATGTTTACCTCTTTTGTTCCTGGCCTATAGAGCCAGTTATTCAGACTTAAGTCGGATTGTTTCTCCGACTGACTTACTGTGATTATTGTTGCTACTTATTTCCATTTCATTATGCAGTTATTCTTTATCTTTATGGATGAGATTAGTGTAACTTGTTGTAGTAGACCTTATTTACAGCTTAAGTACGCCCTGATGGCTCCATTAAATTGGGTTATCCATCGGTGCGTACTGCTGGCCGTTGCCACGTGTTTAGTCCCTCGATATTTTGGGACTGGGGCGTGACAGATACTTTTATTCATATTAAATGTTGTTAATTCGGTGTTGAGTGTTCCACCAAAGGGGTCGGCGAACCCGGAGAATTCAACGGAGGGTTGCTCCGGGTCTATTTTTAATTAAAAATTTATAAATTACAGTTTGGAACAATTCCTTTTTTTTATTTTTTTTGTAAATTTAGCGACATATTTAGCGACATTTAGCGACGCCTAGCGACGTTTTTTATACGTCGGTAAACAAGTCGCTACTTAGCGACGTCAAAAGCCGTCGCTAATTACGTCGCTAAACGTCGCTAAATACGTCGCTAAATACGTCGTTGTACATCGCAAAATGCTGACATGGTAGTACTGCCAGGTCATTAAAGACGTCGTTGTTACGTCGCTATATAAGTCGCTAATTAGCGACGTTTAGCGACTTTAATAAACGTCGCTATTTAGTGACACGGCGTCGCTAAACGTCGCTAAATTTAGCGACACATTAAAGTCGCTAAAAAACGTCGGTATAGTGACGTTTAGCGACAATTTTTGTTTTAGCGACCTGGTTTTTTTCGACTGCTTTAAAACGTCGCTAATTACGTCGCTAAACGTGTTTAGCGACGTTTTTTGTCATTTAGCGACGTTTTTGGGCGTCGCTAATTTGACTTTTTCTGGTAGTGCGAGAGCGTCGTCCATGGGTATGCCATCATCCTCAAGTTTTTGACGAAGCTTGAGAAATTCCTTGACTTGAGAAAACATCGTCTTGTCGTCCTCAAATTGCATGTTTCAGACCTTTTTGTTCACATGGATCTTTTTGCGGTTCTTATCTGCCGTGTAATGCTTTTCTAGAGCCTCCCAAACGACCTTAGCATGATTCGTTTTGTTGTATGACTCCGCTAGAGTATCCTCCATGGAGTTCAGAATCAGTAGCTTGCAGAGGCTGTTGTCTATCCTCTACTTGTTCTGCTTAGCAGTTGCATTAGCAATCGTCCGAACAGTAACATCATCACCCTCTGGAATAACATGTTCTGGATCTGTCAACACGTAGTCCACCTCTGCAAGTTGAAGATTAAGGGTGACATTTCTCTTCCAAACGTTGTAATGATCCCCGTCAAACTTCTCAAGTTTGTTAAAACTTATGTCGAGAAGTTTTGCACGGTTGTTCTCCATCTTACTCGGATCTTGCTTTGAGATTGTTTGTCCCGAGGCTTAACCAAAGATGGATAAACAGGAACAATGGTTATCGCCTTTACTAAATTCTGATGATGAAGCGAGATCAAGAGTTCACCCAACGGGCTCCCCCTGATGAAGGCGAGATTAAGGGTTTACCCGACGGGGCTCCCTTCCTGCTGAATATCAAATACAACTTGTTGCCACAAAAAATAATAATCAGAAAACTATTTCTGTTTTTTCTTGCAATCGGAGTTGCAGACGGACAGAACAAATTACAATAAGAGAAGAGGAAAGAGAAAAGGGAACTCTGCTTGCTGTGGTGATGAAGATCATTGTTGCTCAAAGCAAGATTCGTCCCACACGATCTGCTCCCATGAACCAGCAAGTTCACGTAGAATTTCTGGAACGCTCGCTGTCACCTCTTTCCTGGACTCGCACACGAACACTTTGGACTCCAATGGCAGCAGCAGCAGAACCTCTCTTCGTCTCTCTAATTTTGAAGTATCTTCTCAAAGAGTCACGAATAAAGTACTTATAGAGAAGGGTGGAAACTCTAGCCGTCCATCAATTACGAAAAGATAGTAACGATTTAAATTCAAATCCCACAAAAAATGGATCTGAATAACTGATCATATCTTTCCATAACCATCAAATTCCACGATCAGCAGAGACGTGCGTACAGTGCAGCGCAAACAAAGCTGCGCGTACCAGCCTCGTACGCAGCCGGAAGTGCAAAGTACGCCAACAAAGCGCCACTTTGCACCCTCGAGTCCGAGTCGCTAAGGGGCTTAGCTCATATGGAATAAATTCCAAGATCTGGCACCCATGTGCCTCACCACATCCCATGTGCACACCTCAACTCGTACAAATAATTATATTGAGATACCCACTTGGTGGTGTAGCCAATGGGGACTATCTTGACTAGTCCAAAGGAAATAACACCAACAAGAATTAGTTACATATTCTTCATATTATACATACGGTTAGAAGTTACATGAATTTTGAGAGAATACATACCTCAACAATGAGAAATATATGAAGCAAAGTTCATTTTGAATGACTAATTCTCAAGTTAATTGACATGCGTCTGAATAGTAAGAAGAAACCACTTTTCAAGAAACTACCGGGTCTAATGGCTACTCCGGTAGGGGACCTCGTTCGACTACCCCATAGTAACCCCCTCGACCATGTTTCAAGAGCTGAAATCTTTTTTCGAGCGGCAAAATTCCTTCAGCAGGTGCTATAAAGAAGAAGTGTACATTCATAATCTTCAAGTTATTATTGTAATTGTCATTATTTTTCTCATCCAACCTTCTGTTATTTGTCACTTTGCAGTATTTGATAGACTACGACGCAACCTACGAATTCCCCATGGCATGGTCTGCACTTGCACATGCTTTGCCAGCAGGCACAAATGTTGACATGCTAGCAGACCTTGAGATAAACATAACAGGAGTGGACGAGTGTTACATGGTGGAATGGGGAATCGATGAGATCGGAAACTATTTCTATTGGATAAACAATCACTATAGGGAAGAAGAAGAAGAAGAAGAAGAAGAAGAAGAGAAAGATAGTGAAGATACACAAAGTAAACAAGAGTAATTAAGGGATCGTCGAATTTGATTAGGCTCATATTATCCAGTATTTCAGTAGTTAATCAGCAAAAACTGGTACCAATAACCATGTAATGCAAACCAAGGTCATCATTTTTATTCAATGTTATCCTTACTTCGAAAAAACGACGCTGCTATATGTCCCGTGATCACGTGTCAGCATTTTATCGAAAGAATTTTCGGTGGTGGACTTCAAACAAATACAAAAAGTCAATTGGATGATGACACGTGATCCGCAGTCACGGTCTGCAAACCAAATATCATTTTTTCCTTCGGAAAAAAAATGCTTTATGTTCACAGTAGAAGGCGTGAACACCAAAGGATTAAACTACCTCCCATCCTTTTCAAACAAACTGTTTTAATTTAGACCATCTCATCCTCGCATTATCGGCGTCTAGACCGGAAATGTGCCCCCATCGTCATCCCAGCAGTGGTGTGGTTAGCCATCACCCTGACATCCGGGTCTGTAATCATACAGCCCACCCGGATACGGCGCCCATCTCCTGTAGCTCATGTTCACATTTCCGAACTTCGGGTTCCTGAGGAGTCGGGCCTACCGGATCGGACCGGACCGGACCGGACCTACGAGGCCTATGCACTGTAGTGGGTTGGGCTGAGCTTGAGGGTAAAAATCTCAGTCCAGTCCGATACATGGCCCACGATACAGTGGACTTGGGAAAAGATTGGGACTGAACCAAATAAAATAAAACCATCAAATAAAAAAACACGATTTTTCACTGTAACTTAAAATTTCTATTTTCCACTATATCCAGGAGATTAATTGATTTCTATCAAACAAATAACACTTTGATTTGGAACATAGTTTTTCACTATATCTAGGTGATTAATTTGTCGGTATAACAAAACTATCTTACACTATAACTAGATAATTAACTAGCCAATATTCAACTTCGGATCTCTTTTATAGGCCGAGATATGAGACCCAACAAGTCCCTACAGACTGGATTGGATTAGCTTAGGCCCACGATTAATCGAGCCGGGATGGCTAATGGTCCAATTTTTTGTGCCGGCCTCGTGTCGGACTGGGCCGGCCCGACCCATTTGACCGGTCTAGTATCACTAATCTTTTGGTGTAAAATTTTTTTTTGACAAAAACAATTATTATTTATAAATAAAAATATTATTTAGTCATACACTAATTCTAATTTTTATACTAATCTAAAATTAAAATAATCTCTGTGCTTCTTTCACTTTAAACTGTCTAACTCTTGCATTTCACACACAACTTACATACGACGGCCACTAAGTAACTTATCATTATTAGTTATTGAGAGTTATATATGGCTTTTTCGGAAAAAGAAAAAAAATATTGTATATGTTGGACGTAGTACATCTGATTCTTTTTAATAGTTAGGTTGCATCTCTACAACAATTCAACGATTGACATGTATAGGAATAAGTAGATAATAAAGTAAATAACAAGGTATAATTAATTTCAATAATTTGGACAGCACATGGATCTGTCACCACAAGTAACATGCTTCAATAATTTAATTGCCTAACACAAGTTGGCTGGACATGCATTCATACGTCACCTTGTAGTCATTTTCTGGGGGGAAAAAAAATTCTACATACTTCATTTGTCCAACAAATAAATAAAGGATTTGTCAGTATTTTTACTTTTAAGAAAACAAACTTGATGGTAAAAAAATATCTCTTGTTCAATTCTATAATAAACTTTAGACGTTTGGTTGTCTGTAATTTTTTTTTTCTTTTTACTGAAAGTAATTATAATTAACTAGTAAATACACGTACGTTACACATAAAATATATATTTGAAAAAAGTTTAAATATTTGTAAACTAATATTTGTTATATATATATATATATATATATATATATATATATATATTTATTTATTTATTTATTTATTTATTTATTTATGTATTTATTTATTTATTTATTTATTTAAAAAAATTTAAAAAAAAGATTTATAAAATTCATTGATATTATTGAAATAATTTATAACAATTTAAATTATATTAAAATAGTTTAAAATTGTATATTTTGAAAGAGCAGCGTCCTATTGGTAAATAAATCCGAAGCTGTCCCCATTGGGGCTCAATCTCACGACCACTCCGGTTGCATGTCTCCGCACTACCATCAGGCTAGAACCTCATTGGCATATATATAATATGTGTGTAAAACGGTGGATATATGTTTAGATATAAAAAAATAGTTTAAATATATTTTTAATATTGAAATATATTATTATTTTGGTTTTATTATATATATCTATATATACATTTGAATAGATGTTTAGGTAATTGTAATGATTTAAAGATGATTCTACGTAAGGAAAACACGTATACGGGTAGATAAAAAAAAATTGTAAAAATGTGGATATATGTTTAGATATAAAAAATTAGTTCAAATATATTTGAATATTGAATATATTTTTATTTTGGATTTGTTATATATATTTTTATATACATTTGAATATATGTTTAGGTAATTATAATGATTTAAAGATGCTTCTACGTAAGAAAAATACGTACACGGGTAGTTAAATTTTTTTTATATATTAATTACTTGAGGATTAATAATTATTAATTACTTGAAGATTAAAAGAGTGGGTTACCGATAATGAGAAGAAAGTTAGTGAAAATAATCTGAAATTAACTAACTTTGTGAAGAAAGTTAGGGACATGTATTTCCATCTACTATGATGTCGATTTTCTAAACGAAGGACAAACAACTATAGAAAATAATCTGAAATTAACTAACTTTGTGAAAATAAAATAAGCAAAAGTTAATGATATAAACACGCTTTAAAAAAAAAAAAAGGTCCACAGAAGTTGTACCGACAAGCAATAGTTGGCTTGGTTTGCTCTTGCTTAGGGGCTATTTGGTTCCGCAAAGTACGATAAATTTAAAAAAATTTAAATTAATAATTTGTTTACGCAATACGATAAAGTTGGGTGCTATGAAAAAATGAAGGTTAGAAGTAGAAAATTATAATATTTTGTGTTTTGTTAGTTGTTGAAGTGATATTAATAGTAAATTTTTTTTTTTTTTTGTAAAAGTAAGGAGAATGTTGTCCTCCAACCAAACACACGTATTGGAAATGGAAATTTTTTACTTACGCTCTCCACTTGAAAAGAAAAAAAAAAATCTGATATCAAAATTCTGATTTCGTGGCAGACAATATTTACTGTTCAAATCACAATAAATCTTGTCTACAAATCCTCCAACCAATTTTTACATCCACGCTCCACTTCAAAAGAAAATTTCTGACAGACAATATTTATGGTTCATGTCAAATTACAATAAATTATCTGCAAATTTTTTAATCGTGGACCAAAATTTATTTATTTTTTGAATTTTAATATAGAAGCAACGTTATAAATGCAGTCTATTTATTCATGAAAACAGTCTCCCCTGTTTTCATAAATTTTCCACAACATGAATTATTTTTATCAAAAATAATAATAGAAGCATTTGTTCCCAAAGATTCACGCGGCGACAGCTGTTCTATGAATGTTTCCCCTTAATATGGTCCATAAGTTTTTGGATTTCATTCCGACAAGTTTTGGACTCCACGGTCTCCACCAAGTGGTTGTGGATTAGTTGATTTTTTTTTTTAAGATATATGTCGTAACGTTCGAAATTTTGTGCACACTTTATTGTATTATTTTTTGGTCCACCGTTCTCTAATTTCTATCAAATAAATAGAAAAAATAGTATGCCCCTGACTAGGTGACTCGATTTACCGATCTTCTGTCACCTAGTCAGGATCTTATACCTCTTTCCGATAACCACAAGGGTCGCTCGAGTTCGGTAAGTTATGAATTACTTGAAGTAGGTGGAGGATACATTTCTCAGCGGTCACTTATATTTTAAGTGGTTTAATCTCACTTTTACGAGTGGTGTTATCCCTCGAATTCGAGTGATCCTTGTGGTTATCAAGAAAATATATAAGATTATGGCTGGGTGACGGAAAATCAGTAGAGGCGTATTATTCGTTCTCTAGTGAGAGTTTGAGGACAGTGGATACAAAAGACATACAACTCAACGTACGGAATGTCCCGAGCGTTATGTCAGACATCTGGAAGAAGAAAAAAACGAGTCGTGTTATAAAAAAAAATTGCTGACGATTACGATGTCTGATACAAATAAACAATTTGGTATCGTATAAACAAAGTAAGACAATTTATTTTGTAAAAAAAATTTGACTCCATATACATTTTTATTTTCATTCACCTTTTGGGAAAATATAAATAGGTAAGAAGTGTAGAACAGATAATGGCCCCCTAGGGTGTAGCTTAATAGTAAAACTACGGAACATTTATCGAGCAGGTTCGGTCATCGAGTCCCGACATCGCAGGTCTGTTTGTTTAGGTGTAAGTGGGATGAAACTCGGTTACTTTTGGAAACTCATCGATTATTACCGAATTTCGCTGTTTGGTTCGAGTATTGAAACTCCTCTAACCAACATCAAAAAAGTAATGATGATTTTCGTGCACTTTCAATCCACATACAAAAAATAATGATAACTTGCGTACAATTTCAACCAAATCCAAATAACCACCCACTTTCAGCAATCATATCTCTAACCAACATCCACTTTCAACAGCCATCCAAACAACGGAACTCTTTTTCTTTCTCACTTTCAACAACAAACCAAACAACGAAACACATTTTTTTCACTCACATCTTTCACTTTCACCAAACCATCCAAACAAAGAAAGTCAATTTTTTTGCGTATGCATCTCATTTTTGTAAACTAATGATTACTTTTATCAGTTTCATCCAGTTGTATCTAGTTACCGCCAACCAAGCAGATGAAATGGAAGGAGATTTTGGGTAGAAAAAAAAAAGAAAAAAAAGAAGAAGATAATGGCCCACCAAATAAATAAGGCACATGGACTGTTCTTGTCCCCTTTCCTTTCCAAAACTTTGCATCATTGATCATTCATTAATGACGCTACTTCTTTGTTTCGCAAAAAAAAAGGGTTCCAAAAAATAATTGAAGCCCCACAATTAAGTTTTGAGCTGTAAGCACATGAGATGCTTTTGTTTGGGAGGAAATAACTCGAGACATTTAATGTGGTTTTACAACTTTACATGAAAGAATAACTTGAAATCGAGGACATCTCAAGTAAAATTCTCATTGTATGAAAATAAATATAACTAAAAATGTCTTCGAGAAAGGTCTCATCCTGATGAGGCTTAATGTTTTGACTTATTGTGTGTGTTTGTTGTTGCCTTTAACACAATGAAATACATCAAAATGTTTTGTTTTGTTTTTTATTTATTGATTTCGTATCTAGACTTTATATTATACACTAAGTCAACCATAAGTTGACTATGTTAGGGGTGATCATTCGGTTAATTCGGTTATAATCAAACCGAATAATCGAAAACCGAGTAAGCAAAATCGAAATCGAATCAAAATGGTCCATAACCGAACCGAATTAAATCGGTTCGAATTTTGATTTACTTGCGTTTTTTTTAATATATATACTAACTATATATATATATATATATATATATATATATATATATATATAAACTAAAAAAAAATTATTCAGTTTTCGGTTTTAGATCGAAATCAGAACCGAAACCGAACCAAAATTTTTTTTAAACCAAACATAAATATGTTAAATGAATTTATCTCCGCTTCTTGCTTAAAAAAAAAAAAATTGTTGAAAAGATGTGAACAACAGACAAACGAAGGGATTTGAAAAGTTAAAGCGAACCTAGAATCATTCAAAGATACACGTCGTCCACATCATTAGAACAAGAATAGACGAATTTCAGAAGACATGATACGTAGAAATGAGTATGTCAAAAAAATTTGTTTTGTTCACATAAACGAGAAACACTATTACATATTTAAATGGATTATTTACACAGACACTTTCCTATATTTTGAATTTATTATGCGAATTTTTTCTAGTTTAAAAATTAATACACTGACACTCCCTATGTTTTGTGTTAAATATACGGATCACTTATAAGTTTTATAATTTATGTAAAGGATTTTATACTGACCATCTCTATTTTAAAAAAATATATATATAAAGATAAGAGGTGTCAGTATATTTATTTTTAAACTAGTAAAATTTTGTTTACTAAACATAAAATATATGAGATGTCCGTGTAAAAAAAACAAGAAAACTGACCTTAAGTAACATCATATATTTTTTTCTCAAGTAATTATCTTTTTCCTTTTATTCTTGTCATGCAATGCTAAGGTGGTTTGGTGCAGAACATGAAACAATCAGATTAACAGCTTTCAACAATTATCACTAACGGTCACCAAAGGACAAAAATGTCCAGAAACCCATACAAATCCCCCTCCCGAACTCTCCAAGGCTCTTTCGTTCCCACTCCAAGCAATGGCTCCACTCTTCTTCTTCTTCTTCTTCTTCTTCTCCACCAGCACCAGCACCTCCGCCGCCACGTGCAATCCCTCCGACCGCGCCGCGCTCCTCTCCTTCCGCGCCGCGCTCAGCGACCCGTCCTCCCGCGTCTTCTCCACCTGGACCGGAGCCGACTGCTGCAAGTCGTGGTCCGGCGTCTCCTGCGACCCCACCAGCGGGCGCGTCGCCGACCTCTCCCTCCGCAGCGGCGTCGAAGAGTCCTCCTCCTCCGGCCAGCTCGTCCTCTCCGGCCGCCTCTCCCCCTCCCTCTGCTCCCTCCCCCGCCTCACCTCCCTCATCCTCGCCGACTGGAAGCGCATCTCCGGCCCCATCCCCGCCTGCCTCCCCTCCTCCCTCCCCCTCCTCCGCCACCTCGACCTGGTCGGCAACGCCCTCTCCGGCCCCGTCCCCTCCGACGTCGGCAGGCTCGCCTCCCTCACCGTCCTCCGCCTCGCCGACAACCTCCTCTCCGGCCCCATCCCCGGCTCCATCTCCTCCCTCCTCGACCTCCGCCACCTCGACCTCACCAACAACCTCCTCACCGGCCCCGTCCCCCCCGACCTCGGCAGCCTCCGCATGCTCAGCCGCGCCCTCCTCTCCAAAAACCGCCTGTCCGGCCCGCTCCCCCGGTCCGTCCCCAAAATGAACCGCCTCGCCGACCTCGACCTCTCCTCCAACTCCCTCTCCGGAAGCATCCCGTCCCAGTACGGGACCATGCCGGTGCTCTCCACGCTCAACCTCGACTACAACCACCTCTCGGGCCCCATCCCGGCGACGCTGCTCTCGAGCAAGGGGCTCGGCATACTCAACCTGAGCCGGAACGCGCTGGAGGGGCCCATCCCGGACGTGTTCGGGGAGAGGTCCTACTTCATGATGCTCGACCTCTCCTACAACAGGCTCACGGGCCGGGTCCCCAGGACCATCCCCAAGGCGGCCTACATCGGACACCTGGACCTCAGCCACAACCATCTCTGCGGCCCGATACCGCCGGGCTCGCCGTTCGACCACCTCGAGGCCTCCTCCTTCGCGGCCAACGACTGCCTCTGCGGCGCGCCGCTGCCCAAGCCGTGCCGGTCACCCTAACTAAGCTGCCCACCTTGTTCATCGATTCACTAGCTCTACCCCCACCTATGCTTCTTTTATGTAACGGACATTCACGATACACTTTTACCTCAATTTTTTTTTTTGGATGTTAATCAATTTTCCTCCAACTTCATTTTGTTAGTTACTGTATGCTGGATAATCCAAAATTCTAAAAATTCAAAATCGAAAGCTGAATCCATCGAAATTAGCCTAAATAGAAATCAGACAAATCGATTCAGTTTTCTTTGGTTTGATCGATTGGCTTATTTCTATAGTTTAATGTGTCTGACACGAAGTTGGTATCACGGTTAATTTATATTAAAAATTATAATTTGTATATACATTTTTTTTTTGTATTTCAAAATTATACTCAAAAGTTGGAGGAGTTGTTAAATTGTCACTGTTTGACTTCTAAAACTAATGTAAAATTGATGTTTTCAAAATATGTATAGTTTATTTTTTTTATCACAAAATATACTTACAATTGAGAGTATTTACAAAATTATACAAGTCTTATTTGGTTTTCGGTTTTAGATCGAAGCCCAAAACCGAAACCGAAAAATAAATTTCTATATTTTCAAACCGAAACCGATCACTTGTCTGATTAGGTTTTCGGTCCAAAATCGAATAATGCTCACCCCTATATATACACACACGTACAACGTATGTATTTTTATAGATTATTATTGAAAAGATTAAAAGTCACTTGTAATTATTATAATCTTTATTAAGAACAGCTATTGTATTTATTAGAGTTATTTGTATTTAACCTCCCACCACCCCACACTCCCTCATTTTTATTTAAATTACTCTCCGGTAACTACAATTACAATTGCCATGTTATAAAGGAATGGGAGTAGTGAAGATATGATTAGCAATTGAAAAAATAAATACAAATAACTATAATTATTATAATCTTTATTAAGATCATTTAAAAATACTAAAAGACAACTATCTTAATTATTCTAAAATTACTATTATTTCAAGACTATTTAAGAATACAAAATGACAACTTCTATAATTAGCTAGCTGCTACTATTAACTTTAATGAATAATTTGAATAAGTTATTATATGCAAGAGTATATTTGGAAAAAAAAAATTTACGCTAAAGTTAACTTTTCTCATTATATAGTAATATAGATTAGGCTATAATTTCGTTTGTTCAGCTGATAGCAATTTTGCTCCAAATAGCGGTTATTATTAGATCTTTAGAGCCTTTCGTAACCATGAGCACACTAACACCCTATATTATGATATCCTCAAAATTTTACATCTCTAACCCATCAATCCTCAAATAATAAACAATTATTATTTATTTTTACATAAATTCATTTATTCACAACTATCTAATATAATCATATACATTAATGTTATATTATTTACTGAGATAATATTATATTATTTTATATTGTTTATATTATTTAATATTTTTAATATTATTTTTAATTTTAATGTTGGCTTCATTATTTTAAATTTCGATACACTTGTTTATATTATTTTTAAGCCATTGTATTTTTATTTTAGAAAATTTAATATTATTCTATTAATTTATGTCAAATTATTTAAATTTTATTTTATTAATCAAATGAATCTAACAAACAAACAAAATTAATAACAAATATATTCAATATTATATTCTATTGGAAAATCTCAACAAGAACATTTTAATCGTATAATTATTTATAATTAAAAATTAAAAAATATAGTAAGTTAATTAAGTTTAGTGTTTAACATAGATATGATATATTAGTAATTAGTTACAACTTCGAGGATAAAATGGTCATGAATAGTTGATCTTCAAATTTGAGAACTTTTTTTTCCTTCATCAAATTTGAGGATCCAGCATCGTTCCTTCAAAAAATTTGATTTTTTTTTCTCAATTTTAGACTTAGTTGAAAATAAATTTTGAGAAAATTATCTCAAATAGATGTACGAGTACTTGAGTTGGAGATGGACTAAACCATCTGAGATTGACATCCAACCCCCTACGGTCGGACCCTACCCACTATTCATGAAGTGATCACGTGCAGGAACCCGACTTCATGTTACAAAACGAATCTTGCACACGTGTATAAAACATTTCCCATATATATATAATATAATATGACGGCGATCTAGGGTAAGCTTCAGCTAGGCGACAGTCATGTGCCACTAACTACTACCTAAGGATTTTTGGTGGGCCGGGCCCTCAAAATCTGACGTGAGTCTGAACCATGCCCGACCTCCAATACCACGGCTGCGGGCCGACCGTCCCACGTGCTCCTGACAGTTTTGGTGGTGGAGTGATTTTTTATTTTTTATTTTTTATTTTTGTGGTGGAGTAATTGTTTTACAAAACGGTTTTTTTTTAAAAATAACAATATATTAATATATAATTATAAAAAAAAGGAAGAGTTTCGTGTATTTACAGGGAGTAGGAGCACTCGCCAACTGAGTTGGCGGGGCCCAGAGTTCGAGAGGAACTCGCCAACTCAGTTGGCGGGCTCTGGGCAGCTCGCCAACTCGGTTGGCGGGCTCTGGGCAGCTCACAAACTCAGTTGGCAGACCCCTATCCTCCCCTCCCATGACTTTTCCCCCTCCTCTCCCTATAACTACCTCCCCAACTCCTCATCCTCCTCCTACTCACAGCACTTCTCCTCCTCCTCCTCCTCATAGCAATCCCCCTTCATCATATAATCTACATTTTTTGATATGGCTAATCACAATGACGGTCGTATTCCTGGTGGACCGACTATCCAGCTTATTATTAAGCAACGTGAAGACCACATTTCTAGTCGGATATTTACTGGCGAGTTAATTTTTTAAAATTATAAGTTTCCAAGTTAAGTAATTTACACACAAAATATAATGCATATGTTTTTTATAGTTATACGACCATGATCTTGATTTACGAACCCGGATCCATGTACATTGGTGGACCGAAAGGAATTATCGTACGTGGGAGCTAAATTCGGTCCAAAAGGCTTTGGTGGAATCCTTTGGATTCCGCTATATAGATCGTGTTAGATATTTAATCCACGATCTTCATTTAGTTGTAAGTCTTGCGGAGCGTTGGTGGCCTGAACGCAACACTTTCCAACTCCCATTCGGCGAGATTACGATCACCCTATTTGATATGGCAAATATACTAGGATTACCTATTAAAGGTGACGCTATATATTTTGATCCGCATTTAAAGGGATCTGATCTGATCAGGAGGTATCTCGGTGTTATCCACCCATCTGGTATAAAAGACGACAATTTTGTGAAGTTTACATGGCTTCGTGGCAACTTCATGGACCTACATCACACTATTGATGGGGTGGTTGATGTAGATGAAATGCAGGTATGTATTTTTATTAGTAAATTTGTTTATGACTTAATTTAGTGTCTATATAACACTTAATATTTTCAGGTCATTCGTTGCACTAGAGCATATCTGCTCTGTTTATGTGGTGCAATTCTATTTTCCGATGCATCAAAAAATATGGTAAATGTGCAGCTTCTAACATTCTTGGATGATTTGACAAAACCTACTCAGCATGCGTGGGGAGTTGCTACGCTTGCCTTTTTATACGCCAATCTGACAGAATTTGTGAGATCCAATCGCAAGAGTATTTGTGGATGTATTTCACTAATTCAGGTATAAATGAAAGACCTAAAAAAGTTAGTAATTTTATACGCAAATTTTGTTTGTACTAATGTCATATTTTTGTTTTATAGTTCTGGTCCTACGAGCACTTCTATATTGGTAGGCCTGTTACTAGCATTCTCAGTGATGTTGGAGTATTTTCAGTTGCTATGTGCTGGCCCACAGATGTAGTGAATTATCAACACAACCAATACAGGAGTGTATCACTTTATCGTAGCCAATTTGATACACTGCAGGATCATGAGGTAATTTTTAAATATCTAATAAATATCTTTGATGTGTCATTTATTCTTGAAAACTAAAATTAAAAAATTTATTGCACATCGACAAATATAAAAGGTTAAATTACAACTTGATACCCCCTCAACAATTCAAAATTTTTAACTTGATATCCTAATATTTGATAGTTATCAACTTGATACATCAACTATAATTTTACAACTTAATACCCTATCGGTGTTAACTGAAATTGTAAACGACAAAAATAGGAGAGATAAAGGGACTACAGAGAGGGGAAAGGGAGTGGTTTTAATCAAAATTTAATTATTATTTTTAACGAAAAAAGTTAACGATGAGTGACTGAAGATATCAATATGAATTTTTTTAATAGTTGATGACATCAAGTTGCAATTTAACCGATATAAAATAGAAACTATTAGTTTCTGTCACAACAAATTATATTATTACATGTCACGGTTTTTTTTTTTTTTCTAGTTTCTAAAAGAAGATAAAAATAAAAACAATTTTCTAAGTTTCAAATAGTTTTCATGCTCAAACTCAAACCTGAAACAACAAGGGCACTAATACTAATGTCAGCATAGATTATAAAAATGATCACTTCTATATACTGTCTTTGGACTCTTTTATCCATCGAATCTTATTCTTAAGCTTTAATTCTATGTTCTCGAATTCAAAAAGCTCAGGCTTATGAGTATTTTAACAGCATAGTTAGCACCCCTAATGCCAAAGAAACAAAGATTCGCAACTAACTGGTGAAGGCATTATCTTAAATTTGACGGTGTACAAGGAACCGTCCCACATGTGCATGCACATGTGACATAGACTAACTACACCCATGATTCAAGTGCGAGATCCACCAAAATTAAAATAAATATTCTCCATTCTATTCAAATTGTGTTGTACCAAACCACTCAGAAAATAGTTTTATGTGAAATAAAAATGACAACCACCATTGAGTAGAAGAAAATACATTTATGACCGCAACAAAAATGGACTCATTTAAGTATCGCTGTCCAGTTTCGACACCAACTGACCAGGACCCCATAAACAAACATCACATAGCTAACATAATCTTCAAAATTCAAATTGTGTTGTACCAAGAAAATAACATAATATAGTTTTGATTGTATGCCTGGACCTGCCAACGTACACCATCGTCGTCCATTATTCTCGGAATAGAAGAACTTTGAGAAAATTCCTTGGTAGCATAAGAGCTTAAACTGCATCCAAATATAGGCATGAGCTAAATGGCAGCCAAGATTTTATTGTACGGCAAGCTCATAACAATCTTGTCTAAAAGTGACAAAATAGACTATTAATGTCAGGTCTGGTTATTAAACTGTCAGATTATTTGTGGAAGTTTTTTTTTCTTTCTTTCTTATACTTCCTTCCATTAGCGGACTCCATTATAATAAAAGTACATTTGGATGAAGGAGAGGATGAACCCAAGATCTAACTATACCTCTAAACTCGACAATATGTTGAATAGAAACTCGAGCTGAGAAACTTTTAACTTCGTGGAAATGTAAAATTATTAACAAAAGGATGTCGAATCCAAAGAATAGATGTTCATCATTCTTCCAAAAAAAAAAGGACAAAATTACTTCAAACCTAAACCTCTTGTCACAAAGGATGAAGAGTTCAACAAAACCTCATTTTAGAAATCCCACACTAAAAGAAGAATAAAAAAAATATTGCCAATTCTTTTTTCAAAAATCAGACAACACGGTATGTAGGCCTGGATCCTGTCTGGAGGCCTGTCAAATATTATGCTGCCCGTGGTTCGAACCTAGACACCTCGAGCTAGAGGTTACTTGCACTATACTACGACTAATACAATGATTTCAAACAAAATTGTCATAATATACACTTCCAAATTTTACTGAAACAAGAAAACTCTGATTTCAGTAGAATTTGGAAATGCATATTATGACTGACGAATAAGCATTCCTTACTGTTTAGAACAAATTATTTATGACTGGAAATAGCTATTAACCTGGAATTCCCAGTATATGACCTATAACTTAAAGTCGGACCTTTATATATACAAGAAAACTCCAAAGTCGGATCCCTTTCATTTCACTGCTTCAACTACCAAAAATTGGTTTCCAAATACCAACTTGCAATACCAGAAATTTGATACATATATTCAAATTCCTCGACAATGCAAAAGTCAAAACAATCAAGCCAACCACTGCTTCGACTACCTTGAAATTGTAAAAACCCTGAGGGTACAAAAGACTACAAACTAGGATCAATGCAGCTTACCAATTTGGACGTACAAAGAAATTTGTGTCACACAAATCGTCATTTTGCTTCCTATCTGTACATTTCGCTTTCGTTAATATGAAACAATTTCCAGTGAACCAACCAACAAAACTTCAGCAACTAAGAAGGTTTAGGTGCAATAACTTTAATTAACGAATCTCAAATCTCGCCTGCTTCGTATGCCATCGATGTCATACCACAAGAAACTAACGACCGCAAGGACATGGGTGAGCATTATTCGATTTTGGACCAAACACCTACCCAAATAAGATATTCGGTTCAATTTTGGTTTTTAAAATACTAAAACTCTTTATTCGGTTTCAGTTTTGGATCTCGTTTTAAAACCAAAAACCGAATAAGACTTATACAATTATCTAAATACTCTCAATTCTATACATATGTATATTTTAAAAACAAAAAAAAATTATTTACGCGATTTGAAGCCCAACTCTAATAATTTAACAATTAGTCCAACTTTGGACGCAACTTTGGAATAAAACAAATGTGTATAAAAATTACAGTTTTTAATATAATTTAACAACGATCCCAACTTTGGACCCGACCCATTAAATAATAGAAATAGTCTAACCGAACAAATCAAATCAATTATTCGATTCGGTTCGGTTTCGTTTATGACTAATTTTGGTTTGGTTTTGGATTTTAGAATTTTGGCTTATTTGTTTCTGACTATTTCGGTTCGGTTGAAACCGGACTGAACGCTCACCCCTACACATGGATGCTATGGCTAATTTCGGTTCGGTTTCGGTTTTGGAATTTAGAATTTCGGTTTATTTGGTTTTGACACATGAATGCTTTTCAAAGTAACCCCCAACTCTTCATACTGAATGGGAGAATCTTCAGCCATAACTGAAAGTTCTACATTTTATTTACTGATTGAGCTTTGTACTTAAAAGCCTCAAATTCTACAAAATTCTAGGATAAACATATTTCTAGCAGACAATAAGTCGATACCAACTATCGTAAAATAAAAATCAAAATAAAAAAAGGACACCAAGGAAAACTGAAGTGCTCTGATTACCAAATTTTATGAAAGCAGCGAAAAGGATTGAATGGATTGATCAACCAAATAAGCCAGCCTGAGCGAACAAAGGAGGCAACTTTATGCGTACAAAACAAAATATAAATATGTTGGAGTATATACATGGGGATAACTCTCGGAATGTGCTGAATCATTAGAACTGCCAATCTCTGAAAGGAACTTAGTGACGGATGCAAAACTATCTTTGTGGTCCTCTGTAAAGAAAATACATACAAACTTGAAGTCACTGGTATTATCAAAAACAGTAAAAGGTCCAATAGTTTGTGATCCAGAGATATCTTTGTGCACTCAAGAGACGGTGAAAAGGAGTTTACAATACAACTCAAAATCCTTCAAGAATAACATTATAATATATCCGAAATTGTATTATGTTAAATATATGATAAATCTATTATATTGGTTCCAAGGGATCATTTTAGAGGAGGTAGGTTAGGTTGCAAAAGGTTAAAGGGCGCATAATAGATATGATGAGCTGAAGTTAAATAAAAAAAACTAGAAAACAAATAAAATGGATCAAATAACAGATGAGATTGTTGATAATCACCGGAGGGATACAGTTCCCAGTTGGTAGCAGAATTTCTGCCAGAATAACGAAACTGATGAAAAGAACACCTATCAATTGAACTTACAAATAACAAGGCTAAAATGTATCATGTGAAAACAAGATTGTGAAAAGTATTAGGCGCTAGTCGGACGGACACCCATCGCTTAGCACCTAGACGGACGGAAGAAAATGATTCACATAGCCGAACACTATTTTTTTTGGATAAAGGCTTTGTTGTATTAGTTACGAGACTAAAAGCATTCCATAATTTAATCCAATGTGTCCTATGTTCTAAAAATCAGCCTAGGCGGCGCCTAGACGCTAGGCACCCGGTGTCCGTCCGATGCCCGCCTAGTGCCCCCGACGCCCGACTATGTGTTGGCGTCCAGTGCCCCCCGACGCCCGACTATGCATGTTTTTGGATTTTATGGAGAGTTGTGCAATTTTCATATTTGTGTTTGTTTTTGTTTTTGAACCGCCTAGAACTAGGCAGGCTAGGCGTCGGGTACCCGCTCTACTAACGCCTAACGACTTTTACAACATTGGCTATAATGCCCTCTATCAGTTTATAACACTAAATCTTACTATTCTAGAGTCTCTTTTCTGAGAATGCAATGCTGCTGCAATATTTGACAGCACTTTAGTATGCATGGGCTTTACCACCAATTGCAATCTCATGCTTTACTTGGAAATCTCCTCTTCCGAATATATTGCTTCTCTATTCTTTAAATAAACTTCAAATATCCAGGAACTTCAGCTATAATTGTGATTACATGTCACTACGTGAAAGACCATACTATTATAAAATATTCCTGAAATAAAATCAATAATTATACATTCCTAACAATATTACGAACTCCTTTGAGAGATTCCGCTAAATAATAAACTATCTTGGATAGTTAAAAATATAATCTTTACAGTAACTCCTTAAACTTTCAAACAATAACTTCTAAAACTTTCACACTTGACTACACAGATGGGAAAGGCTATTTGTTATTGTCTAGAAGCATGGACACTCCGAAAACCGGTGTTGAGTACATGCCGTGTCGGACATGACATACACACTCCAAAATATACTATAATAGGACAAGTCAAAATCAATGCCATGGCCGTCCGACGAGGTCCGTATCATGCTGTGATGCATTCATGTTTCTGTGCAACATAGGTTTTGTGACGTATTCATGTTGGTGCAACATAAGTTTTTTTTTCCAATTACCTTCTTTTCTTGCACTTAACACTATTCACCAATAATCACATATCATCAGCATAATTCAATAGTAATTGTTCTTTCCAAAATTACAAACAGAAAGCCCTTGGTTGTTTACTACTATGCAGGTAGAAAGATTAGGCAAAAATAAAACCTGCTGCAGCTTATAAGAGACCATCACGGAAATCCAGCCCATCTTCATCCATCATTAAAAGAACAGCAACCGTTACAAGCCTGCAAAAGATTTCAAGAGTTCAAGGTGAGAAGTAGTGATTATGCTCCAAAACGTTCCATCAAGTTCTTCAGAAGTAAACAGGGAAATGTGTTCTCCCGCTTCAGATTTTTTTAAGTAAAAGCAAACTGTGTGCATTCCACCGTTATAGTTGTTCCCAAATACAGTGCTACAAGTCTATAGCTTAAAATTAGAATCAAGTTTTGTAAAGGAATGTTTTTTACATTCTACTAGTAATTGGTTTATGCTTCCTCCTTGATATGTATATCCTTCTCCTCCTCCATCTCCTCTTTCTTAAATTTTTATCCCCTTTCTTTCTAAAACTCATAACTTTGGAATATTATGTTAGATAAGATTTGATGTAAGAAAGTTTCAGTTTTGACTTACTGATTATTTGTTTCTTAATTGTTGTTTTACTCAGATGGACGCCAATGTAGAATTGTAAATGTGCTTGAGAATACCTCTCTTGAGGAGAGCATGAAACAACAATCTCCTCTTTGGGGCTCTAGAGAGCACCAAAGGGAAAAGGATTCCATGATAGTACGGATTATTTTCTTAAAGGTTTTCTGATAGATTTGATAGTTTCATCCAACCATAGATGTTCACAGTCAACAAATTGAAGAACCACGATCACATCCGTCAAGGCTGTCTAGTATACGACAGAACCTCTCTGCACCTCAGGGACTTCTGTGTCAGGAGAAATTTCTTGTATTTTTAATAGACAATTTTGAATTTTAGATCATAAAATGGACTCAAAGTCTAATGGTATAAGGCTTTCTAGATTAAGACGGTATAGTAAAGAAAGAACAACATTTAGGAGTTTTCTTTGGATAGAAATAGGAAGTATGCGATGAAGTTACTAGAACACCAAAGTAACCAACAGTTACTGTTCATGTGATCAGTAGTCACTGTTGTTTATCTGAGCAGTGACCATTGTAATCCTTTGTTTTTCTATTTGTTACATATTCTCAGCTAGATCTACTTTTCTGATAGCTAGATTTACTTTTCTGATAGCTAGATTTATATATAGTCAAGTCAGTAAGTAGTCTACGAATATTTAGCCTGTGGTTATGACACAACACGTTGATTGCTAAAGAAACGACCCAAGATACGAGGACTTGCACCTCAATTCTCAAACACAAGAATTAAATAGATAAAACTCCCAAGGAGAAACTCATTAATCAAATCAAATTCATCATAACACAGCTTAACATCCTTCCTCTCTACAACTCTTTATTTATAATAGCCTAACTTAAGCCTAAGAAATGAATCCTAATCAAACTAGGAAAGCAATCAAACGATAAATATAAACTAAATACAAAAAAATTGGTCAAATCCTCAAAATCTGCCAAAAATGGATCTGGACCAGTTTGGACACAACATCGTCCGCGTGAGGTTAATATAACTAAAAGTATACTTCCTAGGTATCTAATAACACTTCTCTTAGATTACATCCATTCATTCACACAAAATATTCATAATTCAGTACAATAGAGAAGCAAACAAGTCAGATTTGGATTTGTATCTCCCTTTAGGGCTTATTTGACTGCCACAAATTTAAAGTCAATAAATTGATACATCAAATTGAGATAATGGAATTGCAATTCAAAATTCATGTATCTGGCTCGCATAGTACAACTCAATGAGTTCAACTTGAAATCCTTCCATGTGTTTGGTACAAGTCCTTTCCATTTTGTTGATAAGATAATCACTGAAATAGGCAATGGCTAATTTGCAACTAAATACCATGAACGAAGACCAATTGACAACTTGTTCTATGAACTTCGCCTTTGCAACTAAGTACCTGAACTATCATCTATTTTGCAAATGGGTCAGGAAAAAAAATTGTCCGTCTTAGTGCCTTGGCATGGAGCCGGTAGGTCAACCAGAGGGGGTTTTGGGGATTAGGGTAATCTAGAATATGCAAACGTGAAGGGAGGGAGGAGACGAGGTGTGAAGGACGAAGGAGGGTTGCGGGGAGAGAGGGGCACTAGGAGGTCAAAGGGGTGGGGGAGGCAGGATGTGGAGGAAGGGCATAGAAATAGGGGGTGAGGGAAGAGGGTAGGTAGAACGACAAGAGGATTATGATTAGGGTTGGGTGGGGGAAGAGGAAGGGATTGGAAATTTGGAAATTGTGTGGGTCAAAGGCATCCAAAAATTACAATAGACCGTCAAAATTAGCGGTCAACTATCAGAAGGTAGTAATTACAACCGCCTACAAAATTCATGGTATTAACTTGCAATGTTCCAAAGTTCATGGTAGCAAGTTGCCAAATTATCATAGTTCATGGTATTTAGTTGCAAATTAGCATAGTTAATGATCAAACAAATATTTATCGCAATAGTCTACCTTTCTAAACTTGGGAGCTAAAGTTACCATGGGCAGTGGATAAATATTATATTGAATGTGAATCCACTAAGAAAATGGTATCAAAAGAAAAATTAGAAACAACATTATGAGGGGGCAGGGATGGGTGCAAGAGCATATAGTTCAAAATGGTATAATGTTGGACCATCTAAATATCTAGTGTTCCCTACTTCGAAGATTAATATGGAATGTTCGCAATAAGTTTAACAGTTGCAGAAGATTCATCTACTGAGCTCTATCCTTGTGTAGAGGACTAAATCTGAAGTAGAGTAGCATCCCAGCTCAATCCTAACTGAGTTCTTTTGAGTTATTTGTAGAAACCCCCAGAGAATCATCACATAACAAAAGGTATAACTCCCAGTATACATTCATTACAAACGTATGGAACCCACAATAAGCAAACTAGCGGTTTCAGAAATCAGCTGATTAACTAAAGGTGGTAATAGTGGATATGCCTTTTATAAAAGTAAAATGGGATGCATAGATGATAAAAAGACTGAATCTCAGCCCTATGTCCAGAATTTTTTTTTTTTTTATACATGTTGAGATTTTGTGATGAACAAATCTGAACAGCTTTAGAACGTCGAAAATGGTCAGTTGCTCTGATCATAGCATATATTTCGTAGATAATCAAGCATGTTCTTGCAGTAACATGCAAACATTTTCCATCGAAGAACACAAAATAAAGTAGAATTTAGTCGATCTGAAATCTTAGCAATCAACAAGAACAGATGTAAACCTGTAAAATACTATAAGGAATATGCTTATGTAGAGAGCCAGCTTGATTATCCTGTATTTCTTCTCTCCATTCAGTACTCTAAAGATCTCAGTGACATCCATAAGGTGTTGTTTCTTCATATATCTGTAAAACAAAATTTTATACAAATGTGTGATACGTTTGATGCAACCATGGTTCTTTGATAGATAACAAAAATGTGCCCGAGTTCACATGGAAGTGGCTCAGTTTCAAGATCAGTCCAATCTGTTACCTTCAAATCATATCTGAGATAGTGTAGCTAAAACAATTTATAGTTTGTAAGAGTAATGAAGCTTATAATAACATTGATATCCTGTTGATTAAACAATAAGTTAGCTAGATTAAGGTTGTCAAAATTTTCGATAACATTCGGTTTATCTTTGGCCTATAATGGATTTATGCTGGAATTTTAAAAGCGTATGGATTGCTCAAAACAATTAATACTTCTTAGAGCTTTATGAAGTAGAATCAAGTCTGATTCTGTTCAATCAGTGATCGGGTCAAATTAACTCATAGCTCCAATTAACACAGGTAATAACACTTTAGAACATGCACTTGACAGATCCCAATATGTACAAAGTGAGTATCACCATATTAAATAGAAAGTTAGTGCTTGCAAGTTAAGAAAGAACAGAAGCAAATAAAGTTTAGATAAATATGATTATTGATGGTCACCTATATTAAATAGTAAGAGAGTTATGTTGCATAGACACACGGATTAGGTATTCGACATTTCTATAAATTCAGGATACAGGTATAGTATGGCTATGATTGTGTATAGACATAAAAACCATATCTATATACATATTTTAGATGATAGATCCTAATAGTATCTATTATGCTTAGTTTGAGTAGTAAGAAGGTTCCAAAAAGTTACTAATAATGATCTGATACGGAGAAATGTAATGTACTCTCTCATATCTCAAATATGTTTGGCACAATTACAACTATACAAAATCACTTCCAACAATGTATATGGTCTCTTTGGAGCGTAAACATTGACAATCCATATCTTATGAGCGTTGAGGAAGTATCGTGTCGGGTATGTGTCAAATATGGATACGGACATGAATACAATCTAATAGAGGAGTACCCACATACAGCATAGGACAGAGATAAGAGAAGTTCATATACAAACTCAGCTAACATGTAGGAAACAACTAAAAACTAAAGTATAAACATAAATAATAATAATCAAAATTAAAAAAATCATAGTATTGTAGAGATAAGTGATATATCATCTCTTATTATTATCTTGGGGTAGAGATAATTAGATACTTTATCATGGTACCTTTGTATAATAAGGATCGCCTGATAAATTGATTCAGATAAATATATCACTAGATGGGGTTACATTTAGGCAATTTAAATAATGTGTTTGAACTAATTTTTTGAACATCTATATATCCGGGCATATTTAGGGTGTTCGAGATGGATGTCTGGTATTTTCATATAATTAATATACAAACACGATATCAGATATTCAGTACTTTGTTGGTAAGAAGCCATCATGGACCAAGCATGCAATGAAAATTGCTGAATATGGCATTGATTAATATATTTCATTTCAAATGTGAACTAAGACAGAATGGATTACATGAAAAAACACAGTCAAGAAGCTCAACTGGGTGTATAATGATCTTGGGGATTGGGGATGAGATGGAGAAGTTGAGTGTACACACCTAGGGAGGAAATGAAACGTGGGCAAAGGATTCAATGGACAGATACAAGTTTCAGGAAGTAGTAAACTGTACAGCACGGACATAATTCGACCATAAATGGAAAATTAGCAACAAGGACTCCTAGTGTAAGTGTCCACCCCATTCCTCATGCAGTGGCGTAGCCACACAGTGCTGAGGGGGCACGTCTGTGCCCCCTCAAATTTTAAGTTTTATTTTTTTAATGAGTTTATATATATATATATATATATATATATCAAAACCTCTTGGCTCACTTACAATGAAAATAAAAAAGGACAATTAGATAATTGTAGGTATTTCTTAACTTCAACGTATTAGACGATGTCATTAGGGATGGCAATTTTTTTCGAACCCGACGGAGATCCGATTTTTTTTTCGACGGGGGACGGATTTGGATATTCAAAAATGGAACGGGACGTGGATGGGGATTAAAACAAATTCGGTCAGGTTAGGGGTCGGGTTTGGGTATAGTACTTCCCGTCCTGCTAAATCCCCCAGCCCAATTACTTATACCCATATGTGCAACCCAATGGTATTATTTAGACATTAATATCTCTTTTAGTTACAAGCTTGCCAGTCCATATATAAGATATTAGAATAAAAACAATTTTTTTAAGTTTATATTGTACAAAAAAAAATTGTTAACGGTACGGGAGACGATAAAATCCGTCCCCGGCCCTAGATGTCATCAGCATACATGTTGATTATTGAAGATCTAGAAAACACTGATACTATGGTTAATGCAAAGTTTTATACGACGTTTAGAAAAAACCAGCAATATTATAATTTATTATTATTTTAATAGTAAGCGTTGTGCCCCCGGACGAAAATTCTGGCTACGCCACTACCTCACGTGTCCGACATAGACATGGCAATAATTTTTGAGTGTCAAGACATCCTAGGCAGAAATAACCTAATCTGAATCAGTTATGTAAAGAACGGCTCAAGCGAATGTGTCGCATAAGTATTGGCTACATTGAACTTTTCAACTCCTAATGTTGTCAGCTTGGAGATGAATGCACAAACCAACTAGTCAATGGATCATTTGGCTGGATGAAGTTGGATATGATCAGAAGACAATGATTGATGACCTGTTAAGAAATCCCTGGATCCAAAAGATATCTTGACATATGTTAAAATTATAATGATATGTTGATAATTTTAATTAACCATGATTTAAACATGTCGATGGATTAAATTGACAAAATTCCTCTTCCCACAAATGATCTGATGCCTTATCCCCAATGAATTCAGTTCAGCTCCAAGCTGCGGAGTTGACTTCATTGAGATGAGAAATCTTGATGATGAATTGTCATAATTTGACAGGAAAACCATATGTGCTAGAAATTTCAGTAGTTAAACTTTCTAAATGATGATTTTTCTTATTGCAATAAATGATAAATATCATTGGATCCTGAGAAAAGGATGCAACCCACTACATCGTCCTTTTTAAGTAAACCCACTATAATTTTCAAAACTGGAAACCTCCTTTCACAATATCACCTCCAATAAAATTGTCTTATTTCTCGTAAGAATGTGCATTTATTGATAATTATCACAAAATGTGAAAAAAATGAAAGCTTCCTTTAAATGTATGGATAATATGATGGCACCAAACTAAAAGATGATACGCACAATCTCACATGATAGTAAGTGATAGCTGCCATGAAGAGAAATGGAAACCAATGCCATGATATGAGAAAAAATGCACATAAGACTCCTTGAGCAGCAAATTCTGGTATGATTGTCACGTTGATACGAGATGACGAATCATATGGATTGACATAGTCACACTCCAAATCAGATAAGCAAATAAGCTGGTCCACAAATTTAAAGACAGAAGGACGGAGGTTAACAGAAGTAAAAAAGATTAAGCCAAAGCTTCTAATAAACATAAAGCATCACAAGCCACCAGCATCGAAATCATTAAATAGTGAACAAGAAAAGAGCTTGTAACCCAAATATTTGGGATCGGCTAATTGCTGAAAGAAACAACGATAGATAGAAAGAACGCATAGCAAAAGGTAGTTATTATCCATGACATAAGCAATTTGATCTATAGTATTGTGGAAACTATACAGGCTATGTTGCATGTATGCAGATACGGGATATGGGCACGATACACATACAGGATACAAGCATCGTCAAATAAGTACAAAGATGGTTACCTATGTTGCATAAATACGGATACGGCACATGTATGTGTATCGTATCCGTATCGTGTCAGCACATGTACAAACACGATACTGATACAAACATCATTTTGCCGTGTCTGTGCGATATAGTATACATGGAAAAAGTAACCCCCTACCCCCAAACGTTTCATTAATAGTAATTAACGAAAATGGCATAACTCCTGGAGAATGAAGAGAAGAAAATACACGATACAGCCCTAAAAACGAACGATCTACCAGACATTTGAAGCTTGTCGTAGCTAAAATCCAAGATTTTCTTAATAAGAGCGATGTATCTCGTTCCTCCTTTTGTCTTTGGCCCTACGATCCCATTTCCAAAAATCAAATACAAGATGATATTTGTAATGGACAATCTTCCCACAAAATCAGTGTCTCGGTTCCACATAGGTACTCGTCCCCTTACAAATAAGTACCCGGCTTTCCATATGTTAGTTGGTTCCTTGCTGGGTGAACACTTAGGCCCCCATTAATGACCCTCTCCCCATTATAGTAGTTAAACAAAATTAACAAAACTTCTATACATACCTCCAACACATATAACCGGAAAGAGTTGAAAAGAGCACCAAGAAATAGCGCAGTAAGAAGGCGTTGAGCAAACCCAGCCTAGACCAAGCCCCCCCCCCCCCCCCCCCCCCCCCACCCCCCCCACACACACACACAGCGGCTTTGCAGTTTCCTTGTATAATAGTTTTGTTCAACCTATTATTTCCTTAAATGTCATATGAAAAGTCTATATTTGAATGGTTGCCTAGTTGGTAAATCAATGGGATTTTAATGAAGAGATCTAGAGATCATTATGTTAATTTTAACTTTTTGTTTTTAAAACCTATATAATGTACCCTTGAATTCTAACTTTAGGTCTTTTCGCTCCCTCTAAATTTTCTTCTTCCCGATTTAAGACATTTTTAATCTTCTGGGTCCGTCCTGGCGGGGGCAGTGATGTTGGTGAAACATGTTTGTATAAATCTGAGATAATTTCGAAAATGAACTGCTTTGACTCCACGGAGTAATGGAGAAATACGTGGGTATGTTTCCAGGAGGCACAGGGATTCCAAAAATCTTAGCAGTGTTCTGTCGCATCATCTCCGACACGTGTCGGACGCAACACACTCCAAAAAGCACTGCTAAGATTTTTGAAATCCCTGTGTCCTTGCAACATAATTACGTCCGGAATCCAAACCACCGTAACTATAGATCAATAATCACAGCCCAGATCAAGAAGATCTTCGCAAATTAACGTGGATCCATCAATAAATTCAGACCAAATTTTCCAATATTAGCTTCTGTTAGCACCAAATAGTTGATAGAGAAATGGAGGTCATTAGGGTTACAAGTATCTCTGGAAAATTAGGTTCAGGTTTTGGGAAAGGAAGAAGAGGACTCACTTGATGAGCTGTCATGGCGATCATAGCGATGACATTGACGAAGGCGTATAGCCAGAAGAGGAGCTCCCACGCCATGGCGGTCCTCCGCTAAAGCAGAAAGAACCGACCTTACCAGAAGAAAGAAATAAAAGGCTAAATTTCACTTTGATGCCCTTAACTATTGTACTTTTTCAAATTGATATCGTAAACTTTTTTACTCGACGAGTTACTAACAAGCCGAAAAAATTTGATAAATTAAAGAGTAGTTATCCTACATACACCTCCAGTTTGTCGTTATTATCAGTGAAACCCTCTAGACTGAAATATTACAATCAACTCATTCTATTTTTTTTGTAAGTATACTTTTTAAGGCGTTTGGTACGCGAAATAGTATAAATCGAAAATTATATATTTTCAGTAATTTAATTTATTTTAAATTATATTTCAATGTATGGTTATTATATAAATATTTTTGAGAAAAAATAATAAAATAAAAAATAAAACTATGACAAAACTAAACAAAAAAAAATTTGAAAAAACATAAAAAATTATTCTTAAAAATATGAAAAAAAATTATTCTTAAAAATCTTTGGCTTAGCTATTTCTCCGTCTGTTCGGATCATGGCCTTGCGCGAGCGTAGCTTGTGCTCGTGCGGCATCACGTCCTGATGGGAACGATCGTCATGCGAGAGCGCTAGCGCGGTGATTCACGCCAAGCGGGGACGGCCAATTCCGAGGGAGATCGGGACGTGACATATTGGTATCAGAGCACGGCTTTACGTCCTTGGACTTCTTATCGATTCTCTCAGTTTCGAAATCTCGTTCGTGGGTTATGTTACAGACGCTCTCTCTCTCTCTCTCTCTCTCTCTCTCTCTCTCTCTCTCTCTTAATGTTCCAACGGGATGTTCCATACAATGGATCTAAATATTTTTGAAAGTGCATATGAATGATATGATTGCTTGTACAAAATTGTGATGCGAAGGCCTTTGTGCCAACCTGTGTCAAACTTCGTGGAAATAGACTCGTGTTAGAATCTGCAAGTTATATGTGAACCCGAATACTTATACATAAACACCAAGAGGATTGGTGTGTGAGATAAAATATCGTTCGGACAGTTAGCAATCCACACAGCCTTTCGGTTAAGTTGTGTTGAGTATCGCACAATAAGACCCTTGTGTGCGAACAAGTTTGCAAACAAAATTGGGATATCGTTCAGGTAAGGATAAGTCAGACTTATAATGGCTATCGATAGAAACATTATCGGACTATCGCTAAGGCGAATCCAGGGAGTCGCGACTGGGTTTCGATATATAGTTCAAATGATTATTCGTATCGATAAGTTACGACTCAAATATAGTTTGTATGGAGGACTATCGATAGAGGTGTATAAGATATTAAGATTATTGAGACGACGCATAGGGATTGCACATGAGTTCTAAGGAACGAGTTAGATGGATTGATGCGAACACGATTGAGAATTTACTTGGGTGACTCGATTCCTGACTGGTGTATGCGATAACTCAAGAACGAATAAGCTATTTGATGATTCGTAGAGTATGGCTCGAATCCTGAGTGGTGTATCGATCGTCTTAGAAATGTTCGAGCGAATCGAGAATTTTGGAATAGTAAACGAGTATAGCAATAAGTGATATAATTGTGCGAAGCCTTAGTATAAATATCGTCTAACAAAGTAAGCGAATTCGATAGAATCGTGCGAGATTTCATTCAAACGAGTTAGAATGTGTTGAACAAGTGATAAGGCTTATATCGAATAGGGATTCAAGGTAATGGAAATCAATACATTGGTCGAGAAAACTTAGTAAATTGTACGAGCGATTTTGAATTGAATCAAATGAATTGAAACTTGAGTTTGAGATAGAATAATCCAGGATGCGATCGGAGTATAGCACGATGGAAGATAGCGTGCATCAAAAATGTAGATTAAGTAGGATATCGTTCGATAGAATTTTAGCCTGAGTATGAATGTTATGGTTTCAAATTTGGAAGACTTGATACGATATCAATAAGTTGAAAGATATCATGGATTGATGCAAGTTAAAAAATTTGGTTTAATGATTGAGGTAGGCGATAACGGATTTAATCTTGACTTGGACGAAAGATCTAAAATCTAGTTCGAAAGGTAACACTCGACATCGGGCCTAAATGAGAATATCTCACGGGAGCGCTGGCGTGGTAATTTCACGTCCGGCAGGGATGATCGAACTCGCGAAAATATGTTCAAAGATTATAGAAACGAACTCGATAAAATGGAACATAACAAAGTTGGATAGACTTTGGCTTAAGGATTTAAACTTAGTTGTTTGAGGAATGCTAAAAGTAAACTACGGATTGATCGAACGGTAACATTGAAGGTGGACGATTTGTCTAGACGAATTATGATCATGGCATGAACGATTATTAGATGAACATGACTTGTGAGATTAGTATACAACTTGGATGAAACAAAGTATAACGATAAGGTGTCTGTTCGTTCGATGATAACCATAATGTTTGACATTCTTGTCTTGTACGAGTGCAACTCCATGCTCGTACATGCGTCACATCCGGATTATGACGGTTATCCCGCGGGAGCGTTGGCGTGGTGATTTTAAGTCCAACGGGGATGATTGAACTTGTGGGAGACTGGAGCTTGGTAATCAAAGGATAGTCTTGACTTGTGGTTCGACACGATAAGAAAAATTTATGGATACAAATAAATCAAAGTATTTTGGGGAGGAGTTAGTCTAGAACGTGAAGTAAGATATGCTTGATGGTTTCATGAACGAATATGTAGATCATGTTGGACGACTTAGAGTTTATGATTGAGATCGGAGATTTAGAATAGGATCGTGACTTGGTGGTCTAGACTTAGAAAAGAATGGATAGGTGAATACTATCAAATGTAATGGAGGAGATAGACTATACAAATTGAGGGGTTTGACCTGCAACGTGGATATATCGTGGATTTGATTGAACGAACGTGTCTTAGGAACAGTTTTGCTAAACGGACCTGGATCCTGTGCAAACGAACTTGTTCATGTGGATAGAATGATATGTGTGTCACGCCCCAGTCCAAATATCGAGGGACTGGACACGTGGCAATGGCCAGCAGCACACACCGATGGATAAATCCAATTTAATGGATCCATCGGGGCGTACTTAAGCTGTATTACAATAGTCAGGGTTTACTAATCTCATCCACAGAATAAAGATAGCATATCAGCAAAAGAAATAAATAACATCCAGTTACAAGTAAATAAAATCGGAGAACAATCCGATATTAAGTCTGTTACAAAAGTTCTCATAAGCAGGAAATAAAGAGTTTAATTAAACAGGAAAGAGAGTCTATATGCCATAAAGACTGAGCATGGAAGAAGTGGATGTTCAGGAGAAGTCCTCAGCGATCACCTCGTCCTCAGGTACTGGTACTGTTCCGCGAAGTGCTCATGTTTCGTACACCTCATGGTAGATCTCGTCTGCTAAACCTGGGGACATAATCCGGATCCAGGTCCTCAGGGGACATAGTAAGGTACAAGAAAGCTCAAGCCAAAATAATGCAGTAAATGAAACAAATAGGGTAAATAAATAAACCAGCTAAGTGATATGCAAGTGAGAGTTATTAGTCATACTCAGGCTGAGACTACTACAGGATCAGTGTTGAAGAAACCATAGCAGTATTTTCTCGAAGGGCCAGTACGGTACCAAAGCCCTGTGTCAGAGTCTAAGGCACATCCATTAAGTTATTATATATATATTCAGCCTTTTGTATGGTATATCTCTCCCCACCCAATGTAATCTCACGTCACAGTTTCATAATGTTCATGTCACGCAAGATCAACTAATGCAATAAGTCAGAATAAAATCTAAGCATGTAAACTGTATATGTCATAAACCTGTATCCTATACAGAATCACCTTGAATATTCAAGAAGATTCTGTCTCATGATCTGTGTCAAGTGTCCTGGGTATAATGTACTTGATATGACAAGTACGAGAATGTAAATGTCACGATATCCATCTCTAGGTGACTTTACACAACCCCGCGTACGGTGTTGGCATCCGACTATTAATCGGAAGCTAAGTCACACGGTCCTAGGGTTGAGCATGTACAATAGTCACAGAAATAAACTAAGAGAACAAAATGAATCAATAAGCTGCAATTTATGGCAATGTACACTTGCCTGGGTTTCCGGCTCCAATTGTAGCTCTAGCTTCAGCTGGGATTTCAGGCAGTACTCCGGTTGCTGAAATAGATATCACCATCAAATCCAGAAAATATTAATCAGCTAGAAACGCCTGTCCTTGGGTCCAATTTGGACACAGGGGCGAAAATGACACTTCAGGACAAAACGGGGTCCAAATGTGGGACGCTTTGCACCGAAAAATGTGTCAGGGTCAAAGATCTCCAAATCAGTCCAACTTAGTGTCAACAGGTCAAGAACGATGATACGAACCCAACGGAACTTCCAGAATTGGATTCCGATGAGCCGGTCACAAAATCGCCCGTCAAGTGGAGCTTGTGGGGCCCACGATACGCGATTTTGTCAACGTTCTCAGAATCGAACCAAACTTGGCTCACAGGACCAGCGTATTGCTACGAGTCCGATGGCGTAAGTTTCGTCTCGATCCGACGTGTATACACTAAGTTACAGCGAGAACCAGAAAGGTCAGATACGGGACGGTGTCCGCAGATACGCATTGATTCCGGTGAGCACGCACATCCGAATCAACTTCTGCGAAATTTTGCACATCCGTATCAACGACGCGCACGTATCGGTAAAGACCGCACGTGACCAAGTCGTCCCGTTTGGCGGGGCATACTCAGTTCCGGGGTGAAACAGGGCGTTGTTTTTCTTGTTTTTGGATCGCGGTTCACGATCATCATAGGACGCGATGCACCGAGCGGGTTACACGGGCACCGAGAGGGTCACGCAGGGTCTGCAATGCAACTGACGGAATCGGAAACGAGTAAACGAGCAGGGAGATACGCGTACCTGAACAGGGTTCGAAAAACCCAAAATTTCTCGTGTCCGACACGACTCGGCGTGTCCGGATCCGAATCCTAGGGTTAGGGTTTGGGGGACACTGCCGGAGGTTGGCGGAGGAGGCCGGCCGGAGGGAGGCTGGGGTCGGGCGGCGCTGGCCGGAGGCGGCCGGGGAGCAGAGGCGGCCGGCGCTGAGCGGCACGGCGGGCCGGAGGGGCTGCTCGAGGTCGGCTGCTGGGCCGCTGCGGGCTGGAAAAAAGGGGAGGAGGGAGGAGGTCGCTGGAGGCGAGGAGGAGGAAGGTGCAGTGGCGAGGCGGCACTGGGCGGGTGAGGGAGGCGGTGGCGCGACGAGGCGGAGCCAGGGGAGGAAGGAGGCGGAGTCGGCTAGGGTTCCGGCGGGGGCAGCGGGGAGTAGGAGGAAGGAGGAGGGGATTTATAGGCTGCGGGCGGAGGCCAAGCGTCGACCGGTGAGGGGAGGGGAAGGGCCAGCGTTGCCGGAGCGGGCGGCGGGTGCGGGGGAGAAGAAACGGAGCGGCGGCGGGCGGTGGCTGGAACGGTCGGGGGAAGAAGAGAGGTCGGCCGGGTCGGGTTTCAACGGGTCGGGTCGGGTCTGCGAATCCGGCCCGATCCAATATGCAAAGGGTGCGGGTCGGGTCTGGGTTAATGGGTCGGGTCTGGGTTAGACCCGGATCCGACCCGCTAAGAATTGGTTTAATTAAACCGGTTCAGAAAATGATTTGGTTTGGTTTATTTCAAATAAACCTGGTTTATTTTGGTTTAATAAATTAATTAGTTTTTAGGGCTTTAAAAATACTTTCGGGGTCCAATAAATTCTCAAAAAATTACCCTATGTCTAGTTTTTTATTTTACACCATAAAATATTATTTTCATAATATTTTAATATTATTTATTATCATTTAAAAATCCTTTAAAAATTAAAACACCTGAATTTAATTACAATAAAATCCCAGAAAATTCCAGAAAATTGTAAAAAATCCAAATTTAAAATTTCTTGAAAATCAAGGGGTTTACAATGTGCTCGATGTTTAAAAATTTGAGTGAAACGAGCTTGGGTAGAATATCCCGTATGAAAGAACAATGGTTTGACCTTAGAAATTGGGGCGAGTATCGTGCAACGAATTTGCACGATGACAACCGTGAACTTGAAATGTACTGTCACTCTCTATTCCCGATATACGTATTCGAAATATATTTTTTTATTTTAGCATGGTTGCATGTGCATGGAGACTAGACCCATTCTTTGGTTTAACCTTACTCATGGTTTATTTTATGGGTTAGTTCAAGTTATGAGAACCTTGGGTTCAACCCTAAACTCTACCATATATAACCCAACATTTCTCTCTCTCTCATCACTTCTTTATTTCTCACCCTCTTTTTAGTTTTCTCTCCCAATTTCCATAGGCAAGTGCACCTTGCATGATAAATGGAGAAACTCTTCATATTATTATTCCATTATGTTTGTTATGCGTTTCTAAGAACTTTTAATTCTTGGAGGTTTCTATTTTGATGGGTGGTTTTGAGCATATCTATATTTCTAACTTAGGGTTTTCATGGGTTTTATGAGTTTTTCTTGGTTTTGATCTATTAAACTTGTGTCTTTGAAAACCAGTTTTGCTACATGATAGAGCTTTCAATTTAGAATATTTTGGCTTTTGGTTCACCCGATTTGGACTTAAAATGAGGATTTTATGAACAAAATAATTTTCGAATTTTTGGAGTTTCTGCCATAGTCGAACCTGCTGTTGGAGAAGAAGAAGTTGTCATGCGGCCAGTGATCTATGCAGCTGAGAGTGCCATGTGGCCTGAGAGGGTTATGCGGCCTAAACTCTTGCCGCATACTGACAGCATGCGTTCATCTTCTTGGACGTATGACTGCTGATTTACACAAGTGTCCTTGAACACCTTGTACTTTCACTCACTGAACGAATGAGAAATTTACTAAGTGCAAGAGAACTCCATGCGGCATCGACCTCCATGCGGCACCGACACACATGCGGCCTGGAGAGCATGCGGCAACTATTTTTTTTGGACGTATGACTCTGAACCGTTGGCACTTATTTCTTTCATTTTTCTCTTCTCTCTGACACACTTTAGTGCATCAGTCGCTTTATGTCACATCACTGACACTTTATTTATTATCCGTTATTTTATCACTTGTCCCAAGGAGTAGACCTTAACCCTGAGCATGCGGCTAAGTGGTTCATGCGACTTGACTTCTTATGCGGCCTGACTTCATATGCGGCCAGGAATTATCATACGGCCTGACCTCATATGCGGCATCGACTTCCCATATGGTCTAGAGACCCATGCGGCCCTACTTGTTTAATTGAATATTTTCTTGATTCGTGTGACCCAATATATAATTGGTAATTGGACTTGAATACTGTATCCGTACTGATATCACTATTGCTTGATAATTATTCATGATTTAATGTACGCCGAGGTGCGACGCATCATGTCACGTGTTAAGTGATTATATTTGGGTTACGCATCGAGAATGCCTTCAAATTCCTGAACGCGTGATATTATATATATATATTGTTTCCCCAGTACAGGCATAATAAGCGAGTCAACTACCAAAGCGTGGCTAGGATATTGATTGTCTGAATGTTGTATACACGCTCGGATGAATCCAGGTTTGACTTCCATTGATTCGTATCTAGCGTATCCGTACTTTGTACGAAATCTTAAGAGAAATTCTCATATGACCACGCATTGAGATTTCAAACACAATTAGGACTAATTAGGTAACTAAAAGTGGTAGTAACATTAGAGGGAAACTTGCATCACGAGATCATGCCAACGAACCTTGTCATGCCCAGTACCAAAATACGAAGATGGACATGGCCATCTACCCCGAATAAGTTCTTATACGTCATACGACGATCACACCTGTATAAGACAATGGGCACTGATAATACAAGGTCTCCTATGGTCAAGAATTCTATGTCTCAATCATTCAAACAAGAAACAGTAAGCATAGAGCATATATGATAAGCAATAAGGCATCCCAAATGCTTTCTCAAAATATTCTGGAGTCCAGCTGTAAAATAAGAAGCTGGAAGAGTAACAAAAGAACATGACAGTGATCAGCTGTAGTCTGATATTAATACAATTATGTAAGAAACTAATGTCCACGAGCCGGCTAACAGGTGTCGGTGGCTAACGCTACCCACAAGAAGTAAATGTTCATTGATGAGCAGAGCAGAAAGAAGAAAACCCACTCACTATCTCTGCGACCATGTTCCTGGTACAACGCCATGAGTTGGGAGAAGGTACGCTGGATCCTCGAATGTTGGCTCGAAACATGGCCATACAAAACCAGTGGGGTTAGACCCAAAATAGCAAGTACCACAAAGGAAGCACGAAATAGAGAAACAAAAACCAAAAGAAAACATATAAATATACATAGGTTCAGATTCGTAACTTAGGTCCATGGCATATCCTAACGCAAAGGCCTAACCATACAACCAAACAAGGAACAAGGTTGAACCATCACACTGTGATAGTCTATTTACCTAGACTACTAACCGAATAATACAATCACAACCAAGTCTATTTCTTATATCGGCCAATCATTTGTACGGCTTGCTATTCTTTTGGAGTCTGGGGTTATCTCAGAAATAATGCATAATAAGTATAAGTATCCTCAGATCACGCCAGTGCCAAACATGAGCTAACCGAACCAAATAAATAAAACAGGCACTTGCAGGATGCACCGGTCCCCCGAAGGGCCACTGCGCTAAAAATACGGTATTAGCGGTTCCAGTGTTCCTATAGTGAAACAGTGGCTCGGCATAATAATAGTCAGATACTGCACTCCACTAAGGCAGATGATATACAAAATTTGTGGTGGCCAGCCCATAGCGCACTTAGAATGAATCTATGTGGGAAAGTTCGTTGGCATGATATCGGGATAAACGTTCTCATCCAATGTTACTACCACTTTTAGTTACCTAATTAGCCCTATGTTGTGTTTGAAATCTCAATGCGTGGTCATATGATAATTTTTCTTAAGATATCGTACAAAGTACGGGCATGCTAGATACGAATCCATGAAAGTCAAATCTGGATTTACCCGAGCGTGTATGCAACATTCAAACAATCAATATCCTAGCCAAGCTTTGGTAATTGACTCGCTTATTATGCCCGTACTGGGGAAACAATATATATATTTATAATATCACACGTTCAGGAATTTAGAGGCATTCTCGATGCGTAACCCAAATATAATCACTTAACCCTGAGCATGCAGCCAGGATTGTCATGCGGCCTAACTTCATATACGGCCAGGATTTGTCATGCGGCCTGACTTCATATGCGTCCTGACTTCATATGCAGCCAGGATTTGGTTGCGATTGTATTATTCAGCTAGTTGTCTAGGAAAGTGGACTATCATAGTGTGATGGTTCAACCATTGTCCTTATTTGGTTGTAGGGTTGGGCCTTCGCGCTAGGATATGCCATGGACCTAAGTTACGATACTGAACCTATGTATTATCATATGTTTTCGTTGGGTTTTTGTTTCTCTATTTCGTATTTCCTTTGTGGTACTTGCTATTTGGGGTCAAACTCCACTGGTTTTGCATGGCCAGATTTTGAACCAGCACCCAAGGATCCAACGTACCTTCCCCTAACTCATGGCGCGTACCAGAAATATGGTCGCAGGGGATAGCGAGTGGATTTTCTTCTTCCCTGCTCGTCATTGCACATTTACTTCTTTTGGACGTTTAGCTACTGGCACCTTTTAGCCGGCTCGTCTGGATATTAGTTTCCTTACATAATTGTATTAAATCAGACTGCAGCTGATCACTGTCATGTACTTTTATTACTTTTTCAACTTCTTATTTTTGTACAGCTGGTCTCCAGAATATTTTGAGAAAGCGTTAGGGGCGCCTTATTGCTTTATCATATATGTTTTATGCTTACTACTTCTTGTTTGAATGATTGAGACATAGAAGTTCTTGACCATAAGAGACTTGATTGTAGCATGCACCCTCTTGTCTTATACAGCCGTGATCGCCGTACGACATATAGTACCTTGTACTGGATAGCTGGCCATGTCCGTCTCCGTATTCTGGTACTGGGGCATGACATAGTTTTAGTGGTGGCCCATGCAGGTCTATTTTTCAGACTTGTGGGGTATCATGGTCATATGAGTCTCAATCAAAATATGATCCTTCTTAAAATTTTGAATTCATCATTTTTGATACTCAGCTTGAATTTTCACAGATTGGTTGCTTCCTTGTTCATTCTCGTCATGTGCTTGATGTTTCTTGTGCTCTTCTTTAGGGATTTTCATTCCCCCGATGCTACAGAAACAAGAGAGGCAGAGTTTTCAGTGGAACAAAATTATGTGAAACCCCAGCCAAGGATCTGGGTTGAGCCCACGATGAATAGGACAGAGCAGCAGGCCCCAGGTGTTCCTATACCTCCTGCAGTGCCGACAATATTGGATACCCCGGCCTTGCTAGAGATTATCCGTGGATTGTTGACTGTCCAACAATACCAGATAGTGGTGCAACAATAACAACTTCAGCAGCAGGAACAAAATGTCATGTTGAACCAAGGGTTGCATACAGCCCTGGAACGAGACGGAAGAACAAATTCTGGGGTATTTGTTAGATTTTACAGACAGAACCTCCAATATTTCGATGGCACAGAGGACGCAATCATGGTAGATGATTGGCTCCAGGATATTAAGACCATTCTGACAGCAGCTAAAGTTTTGGTCGAGGAACAGGTTGACCGGGTTCGCCTACAACTCCAAGATCAGGCAAGGGATTGGTGGGCCACGATGGAGGTAGGATTGAGGCATCCTATTTTATGGGAGAATTTTAAGACCCGATTCAGGATGAAGTACTTTGGGATTGTGGTTCAGTTTGAGTTACAGCAAAGGTTCATTAACCTCAAGCAAGCAGGAAGGACAGTACACGACTATGCGGCAGAGTTTTATCGACTAAGCAGATTTGCTCAGGCCATGGTGGCAACAGAGTTAGAGAGAGAAATGAGGTTCTAGCAGAAACTTCACTTAGAGATATTGCACCTGGTAGAGGTATATGACTACCAGACCTTCGAGGCGGTATTGATAGCAGCCAAGAGGGTTGAGCTTACTTCTCAGAAGATGGCATCAAGAAGAGTGGATCGGAAGAGGCCTCATGGATAGAACAATGAGGTAGGACCAGTACCCCGAATGTCAGCACCATCACCTAGCGTTTATATCCATGATTTAGCACTGCGGAGGATGGCAATTTCAACAGTGATAGTACCAACTCGGCAGCAGTCGAGGCAGCAATAACAATAACAACGACGGAAAGCGCCGACATGTTGTCATGTGAGCCTGGGGTTACGTCCGCACAAGGCAACATTGTTAAAGTTGTGGCTATCATCGAATCGATCGAGTACGCAGCGGAGGGACAATATTGTAAACAATAATCCATCTGAGTATACGAAACAAAGATCAAGGCACGAGGTTCTCTGAATATAATGGCACTGTTTCATACATTATGTCCCTCTATACAAAAGCAGCTCAAAACAATCGATATGGCTCAAGGCATCGAAACTATATTTCTGGGTCCTGGGGATGAGGCACGGCTATTGCTTTCTCGGACGATCTAGCACCTGCGAACAAGCAAACTGTTGGTAGGTCAGCACTTTGGAGAAAGTACTGGTGAGTATAAAATCAACGAACAGAAACAACATTCACTAAAACCAACATTAAGTAATTATGTTATAAAATATCATATTACTAGTGGTCTTTCTAGTTTTACCTAGGTTCGTTACATGCAGTTCAAGAACGGAGTCATATTACTTCTTTTGGAAATATCTTTGAAATCAGAAATCAGTTCAATACAATAAAGCATACGAGACAAACAGTTCAAGAACGATGTACCAATCAGGGTGTGCGCAGCGTGTCTCGTGAGCTATACTCAAGGACTCTAGGGACAATGCACCATTTAGGAACTATCATTCTATCAAGCAAATAAGATAAACTATCTATAATATGTCGGTCCCCGAGAAACTCATGATCAGTAGCGGTAATCAAGCTAACTAATGACTCCTTTATCTGATACTATTAGCAGCTGTGACTCATGGTTGCTCTTTACTAAAATATGCTCAAAATAGCAGCCGTGACCAAGGTTCAGCTCTGCACTAATAGCCATTGTCCGACCGATGCAAATGCATGAAACACTATCAGATAAACTCTAAGATGCACATGATCATGAACAAGCAGGCTATATATATACTCTTGTATTTTTTACCCCTTATCGATCGGTTATCCCTGCAACAGACATACAAGTTAGCAACAATTTGCACATATATATATATATATATATATATATATATATATATATATATATATATATATATATATATATATATATATATGGTTCTCTTTTTTTGTCTGTCTCTTTATCAAACAGTTAGGTATGCAAGAAGGCTAGCCTAGCATGCGTCCTAACTACCTGAATGCAACTATCTCCATGAACAACCTAACTTCTCTAATACAAACTCAAACTCTTCCCAACAGAAGCACCGCCTCCCACCTAACAGCTACGTCCCCCTAGATCCTGTAGGACCGGAGCTTCAGGATGCACTATTAGTCTCACCCCATCAATCTTTATCCACCATTCTAATAGCCACGCCCCCCTAGATCCCGTAGGACCGGAACATCGGGATGCACTATTAGTCTCCAACTTATCGTTTAGCCTCCATCCCCCGCAAGCTCCTTGATAACAAGCATATCACAAGTATAATATAACATGACAATACAAGCTTTTAATCCATCTATCTCTTATCTAATAGCCGTACCCCCTAGATCCCATAGGACCAGAACATAAGGGCAGGCTACTAGTCTCTTCTCTAACAAGACTGGCCATTTATATACACGACAACAAGCAAACATATGAACGAACTTTAATTAAAGAAATGCATGGCAGGGGGTCTATTTATCCCTTCGAGTTAAGCATACAGTTCTACTCTTTCTTTCTTTAGCATGGTAAGGTTCGTTCGATAGCTGTGTCAGTGTAACTAGCATATAATATTTCTTTCTTATACTTAGCATGGCAATGGTTCTATCTCTTTTAGGCAGGCAGGTTCTCGTTCTATCATTCTCATGCGATCGTTATCTTATTAAGCAAACAAGCATTGCAAAAACTTAGATTCATTATTAAGGCGTGCAAGAATAAGAGAATGAAGTTCTGCCCACTCACATAGATCAGTCATCTTCTGGTTCAACAAGGAGCTCTCCAAGAAGGTTTTATTTTTGAGTCAGCAAACCGATATCTCTTGTGCATAGTGCCAATGCGGAGCAGGGTACTACAACATGGGCTCAATGTCGCATTGGAAGTCTCGGCCGCATATGGGTCGATGCCGCATGGGACATGGCAAAGTCCACTCCTTGGGACAAGCGTTGAGTTACGTGCAAATATGTGTCAGAGAAGTGATTGAAGTGATGGATGTGACAAGCCATAAAGTGCCTGAGAGAAAGACAAAAATTATAGAAATTTTTGCCTATGGTTCAAAGTCATGCGTCCAAGGAATGGTGGCCGCATACTCTCCATGCCATATAGGACACACGACCGCATATGCTCTTTTGGACTTAGAGAATTTATCATTCGCTCAGCGAGTGAAACACAAGGAGTTCACGAATTAGCTCCAGAACACTTGTGTAATGGTAGTCATGGATCCAACAAGATGGACGCATGCTGGTCAGTATGCGACAACGAGCTCAGGCCGCATAGCACTCAGGTCGCATAGCACTCTCAGTCGCATAACTCGATGGTTGTATTAAGACTTCGTCTTCTCCAAACAACAGGTTCGGTCATGGCAAAAACTCATAAAATCCCAAAAAATATTTTCTTCATAAAACCTCATTTTAATTCCGAATCGAGTGAACCAAAAGCCAAAATGCTCGAAATGAAGTGCTTCATCAACCCCCAAAATTGATTTTCTAAAATACCATATTTTAATAGATCAAAACTACCAAAAACTCAAGGAACCCATGAAAATCCTAAACTTCAAATGTATATCTACTCAAATTCACCCATTAAAACCGAAAACTCAAAGTACTAAAAGTATTTAGAATCGCAATGTACACATATTAGACTAATAAAATGCAAAAAAAAAGCAAGAATCAAAAATTAAGAGATTTTTTCATGTAGTGCAATGTGTACTTGCCTAAATGAAGGAAGAAGAAAAATGAGACAATGATGGAAGAGAGAGAAAGAAGTTAACTTATATATGCTAGGATTGAGATTTAGACCATGGGTTCACTCATGAACAAATTAACCCAACAATTAAACCATGAGTCTAATTGAACCAAAGAATGGGTCTAGTCTCCAAGACATGCAACCTAATTAACATGCAAGCAACAAATAATATAAGCAGAAAAACTAATATGTTCCAAATACGTATATCGGGAATAAGGAGTGACATCTCTACCCACCTTAGAAATATTTTATCCTCGGAGACTAGACTGTACGGGGAGGAGGGGGGCTGCCACCGCCGCGGCGGGTGGGGGGTGAGGGAAGGGAGGGAATGAATGGGAAAGAAGGGGGATGTATTTTGGATATTTTTTTAGTTTTAAAACAGCTACTAACGGTCAAATCTAACGGTTTGTAAACAGTTTATAAACGGTAGGGATATTTTGATCGAATCATATATTGCGGGAGGGTTTAATTGCTATATTTGTCTATCGAGTCTTATTTTGCTAAAGAGACAAATTGAATGAGAGAATTTTTGTACTTTGTCCTTCTATGACCACATAGATCAATCAAGATTATCACAGCTTTAAGTCAAGTTCAACCCCCTTCAAGATCCACGTAGCCACCTCCATCGTTATATTCAACTTGTTTTGCGAAATCCATAGGTAGAACAATATTGATTTCAACAGAAGAACCCACCTCATCCTTAGACATTGGTGGACCCATAAAATCAATCACTTGAACTTCTTTGTTAAGTTCTTGCTCATAGTGTACCACATTGCCTATTACATAGACTGGTGGAGTTGTCGGCACATGAAGTATTGTCTGGATGATGTGTGAATCCTTCTTGGTGCATGGGTTCATGCTAGAGTACCCCGCGGGAGTGAAGCTTTCACTCTCAAAGCCAATAAAAGTAACCTTCAACAACTCATCGCTCAAGTACTCCCTGCTGGTGTAGTCATGAGAATCATAATCTTTGTATTAGTCCAATAATTATATTATATTTTTGAATATGGTAAATTGATTAAGTTTAGCCGTTTAATATCACTAACCAATCATAAAATCACTATAGCATTTATATTATTCTTCCACCTTTAGTGATATATGCTTATTGTTTTAAATATTAGTGATACGAGCTTCTATTAAAGCTATCTTAAATAAAACTGAGTTGGCATAGTAAAAAAGGAAGAAATTGTTAGCCCAATAATCTAACTATATTTTTGAATATGGTTAATCTATTCTATTTAACATTATGACATCACTAATATCCATGTTATCACTACTTTGAATACTTAAACTTAGCATAGTCCAAATATGCATTAAATGTTATCATACTTGCTACTATGTATATTGCTTTGTTTGCCTAACTTATATTTGCAGAAAAATAATAAGCAAGATAAAATATGAACATATGCAATAAAAAAATTATGATGGGCCAAAGACGACGTCATCCTACAAGATTTCTCTGAACCGCCTACGATATCTCCGGAACCACGCACTCGGGGGTTCCGCTGTCCAGTCAGCATAAGGGGGTCGAGGAGGCAGCCCCCCGTAGGGGTTCGGGGGCAAAGCCCCCGAAAGGTATTCAGATTTCACAATCTGAGTATCTCAGGACAACTATTGTCAAGAAAAAAAGACATCATCTATCAAGGGAATAAGCCAAGCTATGTCATCATCATTTTCAGACTCTGAAGAAGCCTGCACCTGCCGTAGTCTGTCTAGAGTCTGTAAAAGTCTTAGAAATTATTTTAAACACAAGTAATGGATGGCAAAATCAAAAGTTGTGGTAGAAAATAACCCAGAATCATCTTTAGCCTGAAAACCGACATACCGACGGTATACCAATTTTATATAAATGTTGCTCTCTGTCGTTTGGATCGGCATACCGATGGTATACTGGTTCATCACAGTTGGCAATCCAACGGTCGATTTATGTGCATTAAATGATCCCAACGTCATATTTATAGCCGTTGTTACTGCAGACTGGTATACCGACGGTATACTGTAGTATACCGGCGGTATACCGTTCGCGGACTGAAAGTTATATATTTGCTCTTTCTTTGTGGTGGCCTATATAAAGCCTTGAACCCTTTCCTTCAAGATTGATCACTTTTTAGCCTAATTTTTTTTTCTATTTAACAAAGGCCATCCACAAACACTTCACCAAAGCTTTCATTTAGCTATCCACAAATTGTGTTAGAGTGTTCTTGAGTTATAAAAATTAGATCTTTATATTTGTTGTAAGAAGATCAAAACCATCTTGTAAGAGGTTGAAGTGTACAAGCCTTCGGATCAAAGCTCTTGTGCAAGAAGTCAACGGGCCTTCGGATCAAAGTTCGTGGTGTAACTATTTTGCTAATAGTGGATTCAAGCCGGACAAGAGTTTCCGGGACTGGAATGCCTCGAGAGGGATACCAGGATACATCGGGTGTCAGTATTCTTATTGCTTTACTTCTTGCATACTTAAATTTTAAATTATCTATTATTAATTATTTGTGTTTGATTTATTAGCTTGATCCTATTCATCCTCCTCTAGAGTTCCTACACCTTGCTAAGTATCTTGAAGAAGTGAGCAGAAGATGCAAAAGTGAGAAAGTGTAACATGTGTGAGTTTTTTTTAGACAAAAGTAAGCAGTATTTATAGAACAAATCAAAATAGAATTAGGCAAGCATTAATTTATAAAATAAATAAATAACAAATAAATAAATCCTATAACGTATAGTATATGTATTGGCAATTGATTTAGTGAGATATGCATACATTACTATTATTCGAACTTGAGATGCACCATATAATATTGTTCAATGAACTTGCACATTTTACATGATAAAGTTTAATTTTTGAATAAATTTAGGAGAATGATAAGCTGTAATCTCATATTAGAGAGGTTTTGACTTTTAAAAGACACCGAGATTTATATAAATATTTTAATAATTTCACAATTAGTAAGTTTATACGGAAAGAGAGAGAGAGAAAGAAAAGTTAAAATAAACATTATATGTTTATATTTTTACATGTTTAAGTCCGACAAACAAACAAACGTTATTTGTATATAATTTGGATTTATCCATTTGGAATTGCTAATATTATCGTTAATAGAAATATAAGAATGTTGAAATGAATTCAAACAATATTGATATACATATGCTTGTCAGACGATACAGATAGAGGTAAAAAAATTCTAGTTAGTATTGCCACAATCTATAACCAGGGAAAATGAAACGAAAGACCTGGACATGAGGTCAAAGATTATTAATTTTTAGTGAGAGCGAGAAAATTCTTTTTTATATATAGAAAATATGATAAAAAAATTAAAAATCTGTAGTCCATGTAAAGTAAATTACTTTATAAACTATAATAGTTCTAGCATATAAACTGGGCTAGTTTACAATTAAATATCATGTAGTTTCATATTTGTACAATTTGGATCAAGTTAATATCATGAACTATTGTTTATTTTATTTAATACTATGAGTTAAGTACAATACTTGATGGTATTAATTTGCAAAGTCAACAATAGTTCATGCTATTTACTTGCCAAATAAACGATAGTTCATGGTTTTAACTTACGAGCTCGAAAGTTCATGGTAGCAAGTTACTAATTTTTTAAGTTTATGTTAATAAATTGCAGGTCTAATCGTGGACCAGGTAAAATGGACGATCGTCCATGGCCCAAGATTCGGAAATTCAAAAAAGGAGACAAGTATTTGTTATCCTGCTATATATTGTATCTATTGTAGTGCTTGGCCCTATTCCCGAGTTTGTAATATGGGGTCTCGATTCAAGAAAGGATCTAAGTATTTGTTAGCTTAAGTATATATTGTGTCTATTATATTGCATGTCCAAATATCATTCACTAACTCTTTTTTTATGAAATTTGTAATAGGGTCCTCATTCTCAATCTATGTGTCGGGTCCTTAAAAATATCGTACTTCGAAATTGTAAGAATGTAAAAGTTTCTGGTATTTAATTTCAAATTAGCCTATACTCTAGCATGAACCCAAATGTAACACAACTCTTAACCTAAATCCCAATTGACCCCGGGCTTGATTTTGTTTCGGTTTGGTTCGACTTGGTGGGTTGGGCTTATTTGGACTAGTTTTGTTTAGAGAGAGAGAGAAAATTTGAGTTGCATCTCACTTTTTTTTACCATAATTCAAGGTGCACTCCACTACTTTACCATAATGTACGAATTCAACCACTTTTGACGGAAACCGTCTCCAACTCATGGTCAATTGCTTTGATCAAAATTTTTGGACAAAAATATCTCCTTCGTCTTCATCCACGCCTCTCTCTCGCTGCGCGTCCACAGCGAGCCCCCGCTGCGCGTCCACCATGAGCCCCCGCTGCCCTGTGCACGCCTCGCCGATGCCTCCCTACCCGACCCCGGAGAGATAAGGGGGGAGGAGAGCCCCCCCCCCCCAAAAGCTCTGTGGCCCCCACGTCACGGCAGTCACCGCCTCCTCGTAGCATCCTGCAGCACCGCACCCTGCCACCCCACAACGCAACGCACCCCCCCCCCCCTCGCATCACTGCACGCCCCTCCCCCATCCCCCTCCCCCATCCTTACGTCGTCGTGTGACCCATCGCAGATCCTTGCGCCCCCTGCGCCATGGCCGCCTCCCCAGAGTTCGAGGGCTTCGATGCTGACGAGCTCAATCTCAATTCCGAAGAGGAAGAGGGGGGCGGGCTCATGCTACCCGCGGCCGGGGGTAGTGAGGGGGCGCACGGGAGGGCAGGAGGCGAGAGGGGGGAGGGCAGAGGTGGGAAGAGGGACTATGAAGAAGATGAAAGATGAGGAATATTTTGGTCAAAAACTAACAGTCGAAGCAATTAACTGTTAGTTTTCGTCAAAAGTGGAGAAATGGAGTCGTATATTATGATAAAACAGTGAAATACATCTTGAATTATGGTAAATAAAGTGTGGTGCAACTAAAATTTTCTTTTTTTAAGTTACGTCATAATTTCGGTAGCTTCTGGAAGCAGGGTAGGTGCTTTCAGAGTCTGGTTCAGCTTCTGCTTTTTGAAAAATTATCATCGAACTGCTCCAGAAGCTTCCCTCATCGTGTCCGTCTGAATAATTCTATAAATCTCTGTAATTTCACAAATAACCGTCCGAATAATTCGGTCAATAATTCTAAGCTCTTTGTCGAATATTGTATAGCTTTCAGTTCCAGGTATCCTTCCCTTCTGCTGCTGCTGGGATTGATTCCTCCCCAAGCAATACCCTTTTCTTTTACATGTCGATCTCTTCATTTTCAAGTCTTCAAATTATAATCTCTGTAAATTTCAGCAAAATTTCCAGGTTAGGTCTTGATTTTGTCAATCTAAGTGTTCTCGTTTGTAAATGTTGCATTTTGCCAAGAAATTCCTGTCCAACACCATTGTGAGAATTTGTGGATAAGACTTGTTCTTGATGTGTTTGTAGAATTGCTGCTATGGGTTTTGAAAGTTTAATTATGGGACTTTCTTGGTTCGAAATTCTGACTGTACGATAGGACACCATACGGACACAGCTACATGGACACTGAAGACGCGAGACACGGTAAAACCACAATAGTGTTGGACACACATTAGACAACACGAACACTTCAAAATACACCAGGACATAGCAAAATTGGTGCCCGAGTTCCGTGTCCGAACTGTGCCGTGTTCGTGCCCGTGCAACATAGGTAAGGATAGTAGGAAGACTACCAATTTCTTAGGAGACGCAATGCAATTTGCAAATGGCATGGGTAATCTAAGTAACTAAATGCAAATTAAACAAGGAAGGTTAAGAAGAGATGGGGGAATGCTCCGTTAGGTACCGTGTTTTCATTGAGATATGATTATGTTGAGCGCAAGTCGTCTAGATGTAGCATTAAATTCAATAAAAAGGATTAGGTCGCTCAAGAAGTCTTCTCCCATATATGGGTTGGCTGCCATATCTCCACCTCAGTACCAAGTCTGCGTGCATGGCACCACATCTCAACTAATTATTCACGTGATCTATCAGTGGGACTATGGATGGAGTGATTTCCTCCGATCCTTGGGCGGTGTAACCCTTTCTTTGAAGTCATTGCAAAAAAATAAAAAATAAATAAATATTGGATTTGTCGTTAACATAGCTGTCCATTTTTCTACTTTGATTCATGGGTGGCTATTTTGCAACTTCTAATAGTCCATGTCAAATTGTGTATATATGTTGCTAACATTAAACCCTCTTAGAAGAGAGAGAGAGAGAGGTTATCCTGTTTGGATATCTTTTTGTGAATAAGTATGCCAATTTGTATCAGGGCCGGCCCTGAGTTCTTGGGGGGCCAAGGCAAACTTCCGAAATGGGCCCCATACATAGTGTGGAAAAATAATAATTAACTAACTAAAATAGAAGTAAAATATAATGTCAACAAAAAATGTCGCCACCCGAAATTGAACTAAGTATCTCTAGTGTATAAGTCTAACTTGATAACCACTATACCGCAATTCTTTTGAGTTAAGGGTGTCACGTTCCGATTCCGAAGAATCGTTATCCGTCCCTCGGACGTGATGCCGTGCGAGCGTAAGGCGCGTCCGCACAAGGCCTAGATATATATATAGAAACACAACATCAGAGTTCGGAAGCTAAAGAACACACATTGAAACCAAAAAAATTTCTCTTTATTGATAATATACACCTTTGTTACAAACTCTTGACTCAAAAGTAAAGGTGTGTCGCGCGGGCTTACAAGATGGACGTAAAATGAGATAGCCGTTCCATACATTACATCACATACTAGAACTTCAAAAAATAATAGATACCTTCGGGCGAAGCTATCGTCTTGCCACAGAGCTGCATAAGATGTGTGCACAAGCTCCAGATGATTTGTACAAGCTTCAAAAGACACGAACGGAGTGCGCCGGTTAATGGACTGGTTGGGGGAAGAAGCTTCAGTTCCTCGCCGCGTCGCCTTGGCTCGGGGAACCTGCTGCAACGAGGGTCAGTACTTTGAAAAGTACCGGTGAGAGCGAGCTAACCCAACTAACCCAATTGACGCAAGTGTTCATGTTCTGAAGCATACAAATTATTATTATGGTCTTTCTATCTTGCCTTAGTTCAAGTTACAACTTGTAATATACATAAATGACTGAATAATGTGCCACCGTTCGGTGACTTTTTACATGCGACGTCGCGTCCACCTGCGCAAGACTTACCATATTCTTCCCTGCCAAGAAGACATCATTAGCTTGAACAGATAATGCAGTAATATGCTGGGTCATGGCACACAATGCCACCGTGGAGAATAGCTGCAGTAAGACGGCGATCCTTGCAGCGCGGGTAGCAAACCCCGCTACAAGACCCCGTATTATCCGTGCTAGTCTTGCTAGCGTAGCTATCCGAGTTCCGTCCGGAACGAATCGGCCCCAGTGCCTCGGAGAACGTTCGCGGAAACTAAACCTTGTGCACAAGTTGTCCGACCATACGACGTCTCAACACTAAGTTAACATATGAAGCATTTCAAGACATCAGAATGAACATAACTACTTTAGCACAGTGCGATGGCATAGTCTACATGCTCAAGTGTTCATATTTTTAATATTTTTGCACTACTCATTTGCACAGTTATAGAGGGATAAGTTCTAGCTACAACTGAACATAAAATAGATACGTGCATAACGGACAAGCACGCACATTATAATTGTTCAATAATTTTGTGTGACAAGCACCAAGTGTTTCCAAGTTTACTAATTATTATCTGGACTCAGTTATTATCATTATGGTATCGTTGATTAGAACGCACAAACGAGTTAGATTATTAAGAGTGAGGATTTGGAAGTAGGGAGCTAATCGAAAGTAAGGCCACTCACAAGTTGGTGAATTGGGGGAGAGAAATGGGAGATCTTCAAGACTCCGCTTGAGTGTCGCCTACACGATCACCTGCAAGCACCAACAGATAATCAATATCTCCTGCCTCGGTCTCCTAGAGTTTGATACGAAATGCGAAGTTCAAAGAACGAAGACAATGAAATCCGTCGAAACCGTTCAAGAAAGCGCAAGTCACAAAACCAATAAGAAAGCAACCAAACGACATCGAAAACGGGCAAAGAAACCAGCGCAATGAAAAGATCCCTCGCGACTCTGCCGCCGATTCCTTCCTCGAGACACGATCTGCTGAATGTAGGACTTGATTCCGAAGAAACCAATCCATAACGATGAAAGGATTTTGATTCAATCTGTCCCGATCGAACGATACCAAGTATTTCTTAGCTGCGCTTCCCGAACAGAGGGAACGGGGCACTACAAAGGGTGTCCTATAGTACATCCTGGTTAGATACGTCCATGCTGGTACCTCCTTTACTCTTTGGGCCCTGGACTGTCGTCCAGCCTGCCCTCGGCCAAAGTCGCACCTAATTTGTATTTAGATGGAAGTACCGAGGTTGGTTTTATTGGTTAAAATACCGGTTTTGAATCCTTCCTATGAGTATCGGATTCCGTTGGTTTTAATCTTTCGGTTTCATTAGTTCGGTGGTTTTGGTTTCAACGGATACTGTGAACCTCGGATGGAGCATATACTATTTGAAGTAATCTTTGCTGTATCTTTTAATAAGATGATAAGATAATCTCTCTCAATATATATTTAGAAAGACTGGATTAGAGGCTACATGCTTTGCTGGTTGATTTCCACGATAGAGTTTGACAGGCTGATAGTAAAGAACTTTTAGGCCAGATTGTAAGTAATTTATTCCATATTAGTTTACAATTTCTAGATGCTAGGAAATGACATTAAGCTTCTCTGGTTGATAGAGATATTGTCAGAGCTTTTTGGTCGTAGTACTATTTTAAAGAAGTCTGAAATATGTATTAGAGTATCTTGTTGTTGGCTAGCCCAAACAGAATCATAATAGTGGATAAGTTAAAGAATTGTTGTTGGCGTAGCCCAAACAGAATTATAATATACTTTCTTCAGCTAAGGAATCTCCCTCTGGAACTAGGGGGAAATGGAAAGAGAGTTTATTAGAGCACACAATTCCTTGATAGGAAATTTTTAGTTAGATCATGAATATTGCAATACTGAGATGACAATTGTCAGCCAAGATAACATCACCAACCTAAACCAATTTAGCAGTAGAGCAGGACAAATGTGAAAAGAATGAGCAATCAGCATGAGACTGTGTAAAGAATGAGTAATCAGAATGAGTAATCTTTAATCGAAAAGGGGGAAAAAAACCACGAATCAGATTTATTTTTATTTTTTTTAACAATTGGATTTTGTGAGCAACGTATGTTATCTCTTAGTTCTATTAATTTGTTCCTTCTTTGTATGATAACTGCTTTTGTACCGTATCAATTATTAACTCGTGCACTAAGAACATACTTTCTAGTGTAGCATGTCTCTTTTTCCTTGAAGAAAAGATTGTCTAGTTCTGTGCACATAGGGCAGAATCTGCAAATGTCTCAGGTTGAAGAGTAACAGAAAATAGTGGAAGGGAATGAACGGGTAAGGGGTTACAGTTAGGATGTCCTTGTCTTCCACTCTGTTGCACTACATCCACCAGTGGTGATGACGACTGTGTGGCCTCGGGTTTGAATTTTTTCTTTACACCTCTAGTGCTTTTCAAAGCTAAGTATGGTGATGCTGTATACAGTATGAGTATGCTTGAATAAAAGTTATTCACGTTCGGCGCTCATTCTGCCGTACCTGTGCATTGCAGCCGAGCCTACCCAATCAGATGGATTATTACATCAAAACAAATATTTACTATTAGTTGATTACTGTTATTACTGCCACCATACCATGTCCCCTTTATTCGATGCGAACTATTCTTGTGTCGTACATGCGAGATAAGCTTTTCCAAATCCTTCCTCACAACTTTGATCATGTTAGTTTATTGCCGACTTCCTCTCATTCTGAGCTCTCTCAACTGGGACCTGATTTAGTTGTTTTTTCCATAAACCTAGATCTTTCGATATGCAGTAGTAAATTGGTTCAAAAGAATCGTCATGTTTTTTTTTTATAGATACTTTAGTATGGTGGATGCTTGATTCTGGTCTTTGTAGCGTAGTTTTGGAAATTACTTGGTTATTGTAGAGATGATGTTTTTTTGGTTACTTGGCTGACAGGTGAGTGATTTTCAAGGGCTGCATCTTTTGAGCAGAAGAGCTATTAACTAGTGTCAAAGGTTAAAAGAACAGGAAAATTATTTCGCATGAAACTTGCTTTAGCCTCTCAGTGGAATAAGTGTTTGTATAGGTGTAATATTTCAGAAGCAGTCTGATAAACATCTGAAAAAAGAAAATATTGCGGTCCATTTTCAATAGCCGTTTTGTTGAGGTTGAAATCTTAGGAAGCAGATGTTTCGAATCATGTCTGCAGTGGTCACACCGAGGTCCAGTGCTTCTAGTATATTTCTTCGCTCCAACCGCTTGCGACGGAAATACATGGATGTTCTCTCTTCATCCTATCGAGCATCAAGGGGTAGTTATGTTAATTTTGATATTTCAGCCCAAAGAGGGGGTCTTAAGCCACAAAAGATGGCTGCTTCAGTGGGTTTAGTGGGACGCCAATTGCGTCTTGGGCTATTCTCCAGGTATAGAAGCATGAACTTGAGGCTCTCTATGCCCTCATGTGACAAAGTTTCCAGAGTCAATTGGAGCACGAGACACACTTCATGGGTGGTGGGGGGTTCTTTTGGAACATGTCTAAGCTTTTCAACATCTGGGCCTGCTTATGCGGAATCCCCCTTAGGAAATGTCAGCAAAAATGATAATGCATTGCCCATTAGCTCTTCTCATGGCAAGAAAGTTTATACTGATTACACAATAACTGGTAAGCACAAAATGGTTTTGTCCATTAACCTTTAAGGTTGTTTCGAGTAATGATCCATCTTGTGTTGTGTTGTGAAAGTGAACGTCTACTGATTTAAGTATATCCATCTTGAAGGCATACCAGGAGATGGGAGATGTCTGTTCCGGTCTGTCGCTCATGGGGCATGCATCCGCTCTGGCAAACCATCACCTGATGAGGCCCTTCAAAAAGCGTTGGCAGATGAATTGAGGGCCATGGTATGTTTATCATGCACCAATATTATGATTGCATTGAAGTCTTAAGATGATATGTGCAGGTGTTCTTTTCTTCGTCTTTCTTGCCTCGCATTATTCTCTTGACATCTTGTTTTGCTATGATCAGGTTGCTGATGAGTTTGTCAGGAGACGCCCAGAGACAGAATGGTGAGTTTATATAATGTTACTAGTTATGACAGTCTTATGCAGTTTCAGCTCAAAAATTGAGGCTAGTTGTTGATAAATTAACTAGTTAAATGAAACTAGTCTATGAGATAGTTGTTTACGTGTTGATAAATTAACTACTTAAATGAAACTAGTCTTAACACATTGTTAATAAATGTATGCACAACATGTAACTCAATTGGGTTGTAAACATTTTTTAACAGGTTTGTTGAGGGTGATTTTGATACCTATATCACCCAAATCAGGAAGCCACATGTATGGGGAGGTGAGCCAGAGTTACTAATGGCCTCACATGTTTTACAGTAAGTCCAATCTGCTTTTTGTTGTTTGAGATATTGAACTCAGCCAGAAAGTTACATGCAAAAAAAAAAAAAAAACTCAGCTAGAAAGTTTACTTTGATATCAAAACAAAGTCTTCATACATATTTTCTTTAATTTTGTACAAGTGAATTTCTGATATGCTGTCCAGTCTCAATTCTTATTTCTGACTTAAAAGACAACAAAATTTCTTGTAGTAAATGTTCATTAAACTATATTGATTGCTTATCATTTACTTAATATATCAAATGATAGGCAACTTGAAGAAAGAAAATAATGGTTGTACCAGATGGTTTCTTTGTACTTGAACTAAGATCATATAGTTTTTTTTTTTCCTTTCGACGAAGAGAGGACTCAGAGGAGTCATGTATCTTCCTTTTTTGGGTAGGAATGATGAGTTCGTAAGGCTATTTGTTTATTGCCTTATTTACTGTTAGCTATGTTGAACGGTCACGGGAAAATGGTGCCCGCATCCGTACCCGTGTCCAAACCCATACCCGTGTTAGTATTCATGCAGCATAGACACTACACCTGTTTAAAAATGCGTGTATCTTGTACCCATATAGTGTCCTTATCCGTATCCATGTCGTGCAACATAGATTGTTAGTGATTGCATGGATGAGTGAGGACCAAGGAGGCACCAGCACCCTGCACAGAGGAAGGTATATGGTGCAGTTATTATACATAGAGGGTGGCTAAAAGCCTAGAAAATGTCCACTGTTAACAGCATCCCAAAGTGATTAAAGATTTTTAATCTGGATTTGAGTTATTTCTTCTTTTGTATGTCCAAGAAGAGAGCTAGAACACTTGATTTGGAGTAGGTAGGCTTTAATCTAGTCGTATTCTTAGGTTTGGAAGGTACGATAGTAGTAGTGCCACTAATTTGTTTCTGTCTGTATACCTTTATCATTGTAACCTATGTTGCATGAGTATGGACACAAATAGGGATAAGGGATATGTACATTTTCAGATAGATACAATAAATAGTCAACTGTGTTGTGCAATTCGGATACAGATACGAGCACGGACACGATAAGATACGTACGCCATTTTGCTGTGTCGGTGCAACATAGCATGTAACCACATTTGCATTATTTTGAAACCAAGTATAATTTTTGTAGTAAACTTTTGGTTCACTTCTGCTCTTATTATCTTATTTGTATGTCCATAGCAACTTTAATAGTCCCCATGTTCTTGGGATCCAGAGTAATTCTTGCTGATGCCACGCAATAGCTCACGGCCAGAAAGCATTATACTATTATAGTGTTGTATTTCTCTTGTACACTTTATATATGGCAAATAATTCTTTCAATGGTCTTTGCACTGTTGACTTTAGATATTAGCTACCTCTAGTACCAACTATATTGCATGTAATTATACTAATTTCACCATGTCTTTGCCGCATGTTTACTGATATATAGTATTTGTTTCCTGATTGCCAGACTGAAAACTCGAGATTATGCATTTGTGCTCTTATTAGTATTTTTGATTGGAAGCAATACATAAACTATTATACTATATATTATGTGGGAACCTAAAATCAGTTTTATTTTGGTAGGATGCCGATCACAGTTTATATGCACGATGATGACTGTGGTGGCCTTATAGCCATTGCTGAGTATGGCCAAGAATATGGTAAGGAGGATCCTATTCGAGTTCTATACCATGGCTTTGGTCACTACGATGCACTACAGATGCCTGGGAAGAAGGGTTCAAAGTCGAGATTGTAGCATTCTTACCAGAAACCGAAAGATGAGGTGAGTTGGTTCAATTGTTTCCAAATAACAGGTTCATTGCTCTACCGCTTTAATATTTGCTAGCCAGTTATATACAAAAAATACTTTTAAGGCAAAGCTAAGGCGCATTTTATACTACCTACTTGCAAAAGCTGTTCCAAAATTGAGCTGGCTCTTCAAAACATGTTTTGATAATTTGTTGTGACCAAACAGCTTCTAGGGTTGCTTTAAAATATAAGCAGAAGCGACTTGGATGATGATGATGTACAAGTTCTCTCTCTTTGAATGTAATGTTGTCTAAAAAACGACTCTGCGATGATGCAGGTGACATACAGTTATGGTTGCTGTGCTAGCAGTTCGGCAAATACTTTCGTGCAGTTCCAAGTAAGTTATACATGGGGAGAGAGAAAGCCGTGTTATTGCCCCCTTTATAATAGTGGAGATATTCTCGATTGTATTCTTATCAAAATATGGTGCTTTGTAATAAAAATAAAACAAATATGGTGTCCTGCTGCAACACTCAAATGTAGGCAAGCATGTTGCATCCAAGCGGAGATAATGTATGCGCATATAAATGATAGGTGCGGCTGTGGTCTTCTCAGTCTAGTTAACATCTTATCATCATCTCCTTCGTTGGTTGATAGTTTTTCCTACGATAGAGTAAATGATTTTTTGGTTGCCTACAAATAGGGATACAGTTATTATTACAAAAATCCTAGAGGAACTTGTGAGTTCTTGATTTTTAAAACTCAGCTAATCCTTTCATTTTTTTCTTCAAGGAGCTGAATAGAAAAGATAAGTACATTTTCAATGTTTAGTAAAATTATGTCATTGTAAGTTCTTATTTTGAGTTCTTATTTGAGTTTTTGTAGTTGAATTGTTATTACTAGGTCTGGAATCGAACCCGACAGAATATGGATTTTATTATTTGGACCAGGGCGGATTTGAATCCTAGTCTACACCTAAAACATTCGAATCAGAATACAAATATGGATTCATTGTCTGGATCAGCATATCTGAATATATGTACAAGTATATAAATTGTATTAATATAAGTAATATTTTGAACACTATTTAACCTTTGAAGTAGTTGTATATCAATACTCAAATATAAAATAAGTTAATTACAATGCAAATACAAGGCATGTTTTATTTGATAAAGTTGGGGCTAATTAGGGTTTAGACCCTGAATTTTATCAGTTTAGAGTTTAAGTTTTGACATGTCCAATAGTAAAATTTGGATTTTTGTTTTTTGTTTTTTTTTTCTCATTATAGCCTCATTTCTAATTTATGTTGGTTGTTGTCTTACAAGGGTACAATGAAAAAAAATAGACCAAAAACAAAAAATTATGCTCCAAAATTTTCAGTTTTAATTCTAGGTTGGTATAAAATCCAGGGTCTAAATGCAAATTAGCCCAAAAAGTTATCTAAAGTCTCCTAAAAACCTTTATTTCTTAAAGGTCTCTCAGTTACGAGGGAAATTTTGAATCTCATGCAAAAAAAGAAGAAGCATATATATATATATATATATATATATATATATATATATATATATGAGAGAGAGAGAGAGAATGCGGGAGGTGAGATTGTACCTCATTTTCAAATGAGGATGGCGGTGACATGGCATAATCCTAGCCCTCCGTCTTAAAAAATGGAGTGGGATCTAGAGGGGGGTGACCAGTGATGGAGGGAGGGGGTGGTCGGCGCGGGAGGGGGGAGGGAGGGTGGTTGATGGTCGGAGGGGGTGGCCGGCGCGGGAGGGGGCTGGGTTGAGAGGAAGGTGGAAATGAGAGGTGAGATGGAGGACTGGAATGGTGTCATATCACCGCCACCCTTATTTGAGGGAGGTGTCATTTCACCTCCCTTATTCTCTCTCTCTCTCTATATATATATGAGGAGGGGTCTAAATTTTTGATTATTTTAATCCCTAAGCATTTCTATGTTATCAACCGTTGGATCTGCTTTAAGTCATCTAATCTTAACCGTTGATTTGAACCATCCAAATCAACGGTTAATATTAGATGACTTAAGCAAGATCCAACGGTTGTACATATGGAGATGCTTGGGGATGCATACTTGGGAGGGATTTGGATCCTTCCTCTATATATACTAGTTACCTTTACAAGTAAAAAAAAATTATTAAAAATTTAAAATATTTTTAAATATTTTAATTAAAAATTGTTATAGATAATATGTGAGTCAGATAATATCATATACTTAGTCCAAATATTTAAATATATTTGAATTAAATTTTGTTAAACAATTTTAATATTTTTGATATTTTTCTTTTAAACTAATTTTTAAGTCTTGTATTTAATTGATATTAAATTTAGTATTTAGGTTTGGTGGAAGAAAAGAGTGGATTACGGATGATAAGAAGTAAGATGGTTTTAGATTTTTTTTTAATCTCCCGTTAGTATTTTTTGTTAATTAAATTGATTGAGTATTTATTAAGGATATTAAATTTAGTATTTAGGTTTTGTGGAAGAAAATAGTGGGTTACGGATGATGAGAAGTAAGATGGTTTTAGATTTTTTTTAATCTTTCGTTAGTATTTTTTGTTAATTAAATTGATTGAGTATTTATTAAGGGTTTGGACGGATAAACAATTGTAATATTTTTGATATTTTTCTTCTAAACTAATTTCTAAGTCTAGAATTTAAACTATTTTAAATTTAGTTTTTAGGCTTGGTGAAAGAAAATAGTGGGTTACGGATGATGAGAAGGAAGTTGGTTTTAGATTTTTTTTAATCTATTTTTTGTTAGTATTTTTTTTATTAATTAAATTTATTTAGTATGTATTAAGGGTTTGGACGGATAAGATGAAAGTTGGTTTAAGGTTTTATTTATCTACCGGAAGTAATTTTTTTTAAATTTAATTGGTTGAGTATTTACTTACGGCTTTGGAGCCGTCTAGAAACCGCTTTATATAATAGAACTAGTAAATGCACGTGTGTTGCACGTAAAATATTTTTTTATAAATTTTGTTTTTAAATATTTTAAAATTAATGTTTGTTATATATATATATATATATATATATATATATATATTAAAAAAATGATTTATAAGATTTATTAACATTATTGAAAAATAAATAAATATTAAAATTATATTAAAATAATTTAAATTTGATTTGAAGATATTTAAATTTGTTATACTGTTTGTAAAATTGTGGATATATGTTTAGATATAAAAAAATTTGTTTAAATATATTTTGAATATTGAATATATTTTTATTTGGATTTGTTATATATATCTTTACATAGATTTGAATATATGTTTAGATAATTATAAAAATTTTAAGATATTTCTACGCAAAGAAAACGCGTACACGGATAATTAAAAAAATTTCGAATTTTTTAATTATTAATTTGTTGCGTATTTATTTACGATTTAGACCGTTCACTTTTGAGTCGTTTTGAAGCCTCATTATAAGAGTATATATGTATATATAGTGAGAGGGGGGAGTCGGAAGACCCGTTTCTGCAAACGTTGGATCAAGCGGGACTCCGTGCGGCCCCATATGGGTCCTCCGATCCGACGTGCGAGAGAAGAGACTTTGGCTGATCTCCGGAGACGAATTATATATATATATATATATATATATATATATATATATATATATATATATATATAAAATTTTGTTCTCATCTTTTCCTTCGTTCCTTTTTTTCTTCTACTTTCCTCCACTCAACCTCTAGTTAGAATTTGTTGTCCCAAATATCATGTTTTTAATTCTGTTCTCTCTCACATATAAGTGTGGGTCCCTCTCGTATGCATTATAACTCACACTTGTATATGAGAGGGAATAGAAATAGGGACAAAATATTTGAGACATCAGATCCCATGCTCTTTTTCTTTTTTTTTCCGACATAACGCACAGGGTCCAACTTAACGTTCAGGACTTTTGTGCACACTGTATTGCATGTCTTTGGATCCACTGTCTTTCAACTTCCACCATTTATAAATGGAAGAAATAATACGCCCCCGTGGCTCGATCCACTGACCTTCTGCTACCCAGTCGTGATCTTATACCTCTCTCCTCGGTAACCACGGTAACCAAAAGAATCACTCAAGTTCGATAGATCCAATACTCTCAACCTCCAAATTCACTTTTCTTTATTATTATTTTTCTCTAAACATGTGTGCATGTTAAATGAATTTTTTTAGACAATTTTTACTTAAATCAAACTGTATAGAGAAGTCGAAAAAAGATTAATTGTAGGAGATAATTTAAAAAAGTCCAAAATGAATTTTTTTTTTTTAATTTATCCAATATAGAATAGTAGAAGATTACGTTACTAATATGCAAAGAGCCGAAATTCCAGACTGTGGGCCGGCCCCTGCAGATCCACCCTAAATTTAAGCATTTTTCTTCTCCCTGAATTTTTTTTTTCTTCCATATTCCTGCATCTGTTTGCTTCTCCTTCCAAATTAGTCTGGATAATAATAATAATAATAATAATAATAATAATAATAATAATAATAATAATGTTGAAAAATATCCTAACAAAATAAGAACCAAACACAAACAAACATAACATCCACAGGTCCAAGAGCAGGAGGCCCACATCCTGCAGCATCTCCACCAGCAGATCCCTTGGCCCACTTCCCGCACCGGTAAAAATTTAAATCTCACCACGACATTTATGTTTCTTAGCTAGTGATAATCTAAACCTGCTCCGCCTACGTGGATCAGTAATAGAAGTACACGTAACCATGATGGGTCCATTAAGCATGCAGACAAGAAAGCTGATAAAAAGACAGAATATTTGTTGTACATAAACTACTTTTAAATAAATGAACTAAAATAAAATTATTTTGTAAAAATTTGAATTTACGAAAGCTTTTACCATCTAGTATGACGAAACTATAAAAAAAAAAAATTATATTTGTCAATATTTGCCAACTGGGTTGACGAAAATTTGATAATAGTTTTTATTTTTTTGGGTTTATCTTTTTTTTTTTTTTTTTTTATTTGTGTGTTTTTTATAGTTGGATTTGGTTTTTTTTTTTTTTAAAATTTAACCAATAGATTTTTTAAAGATAATTTAAAAATAACTAAAATATTTTTCAAAATATTAGATACCACGTCTGTTATCATTCAAAATATAATTTTAGAAATATCAACTGTTTGATTATTATCTATACTAATTTGCTATTATGTATAGTAATATAATTTTGAAAATATAATGATTATCTATACTAATTTGTTAAATAGCAACCATTTTGATTAAATCAAAACCTATTATTAGTTATATTTTTATTATCTATATTAATTTGTTATTATCTATACTAATATGAATTAACCGTTTGTTATTATCTATAAAAGTTTTTTATGAAAACCTCTTCTTGGTAATTTTTTATAAGGCATTAGTTTTGAGGAATTTTATTATTCTATTTATGAAAACCTTGGATTGTTTATGAAAACCACAAATTATTTATTTCATTTATTTCTAAAAAAAAAATTCATAATCGCTCATTACTTGTTCATCGAAATACCGAAAAAATATATTTTTACACTAATACCATTTTTAATCATCTTGACACTAATATATTATATGATAATGTTTGAGGGTCCAGAGTCACCAATTTTTATTCGTTAACATCGAAATACCGAAAAAATTCGAAAGTAAAATTTGGAGGTCGACAGATTAATTTTTTGCGATTCTAAAATTTTTGTAAGTCCGTCAAACGGTGAAACGGTGTATCCCATAGTACTTTTGGTTACGATCATTTTGACACAAATTTGATATTGTTTCGATCTCAGTTAAAAGTTATGATACTTTAAAGTTTTAAATTTTATACTTTTGTCTGTAAAATGTACGTCTTGTTTCAGATGAAAATTATTTCTACACTAACTGTGTTACTCTCGTCGAAAACATACAAATCGACCTATTATTTGACCAAAAACGATTTTTAAACAAATAATTTTGGCCGCTCGAAGTCTGCTCTACGACAAATGTAATTTTCTTACGGCATTTTTTTTTATGTTCAATGATAGTATTTTTTTTCTTAAAAAAAAAAAACAACTATAAAAAAAAGACAGAAAAAAAAACCCAAAAAAATTATTGTCAGATTTTTGCCAACTTGGTTGGCGAAAATTTGACAAACAATTCAGTTGGCAAAAATTTGACAAATATAATTTTATTTTTTCATATTTTTACCATCTCAGATGTAAAAAAATTTGTGACTTTAATTTTCAGAAAATTTACTATAACGAAATAAATTTACATTAAATTCATGTAAACGAAATAAGTTTGAAATTTTTTTTAAAAAAGTCACGGTCCGCCAACAGTGTTGGCGGAAAACGCAACTTTTGTACACGTACGCAGACAAACAAATTAAAAAAAACGTGGGCCCCACGGCCAATTTCCGCCAACAGAGTTGGCTGAAATTGGGGGGGGGCAATTTCAGCCAACTCAGTTGGCGGAATTTGGCCCCATGGGGCCCACGTTTTTTTTTTGTTTTGTTTGGTTTGGTTTGGTTTGTTTACTTAGTTTGGTTTGATTTTTTTCGTTGGTTTATTTTAATTAGTTATATTTTTGTTTTATTTATTTAGTTTAGTTTAGTTTTGTAATTAGATTTAAGTAAATTTATTTTAACGAAATAAAATTAAAATAAATTAATTGGAAAGAAATATTTATAAATATTTTTTTCGGAAATTTGTTTCCAAAGTATCAAAATTTGTATAAATTCCATCTAAAGCATAAAAGTTTAAAATATGACGAAAAAATATCAAAATGAATTGGACATTTATATTTATAAATATTATATTTTTATCGTAATTTTTTTCGTCGTTAACAGACGTTAAAAAATAATAATGTTAAAAATCTGTCGTAAGACTATTACGTCTGCCGTCGAGCAGACTTCAAGCGCCCATAACTACTTGTTTTGAGATCGTTTTTCGTTAAATAATAAGTCGATTTGTATGTTTTCGACGAGAGTAACACAAATCATGTAGAAAAAAAATTTATCCGAAACAAGACGCATATGTTACAGGCAAAAATATAAAATATAAAACTTCAAACTATCATAACTTTTGACTGGGAGATCGAAACAAGCTCCAGTTTGAGCCAAAATGACCGTATGGAAAAGTACTTCGGGATAAACCGTTTCACCGTTTGACGGACTTCAGAAAATTTTAGAATCGTCAAAAAACGATGTTTTGACCTCCAAATTTGACTTTCGGTAATATTATTTTTGAATATTTAAAATTTACTGTAGAAAAATAAATTTATATTGGATGTGGGGGCCCACGGATTTAAAACGATGTTTCGATCTACAAAAAAAAATTTAGAAATATTTAAATTAATTATTTTATGTCTATTATGAAAAAAGAACTAATAAAACAAAAAAATTAATCAAACCAAACCAACTAAATCAACCAAAACAAACCAACCCAAACCATCCAAAAAATCCGTGGGCCCCACACCAAAATTCAGCCAACATAGTTGGCGGATTTTGGGTGTGGGGCCCACGGTTTTTTTGGGGTGGTTTGGGTTGGTTTGTTTTGGATTGTTTTGGTTGATTTTATTTAGTTGGTTTATTTTAATTGGTTTTGTTTTATTATTTGGTTTAGTTTTTTTTATTTAGTTTTTTTAGCCAACAATTTCAGCAAACATTTTTTTATTTAGTTTTTTTTATTTAGTTTTGTTTTAGATTTTAATTTTTTTTTGAATTATGGTTTGCTTTGGTTTTTTTATTTATGGATTGATGTTGGTTCAGGAATTGGTTCACATGGAAGGGAATAATGCTGGTTTGATGCACCCCAGTTTGAAAAAAATAAATTTCTAAATATTTAGTTTTGTTTTTTTATTTATGGATTGATGTTGGTTCAGGAATTTTTTTTATTTAGTTTTATTTTTTATTTAGTTTTGTTTTGAAAAAAATATTTCTAAATATTTCTTTCCAATTAATTTATTTTAATTTTATTTCGTTAAAATAAATTTACTTAAATCTAATTACAAAACTAAACTAAACTAAATAAATAAAACAAAAATATAACTAATTAAAATAAACCAACGAAAAAAACCAAACAAAACTAAGTAAACAAACAAAACCAAACCAAACAAAAAAAAACAAAACAAAAAAACGTGGGCCCCATGGGGCCAAATTCCGCCAACTGAGTTGGCTGAAATTGGCCCCCCCCAATTTCAGCCAACTCTGTTGGCAGAATTTGGCCGTGGGGCCCACGTTTTTTTTTTTTTAATTTGTTTGTTTGCGTACGTGTACAAAAGTTGCGTTTTCCGCCAACACTGTTGGCGGACCGTGACTTTTTTAAAAAAAAATTCAAACTTATTTCGTTTACATGAATTTAATGTAAATTTATTTCGCTACAGTAAATTTTCTGTTTAATTTTTTACAAAAATAAAATTTTAATTAATTAATTTAAAAATATTTTATGTAGAACAAATTTTCTAATAAAAAGATCCGGATACCAAATCGGACATTGTGGTTCAGGACGGAGCTCGCTCGAGTATCTATGCGAGTACGGACCAGAGCACGAGTAAGTTTTGTTTCTTAATTGTCCGATTTAAATAATCGTCTCGATTTCAAAATTCTCCACTTTCTCTCAACCCATATTCCACCATTTCTATTTGCACGTTTTCTTACCAAATTGCTCCTGTCACATGCGGAACAGTTGACAGCAATCTAAAGATAGTAGACCTCCACGCATTTGAATGTTGGCACTACTATGCTGTTTTATTTGCATGCAAGCCCCTCCAGATATATATTTTGGTATGTAAATTTAATAATTATAAAAATAGTATTATATTGATATATTTATTTCTTATAATCGATAACAAAAATTATGTCCTAGGGGGAAAATAAACTCACTGACAAGTGACATAAGACACGCACCATAAAATTTAAATTTAACGGTGGTATTGTACTATGTATACTTGTCGCTTGGAGCGTAGAAAAGAAAAACAAAAATTTGAAGTGAATGCTCACATCTGCAATATCAATATCCCAATTAAAAATATTTTATCCAATTGGTATTAAGCGGTTCATGTATTGTGGGGACATAATGATTTGAATTTAAATTTGACATTCCACTTTAAAAAAATAATGAATCCGAAAACTTTAATATCCTTTAGAAACTAAAAAGCTTATAAGATTGAGAAACAACATATGTAAATTACATGCATCTCATCAGGAAAGGATGCACAAAAAAAATAATATAAGCTCAAGTATCAACTCAGTTTATAGAAAATAATAATCAATATATTTTTTTTTTGTTGAAACAAAGCGTACAAATAATGTATGATATTTACTTCTATTATCTTTTTAAAAGGTATGGAATGATATAAACACATGTTATATGTGGAAGGTTTTATGTTCAAATCTTAGAAATCATATTAAAATTATGCTAAAATTTTTTTTATTCTACTTCTCAACTCCCCCCCCCCAAAGAGAATGTTTGTAAATAATCCACCATTTATTTTAAAAAAAATAATATTATGTAAAAAAATTATTTAAAAAATAAATTTGTTATAAATAATACTATAGAAAATTAAATTTGACCAACCAAAAAGAATGTCTCTCACCTTAACCACATTAATTAAAAAGTTATTTTGTTATAGTTATATAATATTATATAGTTAAACAATTAGTTAAATTTTATTTATTTTTAAATTTTAAATTACATGAGAATATATGTAAAGCTTAGACGGCTGACGTTTTAAAGACTTTTATAAAAAATAAAAATATATCCATAATAAATTATAATTAAAATATTTTAACACACGTGCATTTAGGACGTGCATTTTCTAATATTTTTTAAAAACTCAAAAATGTCAATTATTTCTTTATTAGACTTTATGATTTTTCATTAATAAATAAATGTAACAAAAAGATAATTAATAGTTTGAATTTACAATTTGGAAGGTGCAATACTACATAGAGGTATCTACCTGCAAAAGTGTCAGTCAATGTTCATTTTCCAATTGAAACCTCTCCTCTCAGTCTTCACTGTCTCCACTGTCGCTGCTTTGGTAAACCCCCACCTCCTCCTCTCTCCCTCCCCACTCTGCAACTCCTCGTTGCAGCAGCAATGGCGGTCCTCCTCCTCCTTTTCCTTCTTCTCCAAACCCTAACCCTAGCCTCCTCCATGACCACCGACGGCCTCTCCCTCCTCGCCCTCCGCTCCGCCGTCTCCCTCGACCCCACCCGAGCCCTCTCCTCCTGGTCCCCCTCCGACCCCGACCCCTGCCTCTGGCCCGGCGTCTCCTGCCGCCCCGACGGCCGGGTCTCCTCCCTCCTCCTCCGCGACCTCCGCCTCTCCGGCTACCTCCCCTCCGTCCTCCCCCTCCTCTCCGCCCTCCGCTCCCTCGACCTCTCCCGCAACAACTTCTCCGGCCGCGTCCCCTCCGGCCTCGCCGGCCTCGCCTCCCTCTCCCATCTCGACCTGTCGGAGAATCGCCTCTCCGGCCCCCTCCCGCCCTCCCTCGCCGCGCTCCCCTCCCTCACCGGCGTCCTCAACCTCTCCTGCAACCGATTATCCGGCGACATCCCGCCGGAGTTCGGCAACATACCGGTCGCCGTCAGTCTGGACCTCCGGAACAACAACCTCTCCGGCCAGATCCCCCAGGTGGAGTCGCTTCTCAACCAGGGGCCCACCGCCTTCGCCGGCAACCCGGGACTCTGCGGGTTCCCCCTCAAGAACCCCTGTAGCCCTAAACCTACCAACCCCGATTCTGAGCCGGGGCTGCCACTGGCCGGGGTGGAGTCGCCGGTCCGGCCGGCGGAGCCGAAGGAGAGGGCGGCAGCGGGGGAGAAGCGGGGGGCTTCGCCCGCCGTGACGGTATCGGTGCTCGGGGCGGTGATTCTCGCGGCGTTTGTGTCGGTTCTGGTGCTGCAGTGGCAGTTCCGGAAGAGGCGCGCCGGGGGCGAGGAGGGGAAGAGGGGGTCGAGGAAGGAGAAGGGCCGCGGTGGTGGGGAGATTATTATCGCGGCGGAAGAGAGGAGGGAGGGAAGGAGTGGTAAGAATTTTATTTGAATTTGAATTATAATCTATAACAAATTCTAATTTTAATCATTTTTAACAAATCATTTTAACATCATTTTTTAACAAATTTTATATCTATAGCACTCGTGGTTATCACTACTCTGTTGATTAATGACTAATGATGGTTCTTTCATACTAGCAATAAAAATTTGAATGTGACACGTGAAAGTGTACTTTTTCTTTTTCTTTTTGTAACTCCGTGAAAGAAAAGAAAAAAAATTCTAAGGGATGATAAGCATTCATGACGAGTTTTAAAAATTAAGAACTCATGAGTTCCTCTAGGATTTTTGTACTAGTTTTTATTAGCTATTGAGAAGAAATGTAGGATCTTTAAGCAGACAAATATTTGTTCAGGTTTAGCTTAGTTCGTAGTCATGAATAGTGATTAGTGAGTATTCCTAACGGTTTGATAAATTTTTAAATTGCATGAATATTGGTGCATAAACAACACTCCGATAATAACAGATTTCTTGATATTTAAATTATTTTACGGAAATTTTCATCCAAAGCATACGAATTTATATAAATTCCATCTAAAGCATCGAAGTTTAAAAAATTACGAAAAAAACATTTGGAAATACGTTTTATATTTTTTAATATTATATTTCTATCGTTAATTTTCTTGTCGATGTTAGGCAAAAAAATAATAATAATAAAAAATAGAAAACGCAATTAGAAAGTGTTAACGTTCTTTCGCCTTTTTTTTTTTTTTTTTTCCGCTCTCACGTCTCTCTCTGGTCTCTTTCGTCTCTCTCACTCTCTGTTCTCTCTCACGTCTCTCTATGTTCTCTCTCTCATCTCTCGTCTCTCTATGTTCTCTCTCTCATCTCTCGTTCACTCTTTGTCTGTTCTTTCTCTCTCATTCTCTTTCTTTCTCATCTCTCTTTATTAAATTTGAGAAATTTAATGAAATACAAAAATAGTTTTTTTTACTTTTGCTTAGTTCTGAGAAAAAATATTCCGATCTTTTTTTAGAGAATTAAAATTATATTTTTTATGTAATCCAAATACCATTAGTGCAATATTTTATTATTCAATAAATTCTTATGGATTAAAAATTGGACATACATAACGCGTGTGCTAAAAAACATATTGCACACGGAACGCATGTAACATGACACTAGTGGCATTTGGATTACATAAAAAATATAATTTTAATTCTCTAAAAAAGATCGGAATATTTTTTTCTCAAATCAAAACTAAAAAAAAAATTCTAGATTTTTTTTGGATTTCATTAAATTCCTCAAATTTAATAAAGAGAGAGGTGAGAAAGAGAGTGAGAGAGAGAGCAGAGAAAGAGTGAGAGAGAGAACAGAGAGAGAGGAGAGAGAGAGTGAGAGTAGAGAGAGACAAAGAGAGGTGAAAAAAATAATAATAAATAGAAAACGTACTTACGAGGGGCGTTTTCTAAATTTTTTTTTTTTTGCCTAACGTCTCTTAACGTCAAGAAAATTAACGATGGAAATATAATATTAAAAAATATAAAACATCATTCCAATGATGTTTTGAGGCTTTTTTAGTTATTTTTTAAACTTCGATCCTTTAGATGGAATTTATATAAATTTGGATGCTCCGGATGAAAATTTCCGATTATTTTATATTTCGAGTCTAACATGTGCAGCTGTGCCAAGTGTTATATTGTGGATATACCAGCTTAATTATTGGATATCAGCCTATATGAGTCTATGACAACCAATAAACATGCCGGTGTAGCATATTATGTCAGCTGTTTAATATAGCTACTAAAGAATGAATTTGCAATTTTATTAGAAAACTATTGAGTTCTTATGCCAATATTGTGGTTTATTATTGTCCTCTATGTCCTACATATCTGCTTATCTATGTTTTAATTTGTGGATAAAAAAAAGTTTCTTTGAACAAGATATTTTGGATCACAACATTCTTCACAATACCATTTTTAGTTTTTTTCAAAGAAACAACACTTTATGTTAGCTTAGGGATTTCCCCTCTCGGCTGGTTCTCTCTCAATATGGGCCAACAGGAAGAAATCGAGAAGCAATGATGTAGGGAAACGGAGAAAATTTATCCCAAAAAAGATATTGAGACACTTATCTATCTTTATGTTGCATATTAACGAGAAATATCCAACTCTTGCCAAAGCCAAAGTGTACTTCGGGTTTAAGGGAACAAGCAACTGTGATTGAGCTTCTCTCTTTTTGAACAATTTAGTATATATGAAGGAATTCCATGCAACAGACTCCTTATTTTTGGAATTCTTTGAAAATGTTAACAAATTTTATGCATCTCTCCAACTTTAAATCTCAACATTCTGCCGAATTCTTAATTTCAATCTGAACTTGTCATCCAGGTGAGATCTATGTGGCAGTGGATGAAGGATTTGGACTCGAATTGGAAGATCTTCTTCGAGCATCAGCTTATGTTGTGGGAAAGAGTAAGAGCGGGATCGTATATAAGGTGGTTGTAGGAAGGGCACCAGCAGTTGCTGTTAGGAGGTTGAGTGAGGCTGAGGAAGGTGAGGTGGAAGGGGATGAGTGGAGGCGGAGAAGGGCATTTGAGTCAGAGGCAATGGCTATTGGTAGAGTGAATCACCCAAATGTCCTGAGGTTAAGAGCATATTACTATGCTCCAGATGAAAAGCTTCTTATCTATGACTACATTCCCAATGGCACCTTATATTCTGCAATTCATGGTAACATTTCTTCTCTTTTTCTCTCACTCGCACAACAGTTTATTCCAATATTAAATTTTTATTAACACTTTGCATTGTCATTGAATTTTCCTCTCAGCCAATATTTCTTTGATCTAGTCACTTGATTGCCTAAAAGTTCACAAGCTTTAGGAATCATTCTTAAATATTGATTGACCTAGTTCATAAATCATTTGGGCACTCTCCTATCTATTCATTTTTTGGTTAATGCTTATATTTGTTGCTATTGTTGCATTTTCCTTTAATGCTTTTACATTATTTTCATTTGTAACCTTGCCAATTGGCAAGACAGATCTCTCTGACAAATATAATCAATGTGATTCTATCATCCTAGTCTAATGTGGGAGTGTGGGCAAATATCAAACAGATCTCTCTGACTCATATAGCCAATATGATCCTAACCACGTTATAAACGGGTCAATTCATGGTCAGCTTGTCTAAATCAACTATTGAGCACATACAATTACTCTACCTTTAATCCAGGTTGTAGAAGTCACTAGGTGCTAGTCGGGCGGGAACCAGCCCCCTAGTCCGTCTTGGCGGCCGCCTATTTCTAGGCTGTTCAGAAAAAAACATGCTGAAAATTGCGTCGGGGAGCACTGGGCGGGCGCCTAGGTGCCGCCTAGGCCGATTTTTAGAACACTGCCTTTATTACCACCTCATTTGTGAGCTAGTCCATTTGTTTACTACTCTATGGACATTGTTGCATAAGAGGTCGTAGATCAATTTGGACAGATATGCTTCACTAAATCTCAGGGGTATATAGAATAGTAGAAACCAGAGCTTTCCTTCAGTAAATGGTGAAAGTACTATTGCAGATTTCAACGTCCAGTCTTGTTTTGAAGGTAATCACCAGAACTGCTTGCTCATAGATTTGTGAAATGATGACCTCATTTAAGACTGATTTAGTAGCAATATATCCTCCATTAAATGCTACAGATTAGAGAACCCCAGTGCAATTCTGTAGTCCTGCTGCAACAATTGTGGTCCCCTTCTGTTCACAAAGCATGTGCATGTCAAATAGTAACAGTACAACAAGCTTCAATAGTAATAGCTGGTAGGAGCCACTTTTCCCTCATGTAATTATTACTAGGTCCAATTCCATGTGCCTCCTGAATAGCCATTAAAGTTACTAAGACGGTCAATACTTTGTTTTTGTGATATGCTTTCTAGCTTGCTGCAGGTTCGATAGCTCCATGTTAGGTGATGCTTATAGTGTTTGTCATAGTATAGCAATTCCGATAGTCTCCATGTTCAAGAAGCCTATAACAACCGTAATACTTAGCAGCTGATTCAGTACGCATACACTATTTTAATTAATTTTTTTTAGGTGTTTGGCACGGCTAACCATTTGTTCATGAATGAATCTTCTGAACAATTATTCTTTGATTGGCTAAATCTCCAATTATCATCTGAGTAATGCATGAGCAAGGATTAGCAAACGGTGGAATCCCTTCTCATCCTTGCACTTCTTTACTTATGAGAAACCCTTGGAAAACGAGCAGGTGGACCACTGAATCCGGCAGCTCAACCACTACCCTGGGCATCAAGGCTTGGAATTGTTGAAGGTGCTGCACGGGGTTTAGCCCACCTCCATGAGTGCACTCCCAGGAAGTACATACATGGGAACATAAAGACCTCGAAGATCCTCCTTGATGACGAACTTCACCCCTACATCTCCGGCTTTGGCCTCACTCGACTTCTCTCCGGTACCCAAAAGTTCAATCACTCCCGATCCCTCTCCAGAAAACTGGGTTCTGCCACTAGCACCATGCAATACATGTTGGGGCCTTCAACAGAGTACCTAGCCCCCGAGGCCAGGGCCCCAGGCAGTTCGGTTACTCAGAAGAGTGATGTATATGCCTTCGGTGTGGTTCTATTGGAGGTATTGACAGGGAGGTCGCCTGGTGTGAAGGCAGATAATGATCAGGTGGAGTTGGAAGGGTTTGTGAGGAGGGCATTCAAGAAGAGAGGCCGCTGTCGGAGGTGGTGGACCCTGCACTTCTACATGAGGTGTATGCAAAGAAGCAGGTACTTGCAGTGTTCCACATAGCTCTTGGCTGCACCGAGTCAGATCCGGAGTTGAGGCCGCGGATGAGGGCAGTGTCCGAGAGCCTAGATCGTGTTGGGTCTCAACACTAAAATCGGATCATCTCCTGCGTCTTATGCTTGTATTGTTTCTCTAACTGTAGAAGTTGTAGGAATTTTGTAGTGGAGTAGTGCCTCAAATGTCCCTCCTGCAGCCATTGTAGGACCTGATGTGCCGGAAAAAGGAACTAGGCATATGTGGGATGAACTTCATTTGAATCTCTTATTTTCTCAGTCCATTAGCTGATTCCTAACCTTTGTAGATGTAAAGGCAAACTTCTCTCTCGTACATATGCTCTTTTGGCATTCTTTAGAATAGATGTCAAAGGGGAGTAGGGTCTCAGCTGTAATGTACTCATTAGCAAGATATGTACTTCTAATGTTGCCTTCAATATTTCCTCATTGTTTTATAGATCGTCGGTAATGTCTCAATCTGTCTCTTTGCATTGGTGCCTCCCTTTTCATTGGAATGTACCGAGTGAAGATCCAGGAATTTTGAGTGCTTCGAACATTTGAGTTCTAATAATGCCAGCTGAGATTATCATGTGAAGGAAAGGTTTCGAAATTGGCATGCTTTGGCTTATATCTGGTTTAAGAAATTAGTGTGATTGTTGCCCATCAAAAGAACTGTATTTCCTAACTTTTTCTCGTAGTCATTAATATATTTGGTTTGTGGATTTGGACTGCGGAAGTGGCTAAAATTCAGATTTTAGACAATTTTACTTGTTTGGTTTGAGAATTTGTAGACAATTTTACTGTGATTTGAACTAAACGGTAAATTTTGTCTGTCACGAAATCAGAGTTGACATTAGAATTTTTTCTCCAAAGTGGAGCGCGGAAGGAGAATTTTTTTATTTTTATTTCGCACATTTGGTTAGAGGACAACTTTCACTTCAACAAAAAAAAATTATTATTCATATAATTTAAAAAAGTTAACAGTTTTTAACTCACTTCAACTTTAGGATTTTTCACGTTTTCCATGTCTAACGAAAAAAAAATTACTTCGTTTTACTAGACCTCAATGCGTACACAAAATATCGATTTCTTGATTTTTTTTTTTTTTTTTACTTCGTCACACTTTGCCGAACCAAAGAGTCCCAAAAATAGCTTTGCATCTGCTAACTCAGCTGTTTCTTGCTAATTCAGCTTATGAAAATCCCAGAACGGTGGTATTAAAGTGTTAAAATTTGATTCAGTTTTTAGGATTGTGCTCATAATTCGAACAGTACGATTTACAACTTTATGATTATAGAATTGCTGGGCAGCAGTAAGAAAGCTAACATGGACTGGGTTTAAATTAAATCCAGCATCTCAAGTATAAATGTCAAATAACCGAAAAAGCACGAATTGTACAATTCCTTTTACTTACAACTTCATGAGCTCTATTAATGCTTGAATTACCAATTGATATTAACTGAGATATTTGTACATTACATAATTAATCATGAGCATAGTTTGTAGGTTGTTTAGAATTAGTATTCTGTAAACATTTTCCAGTAAACAACTTAAGTAAATTTAGTTATTTTACCAATCCAATCCCATCTTCCAGGAAGGGAACAAAAGAAGTCGTTGACCAATGGGCCCATGTAGCTTTCTGCAAATAAACTCTCACTAGCAGATAATTTAAGTTGCATACTTTTCTGAATTAGATAGATAATCACACGAGACACTGTTTTTTTTTTTTTTTTAAATGTCCAACATAACGTTCGGAACTTTGTGCACGTTGCGTTTCATGCCTTTTGGACCCACTACCCCCCAACTACCACCAAATAAATGGAAGACAAAATACGTCCCCGTGGCTCGATCCACTGATCTTTTGTCACCCAGCCAGAATCTTATGCCTCTCCTCAGCAACCCCAAGGGTCATTCGAGTTCGACTGAGACTACTGAATTAGATTGCGATCATCACATGAGACCTAACCTGATCTGTCCAGATCATTCCGAAACTGGCTCTGCCGCAGCCTTAATTCATCTTTGCAGCCTGATGGACTATACAAGTATACCAGTCAAAGTCAGCAGTAAAACAAATTAATGGGTGTGACACAGTACCCCCACGCCTTCGGAACAAATGTACTGACACTATATATGGCGATCTTCTTCCCATCACAAATAAGTGGCGACTCCCAAGCAACACGGTTCATTTGCAAACAGACATTTCTTAGCTTGAGTTTATCAGAACACAGGAAGATTCAATTATGGCATACTTGTCACAACAACAAAGCCTTTTATCCCAAATTTTTTGGGTCATGCTGTTTCAACCTTTCCCTAATTTCTACCATTCAGCTCTGTAACTTAAAGGTCATTTCCGCTGTAACAGTGGGAAATTACTTTCAAGTAAAAATTAATTCTAAGGCTGCAGATAACAAATACATTGTCACAGTATAATTATGACCAACAAGTCTCAGGAACAAACAAGTAAAACTACATGAGGCAACAAAAATCAAATAGTTATCATACCTCAGGCTGCCTGCACGAATAACACAGACCACCTTGGTGGAAGATAGTAACTATGTCGATAGACATCCCCATGATTTCAGTGAGCCTCGTCCTTTGGTATAAGTTCAATAAGCTCAAAACCTCTTGATTCTCAGGCTTCTTTTTCATTTCTAGGTAATGCTCTTAATATGCATTGGTTTGAGGCCGGATGTGCTGGCATCTAAATGTCTCTTGCAGTGAAATAAAGGACATTTGTACAGTAATATTAGCCAAATATATCTTCTGAGATGAATAGTCTTTCGTTGCCAGCATCAGCTTCTGTTGGCAAGTGAAACTGCTCAAAGTTGAGCTGTCTTGATGCTTCATATAGAGCAATTCCTACACTGACAGAGAGATTCAGGCAGCGAACATAGGTTTCTACCATAGGTATTCGAACCGTTCCACCACCAGTTCCTTCTCTATTGCAGTCAAGTAAGGCTTCAGGAGGCAACCCACTAGTCTCAGACCCAAAAACTAGCCAGTCCCCTCGCTTGTACGAGATATCCTGAGAATTTGTAAGAGAGAGAGACAACAATGTATATTATAAGGCACATTTTTGCTTCTATCAAAGAGAGACTGTTTAATGGAACGAGTAAAGGAATGTGGATTACAGTTTTAGTTAAACTGAGCAATACTTAGCTCTAACTAAACTAAACAAAACTGTCCTATAACTTCTTTTGCTGTCGCGATAAAAGTGACAGGATAATCAGGCATTTGAAAGTATTTTGGCTTATTAGAACAATAATATATGGAAGTGAAACAGCTGGGAAATTACACAAGACAAATAGTGCTGCATACAGATAACGTATAAAATCATTATTCAAATACTAGCGGACTGTTGAAAACTAATTAATGGGGAAGAAAAAAAAAATCTGAATAACAAATTTGTGAATAAATTGAATAGTTGATGAGTACATTTGTGAATAAACAGAATACTTGATGAGCAGAAGTAACCAAGTGCAGAAGGTCCTTTACCCAATGATAATTCTGAAGAATGAAATTTCTTAGAATCACAAAAGGGAAAAAAATGCACAGAATCTGCCCAAAGTTCTAAAAGTTCAATTTTTGGCCATACAATAAGTGAGAAGGAAACACCTAATCTAATGCAAGGTTCAAAACTCGGTAGTGGTTTCTGTCCCATTCCTGTGAGTATCATTTTCGAGGAGTGGCGGTGTGAATAGGTTGTTTTGAGCCTTTTGACAATTTCGGACCTTCCAATTCTGTTCCAAAACAGTCGAAATGTATTGGTTTAGGCTGGTACTTCAAAACCTTGATCCCATGAGGGAGCTATTTGCACCTCAATACCAAGAAAATGGACAGAAGATGCTACAGATAGACCAACACATCTTTTGTATTCAAGCATCAAAACAATAAAATTCTAAGACCTCCTTCCAGTTAACGATTGGCTCGTGTAGGAGGGGGGGGGTGCATTTGGTCATGTATTATTGGGAGATAAAAGATGAAATATCAATATTTAACTTATCTCTAACTTATCAAATCTCAATAAGAACTACTTGCTTTCTATTGGATTCCACTAACAAAATGTGAGAACTTCAAGAATACAAAGAAAACAGGATATTATCATGTGACTTAAATACCAGCGGTTTTAATTCTAAATATATCCACCCAAACAGAAGGGATCCAATTCAATGGGATCCAGTTTATCAATTATAAGCGTGGAAAATAACCAAAATACAATAATTTGGATTTGTAGTATCATGATGCTATCAGGAATTCTACAGGCTTAAATTTTTGCCTCAATGATAATATCCTTCAGATTTACTTTTTTGCAAACTCGTGTAATAGCCACATCAGAGATTTGTGTGTGTGTGTGTGTGTGTTGGGGGGTTAAAAATAATCATTACCGAATGGATGCTTGTACCTCGCTTCGTAAATGCTAATAGTCGTTTGTCTCCATTCTGTTGGGGGGGGGGGGGGGGGGGGGGGGGTGGGGGAAGATTAGTAGACAATTATCATCAAAGAGGCAAAAACAGGATTTGTTATGTATTTATTGGCAGAATAGAAAAAGTACCTGTCTCATAAAATAGTCTCGGAACTCAGACCACGAGCTATGAATCTTTACAACCACATATCTGTTCATAGTTTATTAAGGTTGTTCTTTTAAATAGTTTATTAAGGTTGTTCTTTTAAATCATGCCAAACAGCCAGATTCAAAAATCAGATCCGGGCCAAAAACGAGTCATATTTTGGTTCATGGAATTGTAAAATGGACAAAACATGGATTTGAGATTGCTGTTCAAGTGTTAACAGCTTCAGTAAGAGGATACGGCCAGTAATCCAACCCAGCACGCTTTAGTTTAGCATCATCAATCGTGTAGCCTAATGGCTGGAATAGAAAATGACAACAAGAAGTACCATTAAACCAAAATATTCATAAAGCATCGGAAAACAAATGAAATATTTGATCTAGCAAAGAGGAGGATTGATTTATGTACTCTACTTCATGCATTTACACAAGGGGAAGCCCTACATGTTATTTTCGTCAGACCATTTACCCTACTTCCAATCCAGTCTACATTTTGTTTTGTCCCTTTTGTAGGAAATCTAAGTTGGACCAAAAATTGTCCTTAAACTTATAATATATAACATTGATCTGATCATTCATCCTGAAGGATGTGGGCGTCTTATATAGTGATTTATGGCTTCGAACGACTGAAGAATCTGATGTTACTCTCTTCTGAGCAGGAACCTCTAATTATAAGTTAGTAAATAAACACAAAAGGGCAATGTTCTAAATTGCGCTAGGCGGGTTCGGTGCGCCAAAGGGGCGTCTAGCGCCTAGGCCGCCTAGGCGCCGTACTGTTTTTTTTTATTTTAACTATGTATATGTTATTTACATATATATTATGTATATGGTTATGAAAACAAGTTTCATGCTTGACCATTTGGCTAGTGGAGGGTGTGATAAGTGTCCCCTCTCTTGGAGGGGTCTATGGTTCGAATCTTGTGGGTGGTAACACATTTTTCTTCTTCTTTTAAAGTTTTTTTTTTTTACATGGGAGGAGAGAGGAGGCAGCAACAGCACCACCATCTCCTCCCCTCTCTCCTCTCCTCTCCTCTCCTCCCTCTTTAGTAGCAGCAGCAACAACACAATCACCACCACCACCAGCAACAACACCACCACACGGCACCACCACCACCACCACTAGCAGCAACAGCACCACCACCACCACCACCACCACCACCACCTGCCGCCGCCGAAGTAACTTTTGAATTTATTTTTTTGAAATTTCAGAACTGAACAGGCCGCCTAGGGGATTTCCGGTGCGGCCGGAGGCCACAATTTAGAACACTGCAAAAGGGAACTCACAGAAAATTTGCATAAAGATTGCATACGTCGTTCTTCTTGCAGTAGTTTGGATGTTAGATGACTTCACCAGAGGGGGGGGGGGGGGGGGGGGGGGGGGGGGGGGGGGGGGAGGACGAGAAGAGCAAGAAAAAGAAAATTAATGAAATGTAAGTTTGGTTAGGTAGACATTGCAATGAATTGACTTTTAGGTCAATTTCTGAAATTACCATGAGCGTAAGAACATAAGCAGCAATTCCAAGTCCAGGGATGTGGAGGCCAAGAGGACATGTCAATCCCAACATGATTGCCATCTATCCTAGTTTAGTTATTATTCTATTTGATTTCTCACTCTCTCTTTTTGTTGAATCTTGAATCCCTAGAATATGATAGATTAGATTTGAATTCCTTCCTAGTATGATTGGACTTGCTTATCACGTCAAATATCTAGCTAGATTAGATTTGAATTCCTTTTCCTAGTATGATTGGACTTGCTTATCAAGCCAAATATTTAGCTATAAATAAAGGCCAGAGGTCTCCATTGTAATCAGAATATATTTTTGCTTTCAATGAAGTTTCTTTTCGAAGATTCTTATTTCGTGAGATTTGAGATCTTCGTGGACTCGATGGCGCTCGTCGATTCGAGCAATCCTACAAAGCTCTGGTCGTCGACTTCGGTGACGATGCAGCTTTTCTACAACGTAGCCTATATTTTCATATCGTCCTACGTCATTTGTTATCATGGTAGATTCAGTGATAATGATCTACCCCATCGTAGAAGGCCCAAACCCTACACTAAGATGACCTTTCACTAGGGGTCAAGCAGCACAAACCTCAAACTTATGTTTAGAACGGGTCAAGCAGCACAAACCTCAAACTTATGTTTAGAACCTAAGCAAATTCAAGTTTTGAGTAGATCAACCAATTTCAAGTCAGATCTATATAACAACAAAGCATGATTATCAAACACTAGACTAAAAAGCTTCAACAAAGAAAATCGAATATGGACTTCCGAGTCTTTTATGTGGAATCTCATGTTCTTCATTTGGTGTCTCGCATTCTTTAAAGCGAGAACTCTTTTAGAATAAACTATCAAGGGGTTCCACATCTTTTATTTGGAACATCATGTGCTTTACTTGGAATCCACAACATTTATGCTCTTCAAATCAAAGCTCATAGTCAATAGAACTGCTACAGATATGTTTTCTAATTTTCTTCTTAAACAAACACCTAATCACAGGTGGCAATGTTTGCATCTATGGACCATATAATTTGTGTTGCCTCTATCCTCTATTGGCAACTCTTCCTTCCACTTCTTTGTATTTACACATTTCTCCTGTATTGCAAGTTTTCATTTGCACGACTAAGGACATCTCACAAAAAACTTCATAAACCCAAACTTTTACAAGCAAATGAGAAAAAATAACTGCACTATAGAACTATAGAACACATGTATGTTGTATTATGATATAAATTTTTTATGTTGATCATGCGGCAGCAAGTACACAAAAGGGAGCTTACCTCGACAAGATGAAGACCAATGGCTGATGCTGCGCATGTTCTGGCAATGCAACCCGTATTTCCAGGAATCTGCCATGGACAAAACATTTCTCAGTGCCAATCACCACAAACTGATTTTGCCTGCAAGCAAATGGCAAGCAATATATTCAATTTTTCTCATTCTCCTCAAATTGAAATTTGCAGTGTTGTTAAAAACCTGGATATTAAGATGTATCCAGACCTAGTGTGACAAAGACGGATAAGCATTACATAATAAGTATATTATTTATCATATATCTAGAATGAACATGTAGTACGTCATAGACTTCGTTTCCAACTACTCGGTGAACCTCACTAGAATATGTTATTTGTACTGAAAATCTCAACCACTTTCTGAATTAAAACGCATTTAATAATTGAGCTTGACATTGTGGTTTGTCATTTTGGTTTCAAAACATAGCTTTAGTTTACAACTTAGCATGGCTAACTATCTCATCACCAAAACAACATAGCATTCTTTCATAGAGGCTGGGATGTATGAGGTCTTGGATTTGAGTTACTGTATCATGGTTACTTTTTCTCAAAAAAGTTGCCTTATGTTAAGCGTTATATTAGGTAGTGGACTTTAGTCCCACATCGGGTAGAATAATAAAGAGAGGGGTCAGCCTCTCCTATATATATGTAGTCTTTTCCATCAAAGCGAACCAATCCATTATTCTAATTCTACATGGCATCAGAGCCATAACCCATCCACCTCTCTCCCCACAAACCCTAACCCTAGCCGCCAACCCCCCCCCCCCTCCCTGTCCAGCCCCCCCCCCCCCTCACTGTCCAGCATACCCCCCCCCCCCCCCTCTAGGACCTCCCATAGAGCACCCCTCACAACTCTGCTATGTAGTCCCAAACCCTAACCCTAACACACCTCTGCAGCCGTCGCCCCTCATTTCTGTATAAACCCTAATTTCAAAAAAAAAAAAGTCATATATCGAAGCCAGAGGGTAGACATTAATTTGTTTGCACAACCTATGTTCCTAGATTACGACTTCAGAAGCGTATATCGAAGCCAGAGGATAGACAATGATTTATTTGCACAACCTTTGTTCCTAGATTACAACTTCAGGAGTTAACAAAGAGTAGACAAGTTAATTGTTTATGTGGGAGTCTTTGTTTTCTCTCTACCCCGATATCCGGATCTACACAGAGAGTGACATGGGTTACTTCTGTGTCCTGCCGTGTGTGATCCCCATACGATCTTTCATTTCCATGTGCGTGCCGGTTCTGGCCACGTTGATAGCGCACCGGTAAAGTTGATGTGATTATTGGGGTTGGAAAGATTCAGCGACGATCGAATCAAGTGCATTATGACAAACTCTAAGGCGGCTAGCAGTAATACCAGTGTTGGGAACGCATTGGCGGGACCAACGGACACTGACACGACGATCTCTTCGATTCGACTCGTAGATCGGCGGTTGAACGGACCAGACGGATACTCAACATGGCGAAAGAAGGTTGAGAAGACACTATAGGATATGCGGTTGTCCAAGTATCTGACTGACAACCCTCCGAAGACGAATGATCCCACGTTTGAGCAGTGGAAGACGGATGATAGTCGACTGTATACACAGTTGATGAACTCCATGAAACCATCGGTAGAGGACATGGTTCAAAACACGGACACAGTAAAGGAGCTATGGGAGGTCCTAGCGACGACGTTTGGTGCAAAACGCGACTTGTCTCGTATCTACGACTCGGTTGTCGGCGTCTACCGGACAGAACAGGATGACAAGTCTCATAAGGACCATTTTCGGACTTTTAAGGCTATGGTCGATGAAGTTGACCGTGTATTACCTCTGACGACGGATATCAATGAAGCGAAGGCTCAACGTGAGCAGCTTCATGTGATGGCATATCTTGCCTCTCTTCATTCTGATGTAGACTCAGCTCGCTCTCAGATCATTGTTGGAGCCGAGGTTCTATCTCTAATGGAAACACATTTTCGTGTTCTACAGGCAGCAAAGGTCGTCGAGACCTCTCCAAGTGATGCTCCTGCTCTGCTCTTGGTGTCGCTCGTACTAGATTTCAAGGTGATCGTAGTGGACGACGTGGTGGCCGCAATATTGGTCGTGATGGTGGACGAGGCATTGGCGATCGTGATGGAGGTCGACGACGCACCTGCTTCAACTGTGGTTTACAAGGTCATTTCCAGTGACAGTGTACTAAAGCTCCTGCCGCCAATGTTACCTCAGATACTCCTGATCTTGGCGGCCGATAAGTACAAATGACTGATGAAGCATATGCAGACTTTGTTGAGTTTCAAGCTCAACGTCGAGGTGAAACCTCTACTTCTGGGTCCACAACAGGGTACTCAGCGGCATGTGTGATACAGTCAAAGCAATGGGTCCTTGATTCTGGTGCGTCTGCTCACTTGACAGGCGACGCAGGTATGATACGAAACTATGCAACGGTTGGTCGTATGTCTAATATTACATGTGTCAATAGTGGTTCGCTGATAGTCCGTGGAAAAGGATTTGTCCGTCTTTCTTCGGGACTGTCACTACATTCTGTATTACATACCCTTGGAAACTCATTCAGCTTCTCTCAATTAGTCGAATTACTCGCGATATGCACTGCTCGGTAACATTATTTTCTGATGGTTGTATTTTTTAGGACCTAAAGACTGGACGGACTATCGATAGGGGACATGTAGCTGGAGGCTTGTACCTGTTTGACGAAACTTCCTTCGTTGCATGTGCTGGTGTGAAACTTGATCCTTTTGAGTTACATTGTCGGTTAGGACATCCATCCGTCCAAGCACTACAGAAAATGTACCCATCTTTAGATGTTTCTTTTCATTGAGAGTCATGTAGCTTGGCTAAGCATCACCGGATTTCCTATCCGGTTAGTCAGAATAAAATTGCTTCCGCTCCCTTCAAGTTGGTACATTCCGATATATGGGAACCGTGTCCGCTTGAATCTGTGATGGAATTCAAGTACTTTGTTACCTTTGTTGATGACTACTCACGTGTCACTTTTGTTTATCTCATGAAAAATTGCTCCGAATTATTTAACATTTGGTGCAATTATCATACGAAAATCAGAACACAATTTAGTGTTCCGATTAAATGCGTTCGAAGTGACAATGGTCGTGAGTATATGTCTCGTGAGTTTGTTTCACATCTGTCTCGGAATGTCATCATCCACCAAACCTCATGTCCTTATACACCACAACAGAATGGTGTAGCTGAACGCAAAAATCGTCATCTCTTAGAAACAACGCGTGCTCTTATGTTCCAAGCACGTACTCCAAAAAGATTTTGGTCGAATGTCGTTCTTACGGCTTGCTATCGCATTAATCGCATGTCGTTGTTTGTCCTCAATAGTAATACTCCCTTCTCTCGATTATATCCCAAACAAGAGTCGTTTCCTCTACCTCTATGAATCTTTGGTAGCTTGTATTATGTTAGGAATACTCGACCAACTCTTTCTAAAGTGGATCCAAAGGCTATCCAATGTATTTTTCTTGGGTATCCTAAGGATCAGAAAGGGTATCGATGTTTTTTCCGTCTTGAAGCGGTATTTTTTCTCTCAGAATGTTACCTTTGTTGAAACCGAGTTTCCTCCACTTCCACAAACTCCAGGACCATTGCCTCAAGTTTACCCAGAAGAGGACTTCTTGTTGTTCCCAGTTCAAGCACAGCAGTCCTCTGATAAGTTGCCCTCCCCTATCGAGCGAGTGCTCCAGTCCGAAGGTCCGCAGACACCGATTCAGACAGCACCACCGTCGCCCGATCGATCGTCGCAAATAATGTCCATGGTCACAGAGTCATCCTCCTCCTCTGACTCGACTGATTCGTCTCCGCCTTCGGCTCCGCCTGTTCCACCAGCTCAACCTTAGCCTGTCGAGATCATCCCTTGTATGTTGAAAACTACAAAGGGCTTACGAGCCACACTCAGTCCTTAATAGCTACTATTGATGGAATTCAGATTTCCAATTCTGCTGATGAGGGTTTCAAACATCCCTGTTGGCATGCTGCTATGGAAGAAGAGATAAGCGCTTCGGGATAACCATACTTGGGACTTGGTAAATTTGTCGCCTGGTAAACAGGCTCTCGGTTGCAAATGGGTGTTCACGATCAAAGTGAAATAAGATGGCACCCTTGATCGACTAAAGGCACGTCTGGTAGCTAAAGGATATTTTCATACTTTTGGTGAGAATTATTTTGAGACATTCTCCCCAGATGCCAGGATGACCTCTGTGCGCGTACTCTTGGCCTTAGTTGTTCGCTATGACTGGCCGCTACTCCAGCTGGATATCAAGAATGCCTTCCTCCACGGGGACCTTGATGAAGAGATATATGTGGTACAACCTCCAGGGTTCGTTACAAGGGAGGATAAAGTGTGTCATCTGAGGAAGGCCCTCTATGGTCTCAAATAATCACCTCGTGCATGGTTTGGTCGGTTTACAGATGTGGTCACTCAGTTTGGCACGTGTCAATCAAAGAAGGACCATTCAGTATTTTACCGACAGACATCGGCGGGAAGGGTACTCCTTGGTGTTTATGTTGATGACATTGTAATCACAGGAGACGACAGTCAGGACATTACAGGACTGAAGAAGTTCCTGGGAGAACAGTTTCAGACCAAGGATATGAGATCATTAAACTACTTCTTGGATGTTGAAGTCATACGGGAAAGAAGCACATTGTCATGTCGCAGAGGAAGTATGTGCTAGACATACTACATGATGCAGGAATGATACAAGCCAAGGGAGCAATGTCGTCGATGGACCCAGGAGAAAAGTTACTCCCCGACGAGGGGATACTAATGACGAATCCGGATCAATATCGTCGAGTAGTTGAAAAACTCAACTACTTTGCGGTTATGACTCGTCCAGATATTTTCTTTGTCGTCAGTGTCGCGAGTAGATTTATGTCTTCTCCACGAGTTCCACATTGGCAGACAGTTCTCAGAATTCTGCGCTATTTAGTCTAGAATCCTGGAAAAAAAATCGTACGGAGAACCAGGAATATACAAATGTTGAGTGCTTAAACGATGCTGACTGGGGTGCAAGCCTGACAGATAGACGATCTACATCTGATTATTCGGTATTTATTGGCGGAAACTTTGTATCATGGAAGAGTAAGAAGCAGAGTGTGATCGTACGATCAAGTTCCGAAGCAGAATATCGAGTCATTGCTCATGGCACGACAGAAGTATTATATCTGCAACATCTTCTACAAGAGCTGGGAGAAGAAGCAGGATCTAAAACAGCAGATATGTGGTGTGATAACCAATCTGCTATGCATATTGCTACCAATCATGTATTTCATGAAAGGATGAAGCATATTGAAATTGATGCCCATTTCGTCCGTTACGAGTATAAAAAGGAAATGATAAAGTTCCATCACGTGAGGACCGGTGATAAGATAGCCGATATCTTCACGAAATCTCTTTTGGGTCATCGGGTACAAATTTTATGTAACAAGCTGGGCATGATTGATATATATGCTTCAGCTTAAGGGAGGGTGTTAAGCGTCATATTAGGTAGTGGGTTTTAGTCTCACATCGGATAGAATAATAGAAAGAGGGATCAGCCTCTCCTATATATATGTAGTCTTTTCCATCAATGAGAACCAATCCATTATTCTAATTCTACACCGTACAAACTTGATATTGCAAGCACAAACACAGGCAAAACAGCATCTCATATCCACTCCTTGCATCCAGGAAAATTCTAGTCATTTTTTTGCCCCCAGCCACAAACATGCACCAATTGCACCTTGGTGCGACTGAGGTGCAGCTTTATCAGTGACAAGGAACAGTCTTAAGTGTAGACTGTAAATAATAACAATAATCCCCTCTTGAGCATGACCTACTTGAAACAGTGAGCACAAATTATAATTCCCAAGTGGGTTTTAGGCTGTTAGTGCTACACAGGGCATGGCCCTTAACAGAGCCGAATTAAAGAAGATGATTCAAACAGTCAATCCAAAATTAGGGATGAAGGTTTTGTTATTGTTGTTGTTGAAGTGGGTTGTAGGCTGGTCTTGTACATTGATAGCCATACTCTGGACATGAAGAATTGATTTGCATGGTCAATGTTATATGGCCCAATTACCTGTGGAGAAACTAATACAACTTGAAGAAGTTTGTCACATGAAATCTCGCTACCAGCTCTAGCAATCCCATTGGAGAGGGTGTCTGCATCACTTTTTTCAACTGTCAAAAGAAGGAACATTTGAGATGGTTGATTTAATCTTTGAATGTATAATTACAGATATTGAGTATTAACATCGTGAAGACCTGGCCCAGGGAGGAAGCTCAAAAAGTATACTCTTCATCGACAAATGGTGCTTAGTACTTGAAACGATGAACCTTAATTGAAACTAATTAAAAAAGTTTACCGTCTCCAAAGACAAAATCAGACATCAAAAAAGAAAAAAGAGAAAAAATTCTTGGTGCAGCAACATAAAAGAACCTTGTTTAGATGCATTACCAATTCACCATTAACCTAGTAAGCTTAAAATGAGATACCAAGTGGTTGACGAATTTAATTCCGCAACAAAGGAATCATAAATTTTTATGCCAACCTAAGTTGCGCAGATACTCCTCCAAATGACTATTCATGTCTGTATCCATGTCTATTGGACACTTTCTCGACACTCTTGTCAAATATGGTCCAGTTTCATAGGGATGAAATATTATAAAGTAACATGTCTTTTGAAGTAGATCCCTTCTAGAACTATTTGGAACCCAATTACTATAAAAACATGCATAGATATAGGTATAAATAATATGTATATGGGTAAGAATTCATTTGTCCATATTACCATATCCATTGTGTACTTCTATCCTATTTGTTTTTAAAGATGGCGTATTCCGTATCCGCACCGTGTCCACATATGAAACTGTGCCCATGTCTGCAGCCTAGTTCCCCACCATGCCCTCTGAAACAGTATCCAGCACAAGAATGTTGCAGCGAGCCGTGTAGACCATTGGTACAGCAAACAATTCAAACTGCAAATATAATTGTGTTACATGTTTCCAACTTCTAGAAAGCATGGCAGGACCAACCCACCCTATGCCCATTCTTAAATTGTTGACTAAAGGTACTTATCCTTCCTCAATTTCCTATAACTTTGCCAGGTACACCTGAATGGGAGGACCCACCCTAGGCCAGGCCCGAGGAGAGTTTTCAACTTATACTACATAGCCTTCTTTCGCAAACCAATAGATGCTCTCGTAAATACGAACGATAATATAGTAGTTAATAGAGGCGTTAGCACTAGAGGCAGGCCTAGAAGAAGAACATGGTTGAAGTCTTAAATAAGGATATCGATCTTGTTGTTGGTGTTACAGAGTGCATGGCCCTTACAGAGCCGAATGGACGGAAGAGGATTCAGATAGCCGACCCCATAAATTTGGGAAAAAGGCTTTGTCGTCGTTGTTGTTGTACTATATAGTCTTCTTTATCCTAGTATTGCTCAATTATCTATGAAAAAAACATAATTGGGTGGTTGTCTTGTTGAGCCACCATGGGGTGGTCTAGGCGTCTAGCGGTTGGGACTCGTATAGTTTAATGGGGAGGTTTGGTTTCGAGCCCAAAACTCGCAAAAAAGAAAAAAGAAAAAAGAAAAAAAAAGGTCTGTGGTTTGTAAATGAATGGGATTTTAACATGGAGGTCTTGACTTCAATTCTCTTTAACCACAGTATGCCTAATTTTTTTGTTATTTTCTAACCTTTTTGGCTTTTGTATATAAATTATATATCATGTCTGATATGCCTAATTTTAGTTACTTTCAGCATGGTATCAGAGCTAAGTTCAAACCTCTTATGTCTACAACACTAAACAATCACAGTGACATGTATTTTCGAGTGGTTGTGTACGCCTTCGATGTGCATTAGTTTTTCGCAGTGTCCTGTGATTTTTTTTTTCCCATTAACAATTGCGCGCTCTTAGGAACAAGCCTGCGTTAAAATGTATCAAACGAAGCAGCAATAGATTCGATCCAAATCGAAAAAAGAAGAAGAAAAAAATATAGATGGACGGATGCTTACGAGAGCAAGAGGCGGCGCTGAGAAATCGCGGAGAGACCCTATTAGGGTTTCTGGAGAGCCACAGTCGGCTCCTACTCCTGAGTTCCGGTAGCAGGACCGGAGGGACGGGGAGACGAGGGAGGAAATGGGCGGCTACCGGCGAGCAGCGGAGGGTTAGGGCTCGGAGTCCGGCCGGATCCATGCTCGCTTTCAGCCCGCGCCGCCTCTCGTCTCCCGTGTTCTTTCGCGGGATTTTTAAGATAAGGCCGCCCCACTTTGTCCGAGCCAGGTATGGTATTTAAACCCGTCAAATCCTAAAGGCAATACTAAAGTTACTCAGGACAGTCAAGCTATCAAAAATAAAAAACTACAATCCTTCCCGTGGTAATATTTGACAATTATTTCGATATATAGAATTGTTAAAATTTTGACAGTCCTTCTACTATATAGAACTGTCAAAATAATTGACAATTATTCCAATAGATACGACTATCCAATTTTTTTTACGGTCCTAATAGACTGTCCCGAATAAGAAATGATGTGTCTTTATAATTTTCTTAAACCCCTAGGCTAAATAGGTCAAGAACACTACATTTGTTGTTAAGGGTTGTCTCTCGAGACTATATAAATTTTGGCATCGTTTCTGTGCTAAGGACTAAAAGGTAAAATATTGTCAATTCAGTGTGAGAATTGTCAAAAAAAATTACAATCATATATATGCACAAGACTGGAAAAAAAATTTGATTTCTAAAATGGAAGTGTCAAAAACGTTGACAATTTATGACAGTAAAAAGTGTAATATCCCTTAACAAATTTTGTTTTGCTCTTAGCATTTGTCGCTAAGTATGGGTGTAGCTAGGACCCGCAATTTTCTACCTCTCGACAAGTTCGTTGTTTGAATTTGTCTGTTCCTTTGAGCAATCGACTATAAGGTTGAATTGTTTTAAACATTGGTGATTCTAATCAATCCAGTAAGTTTGTTCATTCCCTCTTCTCAATCCATTTTTTTTATTTTGTCACCGATTTATCTTAGAGTTTCTGAATTATAACAATAACGAAAGAAGACGTCAATGGATCGAATTTGGATCGGATTTATGTAAGGTTTGAACTAAAGTCCTATAAGATTTTTCGGGTTAAGATTTGGGTTCACATCGAATTCCTTTCATTCTCATCATATTTGGATTCGTTTATGCATTTTACATGTGACATTTAAACTATTATTTGCCTCAAAATACTTTTGTATTTGTACTTCCGCAAAACTTGACTATTTATTTAAAATTGACAGTACATTCAAACCCACCAAAATATACGTAGTAAACTTTATATTTGTCTATTGGTTTCTGGTTTCTTATGATATTGTTGGAGCTATATTTGTTATGACTCATTACCGGAATAAGAAAAACAAAAATAGTAGGATGCCAACTATGCAATGCAGAGTACATCGCCATCCTGTATTATGGTCACGACTGTAAAAAAAAAATTTAATTTGATTTTATCTATCATGTGGTGTTCTATCCAACAAGTAATCAAATCAAAAGATGCAAGCATACAAACAAGACAAAGTCCTATGGTTGTTAGTATTAGTTACCTATGTTATAGCCTAATTACCGGTGCAAGTTGAGAATCCTTCATAGCACAGTCTAATTAAAACAAAACTCGAAGGCTATGCTTAAGGATCAATTTATGTAAATAATCGTCGCTATCCGGATGGATGTCGTGGTGAGTCAAAAAAGAAAGCAAGTGGGCCGCATGTCCGATGGAGAAAGGGCCAAAGTAAAATAAGTCTAGGTAGAGCTTAACATGGACCCGTGGGCTCTCAATACACCCCTAATGATATCCTGTAGGAACAGTGGAGAATGTAGCGCCCCGAGGGTTGATAGATCTCTCTAACCAAAAAACAATAAAACTTTGATACAATATAAAAAAATTGATACAGCCACTGACCTGTCATACAGTGATTGCATCAATTTTTTGATACAACCATCTGTATCAAAGTTTGGCTGCAAAAAAAATCGTAGAACAAGGTTGCCACGAAAATTAGGGTGCGTTTGATTGCAGGATAAAAAAAATATGTGAAAAAAAAATTAATTCCACGGAAATTTTTTTCTAGGAAAAAAAATCATGGAAAACTTAATTTGGTGTTTGATTGCCATTATTTTTCATGGAAAATGATATTATTCTATGGGTTGGACAAGTTCAATTTTTCATCATTTTGGAGAAAAATATGAAAAATAATATTTTTTGGGAAATGATTCCACGAAAAATATAAGCTAATCAAACATTACAATTGGTGAATTTTTTGTGATAGAAAATTGTTTTCATGGAAAAAAAAAAACTCAATCAGACACAGCCTAAGAGTATTTTCCTCCCAATGCATCTATGTTAATCATGCTAGTTGGTTAAGCTAAGTTTATAAAACTATAAACTCGAACCATGGATATTTGTATATTGATCATATAGGCAGAGAAAATATAGTACATGATATCGTCGAGGTGATTACAAGCAAATATTGTCACGCTTCGTTCCCGGAATACGACGAGCAGAATACATAACTAACATCCCAGACTACGCGTCAAACAAATACACATGTATCTGTATTCGCTATTGTCGCATGTAAAGTTCTAGGATAAAAATATGGACAAACTAAATTCATAAATAAATTGACAATAATTTACATACATACGAGGTACTACACAACTATAAAAAATAAGATTGATGATATACCCTATGCCTGTGTTACTCTTCCGGTTCTTCCATAATGTGTACCGAAAGTATCTCTTCCTCAGTTGCGCCTCCATCTAGTGAACAAAAACTAGGTCATCAAAGACATGCAAGTCCTCGATTCAAAGAATGTGAAATAAATGAAATAATATGATATTGAAGATCAAGTACAACGAAAATCTAAACCGAATAACTTTTAATTACATGACATAATATGACTTTGAAATAATTTCTAAAGTGATCTTAATATATTGAAATAATTGTATCCAAACAATTCCTTAAGTCATAAAAATCACTAACACAATCACAATACTGTTTTTCCTATATGTTGATGCAAGTTAGAGAACATGTTTAGATCTCACATTCGCAGTGTCACGAGCACTATCTAGGCAATAATCCCGTTACCAGGGATCAGGTGGTGGCACTTTCCTCGGTCTAGAAGGACTAAGGAAATAGAATAAGAATTTTTTTCGGATAAAAAAAATTAATATTTTGAATAAACTCCAGTTGTATTAAATTAAAAGAAAATTATTAGTAGTCCGGCCACTCCTATTCGGGAGCAAAATTATAAACTTCAATTAATACCAAATTTGACTTTTTATCGAATTAGGGTAAACATCATAAGATTCACGAGCATCAGGTAGGTAGGTAATCTAAGCATTCACTCGCTCTCAACGCAAGACCTTGCGAAGGAGATATGAGTATTAATCGATTTTGTTAATTATATTGTCAAATTTTTTTACGATGTGATCCAAACTGTTCTCCTCCGTCGAATGCTCTATTCTATAATCACAATCAATAACCTAAGTCCATTCTAATAATTAAAATTCTATTTTTCGGCTCAAGTATACATCTTGATTTGTATTTCTGGAATATAGATATCACTTAGCAGAAATGCTTTCAACTATTGTAATAACATCAATTCATTCTCTATACGTGTTAATATCACGTAATACATGAATACAATCAACAGGGTATTCCAGAACCAAGTAAACAAGATTTAAAAATCAGATCGCTTACGCGGTTACAAGTCCACATCCGTACGAGTCCGAACTTAGATAGTTAACCTCTAGGTATTCCTAGAATTATTTTTAGTCTGTCTCCAGTCGATATACAGTTATCTAGGTTTAGGGTTCGGTATGATACCATGACGTTTAAGCTTCAAAATTAGGATATCTTCCAAAATCTTTAGAATTTTGGACAGAGACTACTTTGTATTCCGAGCTCCAAACACAGTAATATAATTGACATGGAGTAACTCTTCATAGAATTAACATGGGTAAAAGCCCCTTCGGTGGAATAACTCTACACCGGTCACACGAAATTAATAGAATAGGCAGTAAATGCATAGAAGTACAAAACTAAATTGCAAAAAAAATTCAACATGTATATCCTACGTTGTAAAAAGCATAACTCATATATTATGAATCTAAATACCATCAAATTATATACGGTTGGAAAGATTATCGAATCCTCTTCGATTTCTGTTTAGACACAATCGAATTTTGACAATGTTTAATAGGTTAAATCTGGTCTATGAAATAAGGTATAAATTATCGAATCCTCTTCGATTTTGATTTTATAATTTTACGTTGACCGTGCACGGCCAATAACTCCTATTATATACATCTGAATTCTATCATATTATATACGATTGTAAAACTTATCTAATTTCCAACAATTTTTGTTCAAACATATCCTTGTTTTGAAGAAGTTTAATAGGTCAAATCTGGCCTACAAAAAAATCTGCACATAGGTTCCAGATTTTAATTTCAGGATTCTACAACTCTGTTTCACGACCCATAACTCCTATCATATAAAACCAAACCCGATCATATCATATACTATTGGAAAGCTTATCGAATTTTCAATGATTTTCGTTTAGACATAATTAAAATTTGACATGATTTAATAGATAAAAACTGACTCGGAAAAATAATGCGCCATAGGAACGAATTCAGCACGTATAAACCTAGTTCTATCTCATGTCCAAGCCTTATATGGGTGTATCACATTAATGAAAAACTCTTAGAATAATATTCTAAACCATATATATTAATCTAAAATTTTATCTAGAAAAAACACTTTACTTTGAACAATAAAATTTAAGCTAAAATAATATAAAAAATTACACTAAAAGGAGATTTGTACAAAGAGGAGGACTTGCCTTAGCTTTCTAGGGTTTGTGAATTATGGAAGGATGGAGAGCTAGGGTTTGGAGAGGTAGGAGAGGTTTTATGAATATGGTTAAAGAAGAAAGGTTAAAAGCTTAAAGGAATGAAAACTTATATATATAAATATATATACCAAGTTCTAACTTATCCAAGCAAAGAATTTTATGTCATAACTGTTTGCCATTTAATATCAAAACGAGAAATGGGAGAACTAGATTTGATTTAACAAACTAAGAAAGTACAAAGAAGAGTCCTAGGAGATACTCTAAGTACAAATTTGTTTTCTGGGGGGTGACGATGGAGGATTAGGAGTGTAGCAACTCTCTTTACCCCGTGGACGATCCGGTGCGGAAGCTCTTCTCTCTTCCTTGAGTGTTGATTCGCAGATAGCCAGCCCGCTGCATGGGTATGGTACCCTACTATTTATAGTCATATTTGTGGCCGCATGGATTTTGGGCCGCATGGATGGTGGGGTTTGCCACGTTTTCCCCCTTAACGGAAGGGTGCTACAGCTGTGCACGGGAATCCGGACTCTGCCGCCACGTGAACATTTGTTAGGATTTTGTTGTTTGCTGAGTATCTGGACAGTTCTCAACTGTGTAGACGTGATTTGGTCAAATGAACACGTGGCCGCTATTTGGTTGGAGAGGACCACTCAGTTGTAACAGCAAGACTTGGTCGACGTGAATCTGTGACACATGTGGCCAAAGATGCATAGGATGCACGAAGTCTGGAACGCACGGGGCCATAGACGCATGGACCGCATAGAGTCTGGAACGTATGGAACAGAGTCGCTTTGGACGCATGGAGTCTGGAACGCACAGGGCCAGAGACGTATGGACCGTATGGAGTCTGGAACGCATGGGCCAGAGTCGCTTGGGACGCATGGAGTCTGGGACGCATGGGCCAAAGTCGCATGAGATCTTTTTGTCGCGTTGTCCACGTGGTTCTGCACCATCTTTGAGACTTCTGTCTCTTAATGTGTTTTCGTCCTTCGAGGTGATCAGAAAAATCTTTTTTGTCAGGATTCTGTGTCAGGCGAGGAGGCGCGACGCGGCTACGGCGGTGCTCGGCCTGCGGCGTGGGGGTTGTGGCTGCTGGGGGTCGCCGGGGTAGCTGCGGAGGTCGTCGGTGTTGGCCGGGGTTCGTCGGGTCGGGGGTGGCCGGAGCTGGAGTGGCGGTGGCCGGTGTCACGCCCCGGTCCTGCAGGGCCGTTCGTCCTCGCTTTGGTCCCTACGGAACCGATCGTCCTCGCACGAACGTGATGCCGTGCAAGCCTAAAGTGCGCTTGCACAAGGCCAAAGCTTTGAACAAGGGCAAGTAAGCTATTCAATACTGAAGCAGCGGCACACATATTGCAGAAAAGTAAAGAACACAATGGCATATGAAAACAGGCTCTTTATTGATAATCGAAAGTGTTACAAGCGGCGCATGGCCGAGGTTACAGATCGCTCAAGCACTCTTCTCTCGATTACAATGACACCGTTCCATACATTATGTCCCTCTATACAAAAGCAGCTCAGACTCGATACGGCTCAAGGCATCGACTCCAGATTTTTAGTTCCTCGGGATGAGGCACGGCTATCACTTCCTCTGACGATCAGACACCTGAGAACAAGCAAACTGTTGGTGGGTCAGCACTTTTATAAGTACTGGTGAGTATAAAACAACTGAACATAAGCTATACCTCCTGAAACCCACACTAAGTAAGCATGTGGCAAAATATTGTATTACTAGTGATCTTGCTAGTTTTACCTAAGTTTATTTCATGCAACTCGGGACTATAGTCAGATTACATCTTTTTTGAAAATATAGTTGGAAACAGTTTGACATATTCCACAATAAGCATACGATCGGGGCAGTGTTCTATCGTGTAGCGTGCGGCATGTATTGTGCATCAAAATCTAACTCTTTGAGGCAAAGTTCTATAGTGGACTGAATCATCTCAAATCAAAGCAAACATTTAGTGGACTATCATTTCTTTCAAGCACACAAGCAGAAATATCTATATGATTTCGGTCCCCGAGAAACTCATGATCGGTAGCGGTAATCCAGCTAACCAATGACTCACATTCTGATGCTATTAGCAGCTGTGACCGAGGTTCAGCTTTGCACTAATAGTTATTGTCTGACCGATGCGAATGCATGAAGCACTATCAGATAAACTTTACAATGCAGACAAAATGAACGAGCAAGCTATATGCATACACAAGTATTTCTTACCCCATTGCGGAACGGTTATCCCTGCAGCAGACACACAAGTTAGCCACAATTTGCATATTCATAACTCATTATCAATCTAGGCATCAAGTGTTAGGTATGCAAGAAGGCTAAACCTAGAATGTTCCCTAACTATATGATGGTCCATGGGTAGCCCCATGATTAGCAGCAGTTGCCCAAGTATCTGGCTGGAAAAGGTGGTCTGGAAGCTTCCTCTCTCCCAGCAAGCAAGATGAGAGGTTATCAGTGATGGACTTCCTTTATTCCATAACCTTAGCCTGCAATGTCCTTCCTATCATAGATTCACTAGCACGCATGGGTGTCGGCAGCTGTGACTCATGATTCGGCTCTTCACCAACACGACCGAGTGCTAGCAGCTGTGACATCATGGGTTTCGCACAATACTAATAGACATATCGCCCCACTAGACCCCCTTACGAGCCGTATACCTCAGGGCGATCCAAAAATCTCTTCCGGATCGAGCGATTCCCAGTACCCCAGGAATCGTTCGAGAGATAAGACCTTGTGCACAAGTTGTCCGAGACCAATGCAATGACATAAACACTTTGTGCAAGCAAAACAATGATCAAGCAAAATATATGCGGTCTAGCGAAACACATCTTATCAAACGAAGCACATCTTTCCTAGACGAAGCACATCTTTCACATATCTAATAGCACACCCCACTAGACCCTTGCGGGCCGTATCCTCAGGGCGTACTATTAGTCACTGCACTCATACATTTTCACTTATAGCAGTTCGATATAGCAAACAGACAAGCGAAACATATAAAGGCAAGCACGATTGATTTCATAACTAACATGCAATAACTATCTCATTCTTAGCATATTCAAAGGGACATATTCGAGCAATTCATTTACTTATGTTTTTAGCATGGCAAAGGTTCGTTTGATAGCTGTGTCGGTGTAACTAAGCATGCAACATTTCTTATATCTCTTTGGCATAACAATGGTTCTATCTTATTTCAGACAAACATTCCCATTTCTCTAGTTAGGCAAGCAAGCAGACAGATTTGTTTCAATGACAAGATATGTGAGTTCTCTTATTAATCATGCTGAGTCAGTTCTATCATTCTTCTTATGAAACAATCTTCTTAAGCAACAAGCATTCAAAAACTCAGATTCATTATTAAGTCGTGCAAGAATCAGAGAATGCAGTTCTGCCCACTCACATTGATCAATCGGTCAAGAATTCTCCGAGAAGACTTCCGTTCGAGCAAGTAAGGCGATATCACTTGTACATAGTGCCTACGCGGAGCGCGACACTACATACTTACCCACCGACAAAGAGTTTCGTCCTCAAAACTCAAGGAGAAACTCACGAAATACAGAGCAGCGATAGTCCTCATCCCTCACCTTCCTCAATCAAAACACAAATAAATCGCAAGCACGAAAGCACAAATCTCAAGCAACAAATCAAATCCAGACAACTTTTGCGCGCATCTTTGAGAATATCTATGGACTTATTGTATGGAACGTTCATTGCAACACAATCATAACTCAGAGTCGGAGGCAACGGAATGGACAAAGAATCGAGTTGCTCTGATACCACTATGTCAAGCCCCGGTCCCGCATGTCACGCCCCAATCTCCTGCAAGCCTAATAGTCCCCGCTGAACGTGAATCACCACGTTGCAGCTCTTCCGCAGGACAATCGTTCTCATCGGGACGTGATGCCGTACGAGCCTGGAGTTGCGCTCGTACAAGGCGATATTGTCAAACACCAAAGTTATCATCGAAACAACCAAGTCACAGCGGAAGTCAAGTATTGTGTACCAAGCACACATCAGAGTAAGCAGCGAAGCTCTCTATAGGGTCCAAGTAAAATGCCACAAAGGCGATTGCCTCAAAGGCGATGAAATACTCTTGCTCTTTCTCTAGCCCACAAAGGTACTTACAGTTCATACATCATGTCTCGTATATCCAAGCAGCGCCACTACATCTGCGTACCTGAAATAATGCCCACAAACGTGGGTCAGTACACAGCCGTACTGGTGAGCGGGGTAACCCACTCGTCTAAGCCGACACTAAGTAAAATAGTGAATACAAACAGTTATATGGTGATCTTTCTAGTTGAATCCTAGATTCATTTTATGGCATAGGGATGACATGTTAAGGAAAGCTGTAAAGCAGTTTAAGCATGCAACATTCAACTCAATCTAATTGACAAGCAATATATAACCCAACCGAAGGAAACTAGCATGCAAACCGTCTTGCTCAAGTCCAAGCAACACGATAACATATCGAACCATCAACCAAGCCTCAATATCCATCCTCAACCAAAGTTCACAATTCAAATCCCAAGTGCACACTCTTGCCGAGGCAAGGTGGCCGCGCCTACACGAAGCCAAACCAACAAAAGAAAAGCAAGCCATCACTAATCTATATGAAGTCATTGGCCAAGCCATAAAGGACACATGATCGGACTGATCAAATGCGGTTCTATTCGAAACAGCGCTAAGTAGCTAACCCACCTGAATTGCATCCAACCGCTGGCACCGCGCCCAAGGCACGTTACCAAGTTATCTCCTCCATGGCCGAACGGTCCCGGTGCCCCGGAGCCTTCCCGTTCGAGAAGACAAAACCCCGTGCAACACAGGTTGTCCGTGACATGCAGACACCAAGTAGGTATGACGAGAGGATCGAACATTCTCGCCCCACCAAGCGATCCTAGACTCGTTCCATGAATTATCCAACCAAAACATCCATAACCATTCTTCCAACATATTGCCCAAGGCTCAATCATAAGTGATTCCATAGGCACAATGCCTCTTCTCAACAATGTTTCCAATTGGTGCAACACCCATGCTCAAAGCAATCCCAAGGCACAATGCCCCAACAGTGGCACAATGCCCTCGCCGATGCAGTTGTTCGGTTTCGAACCACAACTGCTCGCTTTGCTTGACAAAGCGCCCAAGTGATACTCGTACACGGATGCACGCTCGCTCGCCCAAATCTCAATGTTTCCAATGCCTCAATGTATCATTCCAACTGTCCAAGCATAATCCCAAATCATTAAATCAACTGCCTCAAATGTAATATTCCAACTCTAGCTCCAACTATCTAATGCGCAAATCAATTCAAGCCACAATCCTATCCAAGCAACGACGTACACTCTATGCACGCCTCAGTGTAGTGATTCCCAATGTTTCAGTCCAAGTGTTCAAGCCTTTTACGTGTTTTCCATATTATTAGGCATGAAGGAGTAGAGGAGAAGGAAAAGAGCCCACTCACAGTGTTTGACTCCGTTAAGCATCTTGTCCTGCCGATACGGCCAATCCCTTGAACCCGTGGTCCGATGCAAGCGCGATCTACTCAACTGGTATGACCGTGCGAGCAGGACGTGCTCTACAAATCATCCGACCGATCGGACTAAGAAAGATGACATTATCATTCCAACCCAGCTATCTCAGTACTGCTCTGAACGAACACCTGATTTCCATCGAACCCGCTAGCCATCTGCACATGAAACAACTCAATCAATACTTCTTCCCAAAATCCAACAAATCAAATGTGACCAGCATTTGTTTCATTCAATCCGACTCAGTGTAACGCACCGTGCGGTTGCGGGCGTTACACCGCAGGGCCGTTCGTCCTCGCTTTGGTCCCTACGGAACCGATCGTCCTCGCACGGGCGTGATGCCGTACAAGCCTAAAGTGCGCTTGCACAAGGCCAAAGCTTTGAACAAGGGCCGTTCGTCCTCGCTTTGGTCCCTACAGAACCGATCGTCCTCGCACGGGCGTGATGCCGTACAAGCCTAAAGTGCGCTTGCACAAGGCCACCTATATTTAATACTATATTTAACTAGATAACATCTGTCACGCCCCAATCCCAAAATACCGAGGGACCGGACGCGTGATAATGGCCAGCAGCACACACCGATAGACAAACCCAATTTAATGGATCCATCAGGGCATGCTTAAGCTGTAATATAACAATAAGCAGGTCCAACGATACCAATCACAGTCTATACTAATCTCATCCACAACAGATAATCACAGATCAAATGCCAGAATAAAAGCAAGTAAGTATAATCTAGCATATCTCAATAAAAGTGTCTCGGAGAACAATCCGAGAACAAGTCTAATACAATAATGCAATAGACTGGAAGTAAAGTAAATAGGAACAGAAGTAAATGAGTATCGCAAACCAATACTCAGGAGAAGTCCTCTGGTATGATCTCGTCCTCTGGTCCTGGTACTGCTCCAATGTAGGCACCTGCTTCTGCTCCTGCTCATGTACGGTACAACTCTGGGTAGATCTCGTCTGCAATATCTGGGGACATAATCCGGATCCAGGTCCTCAGGGGACATAGCAAGGTACAAAGAGCTCATGCCAATAAATAAATATGCAGTGCAGCAAATAATGAATAAATAGGGCAAGTAAGTAACCATCTATGTGAAAATGCAAGTGAGAGCAGCACTAAAACTCAGGCTGAGCCACTACCAGCTCTGTGTCGGGGAGCCGGTAGCGGTAATAAACACGTAATGTGCCTAGCTCTGCTACGAGAGTCTGAGGCCTCACAATAGTAGTAGATAGATATATGAAACAGCCTGTAGCCTGTGTGTCTCTCCCCACCCAATGTAATCACACGTCTCATGTCCACGATGCACCATGTCCATGTCACGCACAATCATCTCTAATGCAACAAGTCATCTAATATCTAGGAATACAATGTCCATGTCCTGTATCCTATACAGAATCACCACGAATATCTCGGGAAGATCCTGTCTCATGAGTAGTGTCAAGTGTCCTGGGTCAAGGTGTACTTGGTAAGACAAGTACGAGAATATATAGTGTCACGAATGTCCATCTCTAGGTGACCGTACCCAACACCGCGTACAGTGTCGGCACCCGACTGATAATCGGACGCTAAGTACGTCACACGGTCCTAGGTTAAGCATGCACAGCAATATAATGAAGCAAGGAAAATATGTAACAATACTGCAAAGTTTGGCAAGGTACAGTTGCCTGGGGTCCTGGCTCCAACTGTAGCTCTGGTCTCAGTGTGATCTGCAGGTACTACTCCGGTTGCTGAAATAAACATCACCATTAGATTCAGAAAATGTCAAATAGCTAAAAACGCCTGTCCTTGAGTCCAATTTGGACACAAGGGCAAAAACGACATTTCCGGGCCAAAGCGGGGTCCACATGTGGGCCACTTTGCACCGAAAAGCGCGTCAGGGTCAAAGGTCTCCAAATTCGTCAAACTCAGTGTCTACAAGTCAGGAACGATGATACGAACCCAACGGAACTTCCAGAGTTGGATTCCGATGAGCCGATCTCAAAATCACCCGTCAAGTGGAGCCTGTGGGGCCCACGATACGCGATTCTGTCAACGTTCTCAGAATCGAACCAAACTTGGGTCACAGGACCAGCGTATCGCTACGAGTCCGATGGCGCAAGTTTCGTCTCGATCCGACGTGTGTACACAAAGTTACAGCGTATTCCAGAATTGACGGATACGGGGCGGTGTCGGCGGATACGCGTTGATTCCGGGGTGCACGCACCTCCGAATCGACTTCTGCGAAATCCCGCACGTCCGTATCGACGACGCGCACGTATCTTTGAAGACCGCACGCGACCAAGTCGTCCCGTTTGGCGGGGCGTACTCGGTTCCGGGGTGAAACAGGGTCTGGTTTTTTCTGTTTTTGGATCGCGGTGTGCGATCACCACTGGACGCGATGCCCCGAGCGGTTTGTCCGGACATCGAGAGGGTCATGCAGGCTTTGCAACGCAATTTACGGAAACGAAAACAGAGCTACGAACAAAAAGTTACAAGTACCTGAAGGGGACCCGAAAACCAGGGTCTGGATCGTGTCCGACACGTGTCCGACGCGTGTCGGACACAGGGAATCGAATTAGGGTTAGGGTTTGGGCTCGGGATCCGGCGAGGGGCGGCGCTGGGCGGCCGGGCTGAGGCGGAGGGGGCCGGGGGTGCTGCGGCGGAGGGCGGCGCGGCGCTCGGGCGGAGGCGGCGGCGAGCGGCGTCGACGGCGGCTCGAGGAGCTGCTGCTGCTGGTGCTGCGGCTGGGTGGCGGAAGTCGCTGGAGTCCCGGCGAGGGCTTCGTCGACCAAGGCGGAGGGGAGCGGGGTGTTCGACTCGGGCGGAGCTGGGCTTCGGGCGGGTGCAGCGGGTCGAGATGGAGGAGCCGGGGCCAGGGGAAGTCGAGGCTGTGGGCGGCGGTTAGGGCTGAGGGAAGGAGCTAGGGCAGCCGATGGGGGAGGGGATTCTGGAGAAGGAGGATGAGGTCGGGGGCCTGAGGCGGAAGGCGGAGACGGAAGAGGGGGTGGTCGTGGCGCCGGGGAGAACGGAGCTGCGCCGCTGGGTCGGGCTGCGCCGCGGGCTAGAGAGGGGTGTCGCTGGGGCAGCTGCGGGAAGGTGGCAGCGGTTAGGGCGTTGGCCGGCGACGGTGGTCCGGGGCGCGTGGCCAGGCGAGGCGGCGCCGGAGTCTCGTCGGAGGCAGTCGGCCGGAGGGAGGTCAGGGAAAGGGGGTGGAGGCTGACGGCTAGGGTTAGGGTTAGGGTTAGGGTTAGGGTTAGGGATTTTTGGGGAATTTTGGTAATTTCTTTTATTTTATTTTTATTTTTCTTTGTGGAGAAAACTAGAAAGCATGTATTTATACATACAGAAAATTATAATAGGGTTAGACCTAGGATTCGGGCGGGGTCAACGGGTCAACGCTCCTTGGGCTGGGCTTCGGCTCTCATGGGGATGTCGGGCGTTGGCACGGATTAAATTTCGGTTTAAATTCTAAATTGGTTTCTAGGGCTTTAAAAGTCATTCCGGAGTCCAATAAATTCACCGAAAATTACCCTATGTCCGGTTTCCCATTTTACACCATAAAATATTATTTCCATAATATTTTAATATGAATTAACCGAAATTAAAAATCATTGAATTACCAACGCCTAGGTTTTAATTCCCGAAAAATACCAGAAAATTGGGGAAAAATTCGAAGTTAAAATTCTGAAAATCAGGGGGCTTACAATCTACCCAACTTATAAAAATTTCGTCCTCGAAATTAAAATAGGGTAGGGTTCTCTTTATCCAATCTCACTTGATTACAGTCTAAGGGATTCCTCTCAAGTGAACATTGCGGTCTCTACCCAACTTAGAATTTACCCATCTATCATCTAAGACTATATATCTAATAAAGCTATGCCCCAACTTATTTAGTCATGTTATTGAATCCTCAAGTCTTTAACACCAAACATATCACCTATGATATGCCCTTAATCATATATAAAAGGGTCATCAATAATACACCGGCCTGTGGGGTATATCTAGTACTGTCTATATATCAACTTATACTAGGCACGAGGTTTCGTCTTTCCGAAGTAAGGGAAGACGAAGATCAATGATAAAGAGTTCAAGGGTGAGGTAATAGAACAGGAGTATCAGGACCAAGGCGTTTAACAAATTCAAATGGGATTTGTCAAGACAGTTGTGGATTGAAATCCTATTCTGGTAATCCTTTGTTCGTATGCTCGTATTAGTACAGTTATGTAACTGATACGACATGCTCAGACATATCTAGAGGGCAAGTATACTAGTCAACTATATATCTCAATCCACGTAAAGTAGTCATGCGAAGAGTGAACCAAAATGCACTAAGGTTGATCAGACCGTAATACACTGATTCTGAATAGTCAACTGTATTAGTGTACGCGTCCAATAATACAGATGTCATGATCAAGCTCGATAAAAGGATAAGCTTGCAAAACTAGGCTATATTAGCAGCATAAGTCAAGGTAGTTCAACAATTAGAAGTACGCTAGATGATGATGAAAGGAGGTTCAACTTAATTCAAGTTCACAAAACAACACAAAGTAAGCACAATAACAAAAGACTCTATAATCTCTATGGTTATCAATTATAAGCAAGTTCAAAATTACATATGTTAAGTCTGAGGTCACGAACCAATAGGCACGAGATAAAACAAATCTAGAAACAGAAAACTACAAAAAATTATGCGTATTAGCTACTCCATGAGTCTGCGCGTCTTCCAAAGTCATCGTCAGGGCTTGTCCGCGTCCTTGCAGTTGATTTCTCTGCTGCTGTTGAGCCTGTTGGAAGAGTGTTGCTTGTGGTGCCAAGGGTGGCCTCGGCTGATTCCCTTCTGGGGCTGGTGGTCTAACTCCTTCAACTCTCGTTTGCGGTGCTTCCAACGCTGGAGAGGCTGGCCTTGGTGCTGGTAACGCTTGTTGGTTATTCATTGGTGCTCTGTCTCGACGTTCGGGGCATTCCTTCTTTAAATGCTGACTGGATCCGCAAGCTAAGCATAATTTCCTTTTGCGTCTGCACTCGTCCTCAATATGGCCTCGTTTGCGACAATATGGACAGACAGGTAGTACTTGCGAAGATGCTTCTGGTGGCTGGTGAATGTGAGACTTCTTCGCAATTTCTTCTTGTGGTGCTCCGGCTGGTGCTGATGTGGCTTATCGATGAATCGTCACTGCTTTATCTCGATGCTGAAGACAATCCTTGGCTAAGTGTTGGTTGGACGCGCATATTAAGCATAATCCTAACTTGCGTCTGCATTCTCTTTCAGTATGGCCTATCTTGCGACAATGTTGACAAGTAGGAAGAAATGAGGTTCTTGGTGCTGCACTCGGTGGTGGATTCATCTGTAGTCGCTTTGCGACTCTTTCCTGTGGTGCTTGGTCTGGTGCTGATGCATACGGCCGCTTCTGGCTGGACTCTATCCTTGTGTCGCACTCCATGGATCTTGATGTAGTAAGAACATCCTCGTCTAAGGTAGTTGCATTTGAACTGATTAACTTCCGTAACTCTGAGCTGAATCTGTCGATGAACTTCTCCGCTTGGATCTGCTGAGCTTCTTCCTGAACCTTCTGATGGGCTTGCATCATCGCGTAGAACATTCGAAATATCTGTTGTTCGTCCATAGCCTGCCCTTGTGGAACGGTAGGACAGACCAGTCCCAAAATACCGTGGGACTAGACACGTGGCAATGGCCAGCAGTACGCACCGATGGACCAACTCAATATAATGGATCCATCAGGGCATACTTAAGCTGTAAAACAAGTCTACGACAATCATGGCACAACTAATCTCATCCACACAAGATATAAAATATGATCCACAGAATAAATAAGGAATGTAAACCATCAGCAAGTCTCACAAAGTACTTCGGGGAACAACCCGATAAATATCTAGTACAATGGTTCAACAGACCAGAAAGTAAATGACTGAAATAAATAATAAAAACTGAGCAGGAATATGGATGCTCAAGAGAAGTCTTCAGCTAAGACCTCGTCCTCAGATAGGGGTACAGCTCCTGGATCAGCTCCTGCTCCGGTCCCGTAAACCTCGGGATAAACCACGTCTGCAAAATCTGGGGACAAAAATCCGGATCCAGGTCCTCAGGGGACATAGCAAGGTACAAGAAAACTCATGCCAAATAAATACAGATAAGCAGTGCAGCAAATAAATAACTAAATGATCAATGGGTAAATATGTAACCATCTAAGTGAAATGCAAGTGAGAGTAACACTAAAACTCAGGCTGAAGCCACTACAAGCTCTGTGTCGGGGAGCCGGTAGCGGTAATAAACACGTAATGTGCCTAGCTCTGCTACGAGAGTCTGAGGCCTCACAATAGTAGTAGATAGATATATGAAATAGCCTGTAGCCTGTGTGTCTCTCCCCACCCAATGTAACCACGCATATCATGACCATAACGTCTCATGCCCATGTCAAGCGCGATCATAGCTAATGCAACAAGTCATAAGTATCTAAGAGTATAATGTCCATGTCCTGTATCCTATACAGAATCACCACGAATATCTCGGGAAAATCCTGTCTCATGAATAGTGTCAAGTGTCCTGGGTCATATGGTACTTGATAAGACAAGTACGAAAATAAGGTGTCACGAATGTCCATCTCTAGATGACCGTACCCAACACTGCGTACAGTGTCGGCACCCGACTGATAATCGGACGCTAAGTACGTCACACGGTCCTAGGTTGAGCATGCACAGCAATATAATGAAGCAAGGAAAAATAGATAACTAAGCTGCAGAGTTTGGCAAGGTACACTTGCCTGATGTTTGAATATCAACTATCGTCCTGATATCGGTGGATCCGGTAGGTACTACTCCGAAAGCTGTAATAAATATCACCAACAGTCTCAGAAGATGTCAAATAGCTGGAAATGCCTGTCCTTACGTCCAATTTGGACACAGGGGCAAAAATGTCATTTTCGGGCCAAAGCGGGTTCCACATGTGGGCCACTTTGCACCGAAAAGCGTGCCGAGGGTAACAGTCTCTAAATGGGACAAACTATGGGTCAAACAACTCTAAATGTCAATACGATCCCAACGGTATGTCCAAATTTGGATTCCGATGAGCCGAACATAATTTGGTCCAAAAAGTCAACTGTGGGGCCCGCCAATTGGCGATCTGGTCAACCGTCTCAGAAATGTGTGAAAATTGGGTCACAGGACCAGCGTGTTACCACGAGTCCAGTGGCGCAAGTTTCGTCGCAATCTGACAAGCGTGCACAAAATACTCGCGAGTTCCACAAAAGTGGCGACACGGAATGTGTTCGCGGATACGGCCTGATTCCGGCGCGCCCACGCGTCCAAATCAGTCCCCACGAATTTTCACGTGTCCCGTTATGCTGCGTGCACCATTCGGTACACTTGGCACAAGGCGGGGCGGTCCCGTTTGGCGGGGCGCGCTCCGATCTCCAACTTTTGGAAAACCGGAAAAAGTGGGTGCGCACAGTTTTGTGACGATTACAATTTTGTCCACAGCAACTAATAGCACAAAGTTATTATACAGAAAATAAACTAGGTCGTGTAATCTACAGGTATCAAAAAGAATCACCGAATTCGGATCTCTGTGGTGGGAGATACGAACTCGGCAATATGGGTGGTCATCGCAAGTTTCTGCGATTGCAGAATTCTGTCTGCTCGCGCTGACTTGGGCGCTGTTTTTCACCTAGGGGCACACGTTTTCCGAGGTTGACTATAAAACAAATATTTGAGAGGGTTAAGGGAAGATCATACCTATGAAAACGGAACCGCGTTTGGTCGAGCGAGTCAACGGGAAATCACGTCGGAGCGAAGGTGCCTCGAGTGGGAGACTGCAGTTCGCGAGGTCGGCGTCGACGGGATGGTTGGATGGCTTGGGGAGGCTTCTCTGGCTGCGGTGACGGCTCTAGATGGGAAGAGGAAGTCTGGAGTTTCTAGGTTAGGGTTTTAGAGAGCTATTATATATATATATACTATATATATTAGGAGAGAGAGGGGGTTGCGGATGGGTCCGCGGGTTTGGCCGCTGAAAGGGGAGTTCGGGTTTTGGAGTAAGCCGCTATCACAGCAACTAATGAGTTGCTGATCACAAGTGGCGGTCTGGAGCAATTGCTAGGGATGTATTAGTAATGCACAACATTAGGCTTCTCTCAGCAAGTTGCTCAGCAAGTTGGTGTTTTTATTATATTATTATTATTAGATTATTATTATACTTATTATGAATAGTAATTTATTTAATTCTTTTCTTTTCTTTTCCTTTCTTTAAATACATATATATACATATATATATTTGTATATATATATATATATTCACACACAAGAAAATTTATAGATTAGGGTAATGCACATCGTTAGGCTAGCAACAGCTCAAGGGGTCTCCTACATGAAATAAATTCCGAAAAATTCCTGATGGTCCCACAAGTCCTCTAAGTGCCCGAACACCTAACATAAAAATTATTAAAAATCTATTTCTCCTATTTGGACCTAATTACTACAATTTAATTAATTATTAATAAATAAAGGGTATATACGATTTTCTGGGAAGGGGTTTTACATTCTACCCAACTTATAAAAATTTTGTCCTCGAAATTAAAATTAAGCCACGATAGAATGCAAGGATGGTATAAGATTTGCATTGTTTAAAATGCCAGGCTAGATTTAAAGGGGTGGGCGATGTTGCACGTTGTACATCCCGGAAATATCATGGAAAAATCCATATGAGCGAAAAATAGGTTTCTTCATTTGTCATGTCCAATGGTGTGGACACATAAATGCTCTTTTGCATAAAAACGTCCAACAAATGGGAAAATTGCACAAAGATGAGAATTGGATGATGGGCATGTCTAGGATAAGGGTGTGGAATTTGTAGGAAGGCAGTGGCTAGTGTAGTGCTCCAATTATCGGAGCACGGTAAGGCTAGTCAAGTGATATCATGTTGTAAAACTAAATAAAAATACCGTGTTCTATTTCTAAGTGGATTCGTGCTAGCCTCAGTCTCACTATCTAAGTCGAGTAGGTCAAATTCTTAGGTGAGGGGGTTTCACAATTCAGCCAACTTAAGACAATGTCGTCCTCAAAATTGAAATAAGGCAGAATCGGTTAATCCTTTATGTACAATAAGGCAAGTCAGTCGCAATCTTCTTGCGGTAACTAAAATCCTAATCATATCCATTGCAATCACTTCTAGGTTAAGATGACCACTGCTCCAATCAAAATTTAACCTATGGTTATCTCTTCTCCCCTTGTTTCAAATTATCCATATCCACATAACATCTCCAAGATTTACATACTCATATAACTTTTACCTCACGATCTCTAACTATCATAATCTACTTTAGAAGTGGTTTGAGTCCAATATATTCCCATTTTCACTTATAAAATTTTGTATGCCTCAACTCTTTAAATTCCATTCACATCCTCATTATTTCAAATAGGTCGTCCAACCAAAATTTTAAATTCTTAATTCAATTCACCAAATTGAAAAATAATTTAAATGCAGTCCACCAATATTCAAGTCTAAAATTCTATATTTATCCTCTAAATTCAAATTGGTGGTTCTACCTTCATTGTTCAAAAATTTAACTCATGCACTTACGGTATAAATATTGGGTCCTCAATATCAATTCATTGATCCTCATCATCTTAGTCATCCTTCTAAATTTCTCAAAATTATAATGGCTTGAACCTCTCCCAATCTAATCTTACTCGATCATAATCTAAAAGAAATTCCTCCCGAGTTGACAATGCACTACTACCCAACTTAGAATTTATCCATCTATCACCTAAGGCTATATACCTTAAGAAAATATCCCTTAATTTATTTACTCATGTCGTTCAATCCTCGAAACTTCAACGTCGATCATATCACATATGATATGTCCTTAATTACGAAAGAATAATCCTCAAGTATGTGATCGGCCTATGGGGTATATCTAGTACTCTCTGTGTATCAAACTTTATACCCAGCACGAGGTTTCGTCTTTCCGAAATAAGGGAAGACGAAGATCAATAATAAAGAGTTCAAAGACAGCATAATAGAATTGAAGTATTGGGATCAAGGCGTTTAAAGAATTCAATTGGGAATTGTCAAAGCAGTTGTGGATTGAAATCCTATTTTGGTAATCCTTTGTTTGCCTGCTCGTATTAGTACAGTTATGTAACTGATACGATATGTCAGACATGCCTAGGGCAAGTATATTCGTCTACTAATCACTACATATCTCAATCCACACAAAGTAGCGTTACGAAGGGCGAATCGAGCGCACTAAGGTTAGCTAGACCTTCATACACTGATTCTGAAATGTATTATTGTGGGCCTCCCCAATAATACATATGTCATGAACAAGCTCGATAAGGAATAAGCTTGCAAAAACTAGGCTATAATAGCAGCATAATTCAAGGTAGCACAGAAAATATAACGCTGGATTATGATGAGAGAAGTCACAAATAATTCAAGTTGCAAAAACAAAACAACATAAGCAACAATAACAAAAGACTCGACAATCTCTACAGTTATCATATTAATTCCTTGTCTAAGTCGATAGTCGACAAAGTAGGGGTATGAGCCTCTAAGTTCTATAGTCTGAATAAATGCTATCATCTTATGTTAGCATACAATTAATGCCATTCAGTTACACTTCATCAATGGATCACAAGGGCTATATGATACTAGGTGGTGAGGTATACTACCCAACTTATAAGAATTAAACTAATACGGTGACAGTCTTAAGAGGGTCCTACACAATAATCTTGCACATGTAAATAAAACAGAAACTCTTTATTAGGGTGTATGAGGAAAAATCTTGTACTTATTAGGGTCTCCTATTGCATTATATAGGTAAGGGTCACCTTAAGTCCTAATCATAGTGCTCATAGAACATGTGTCAATCGTAAGGATAGAAGAGTTACTGGCCGTTAAGGGGGGAAGGGTCTAACTTGTATCGAGGTGAGGGTAAAATTACACGATTTAAAAACTAAGGGTTAATCATCGGTCACAATCTACAAAACAACTTAAACTTATCAAGTTCTAACTACCAATCATAAAAATTTCACAATCAAGGCTACAACTATAATCCTAGCAAACTATGAGCCCTTAACAAAGAATAAAATTACTTGGCCTACTATCCGAAGTGTCAGATGGCACGAGTTGAAAGATGAAGAGAAGAAACGTAATTAGCCGTCGCAAAATAGCGAGCGCTATGGTCGCAGGGAAACAATATAAAATAAAGATAGAGGGCTCTAGATAGCATCATGGTTCTCTAAGGGGAGTGGGGTGTTGGTTGCTATGTTCGGGGTAGGATCAAGGGAGAAGTGTTGATTACATTCCTCTAGGCTTCCTAGGGTGCTGTCTACTAATAACAAGACAATGATATAAGTTTATAGTTCCAATATCATATAATTATGAAGGTTAGGTTCAGTCCAAATATTAAGTTTTGGTTTTCTATGGGTTCCTCAATGCTAGGGGCAAACATTATGGTAACCTTCTAACTAACTCTAGTAGTGTCTATACTACTCTCAAGTCTTCATAATACATCAGGGGGTAATGGTAAATCAATTCTAAAGATAAGGAAATCTAGGGTTCACTAGATATTCTAAACTTAGTGGTGTGTCTATATTCTCGTTGTATTCTAAATAGGTGTGCTACTCTAATTATCATCTAACAACAGAAACTTCTATATTCTAGGAGAAGGCTATACTTAAAGAACTATTAGGGAAGCACAGGAATCAAGCAGGATGCATTTGTTCGAAATAGAACAGAGAGGAGGAAGATGAATCATAGTCAATTGTGGATGAGATCCTATATTCTAGTCCTAGGTGCAGGCTGGTCCGGTCCCTAAGTTGAAACCGAACTATTTAGTCGTAGACCTGCATGGGCCACCACAAAAACCATGTCACGCCCCAGTCCCAAAATACCGTGGGACTAGACACGTGGCAATGGCCAGCAGTACGCACCGATGGACCAACTCAATATAATGGATCCATCAGGGCATACTTAAGCTGTAAAACAAGTCTACGACAATCATGGCACAACTAATCTCATCCACACAAGATATAAAATATGATCCACAGAATAAATAAGGAATGTAAACCATCAGCAAGTCTCACAAAGTACTTCGGGGAACAACCCGATAAATATCTAGTACAATGGTTCAACAGACCAGAAAGTAAATGACTGAAATAAATAATAAAAACTGAGCAGGAATATGGATGCTCAAGAGAAGTCTTCAGCTAAGACCTCGTCCTCAGATAGGGGTACAGCTCCTGGATCAGCTCCTGCTCCGGTCCCGTAAACCTCGGGATAAACCACGTCTGCAAAATCTGGGGACAAAAATCTGGATCCAGGTCCTCAGGGGATATAGCAAGGTACAAGAAAACTCATGCCAAATAAATACAGATAAGCAGTGCAGCAAATAAATAACTAAATGATCAATGGGTAAATATGTAACCATCTAAGTGAAATGCAAGTGAGAGTAACACTAAAACTCAGGCTGAAGCCACTACAAGCTCTGTGTCGGGGAGCCGGTAGCGGTAATAAACACGTAATGTGCCTAGCTCTGCTACGAGAGTCTGAGGCCTCACAATAGTAGTAGATAGATATATGAAATAGCCTGTAGCCTGTGTGTCTCTCCCCACCCAATGTAACCACGCATATCATGACCATAACGTCTCATGCCCATGTCAAGCGCGATCATAGCTAATGCAACAAGTCATAAGTATCTAAGAGTATAATGTCCATGTCCTGTATCCTATACAGAATCACCACGAATATCTCGGGAAAATCCTGTCTCATGAATAGTGTCAAGTGTCCTGGGTCATATGGTACTTGATAAGACAAGTACGAAAATAAGGTGTCACGAATGTCCATCTCTAGATGACCGTACCCAACACTGCGTACAGTGTCGGCACCCGACTGATAATCGGACGCTAAGTACGTCACACGGTCCTAGGTTGAGCATGCACAGCAATATAATGAAGCAAGGAAAAATAGATAACTAAGCTGCAGAGTTTGGCAAGGTACACTTGCCTGATGTTTGAATATCAACTATCGTCCTGATATCGGTGGATCCGGTAGGTACTACTCCGAAAGCTGTAATAAATATCACCAACAGTCTCAGAAGATGTCAAATAGCTGGAAATGCCTGTCCTTACGTCCAATTTGGACACAGGGGCAAAAATGTCATTTTCGGGCCAAAGCGGGTTCCACATGTGGGCCACTTTGCACCGAAAAGCGTGCCGAGGGTAACAGTCTCTAAATGGGACAAACTATGGGTCAAACAACTCTAAATGTCAATACGATCCCAACGGTATGTCCAAATTTGGATTCCGATGAGCCGAACATAATTTGGTCCAAAAAGTCAACTGTGGGGCCCGCCAATTGGCGATCTGGTCAACCGTCTCAGAAATGCGTGAAAATTGGGTCACAGGACCAGCGTGTTACCACGAGTCCAGTGGCGCAAGTTTCGTCGCAATCTGACAAGCGTGCACAAAATACTCGCGAGTTCCACAAAAGTGGCGACACGGAATGTGTTCGCGGATACGGCCTGATTCCGGCGCGCCCACGCGTCCAAATCAGTCCCCACGAATTTTCACGTGTCCCGTTATGCTGCGTGCACCATTCGGTACACTTGGCACAAGGCGGGGCGGTCCCGTTTGGCGGGGCGCGCTCCGATCTCCAACTTTTGGAAAACCGGAAAAAGTGGATGCGCACAGTTTTGTGACGATTACAATTTTGTCCACAGCAACTAATAGCACAAAGTTATTATACAGAAAATAAACTAGGTCGTGTAATCTACAGGTATCAAAAAGAATCACCGAATTCGGATCTCTGTGGTGGGAGATACGAACTCGGCAATATGGGTGGTCATCGCAAGTTTCTGCGATTGCAGAATTCTGTCTGCTCGCGCTGACTTGGGCGCTGTTTTTCACCTAGGGGCACACGTTTTCCGAGGTTGACTATAAAACAAATATTTGAGAGGGTTAAGGGAAGATCATACCTATGAAAACGGAACCGCGTTTGGTCGAGCGAGTCAACGGGAAATCACGTCGGAGCGAAGGTGCCTCGAGTGGGAGACTGCAGTTCGCGAGGTCGGCGTCGACGGGATGGTTGGATGGCTTGGGGAGGCTTCTCTGGCTGCGGTGACGGCTCTAGATGGGAAGAGGAAGTCTGGAGTTTCTAGGTTAGGGTTTTAGAGAGCTATTATATATATATATACTATATATATTAGGAGAGAGAGGGGGTTGCGGATGGGTCCGCGGGTTTGGCCGCTGAAAGGGGAGTTCGGGTTTTGGAGTAAGCCGCTATCACAGCAACTAATGAGTTGCTGATCACAAGTGGCGGTCTGGAGCAATTGCTAGGGATGTATTAGTAATGCACAACATTAGGCTTCTCTCAGCAAGTTGCTCAGCAAGTTGGTGTTTTTATTATATTATTATTATTAGATTATTATTATACTTATTATGAATAGTAATTTATTTAATTCTTTTCTTTTCTTTTCCTTTCTTTAAATACATATATATACATATATATATTTGTATATATATATATATATTCACACACAAGAAAATTTATAGATTAGGGTAATGCACATCGTTAGGCTAGCAACAGCTCAAGGGGTCTCCTACATGAAATAAATTCCGAAAAATTCCTGATGGTCCCACAAGTCCTCTAAGTGCCCGAACACCTAACATAAAAATTATTAAAAATCTATTTCTCCTATTTGGACCTAATTACTACAATTTAATTAATTATTAATAAATAAAGGGTATATACGATTTTCTGGGAAGGGGTTTTACATTCTACCCAACTTATAAAAATTTTGTCCTCGAAATTAAAATTAAGCCACGATAGAATGCAAGGATGGTATAAGATTTGCATTGTTTAAAATGCCAGGCTAGATTTAAAGGGGTGGGCGATGTTGCACGTTGTACATCCCGGAAATATCATGGAAAAATCCATATGAGCGAAAAATAGGTTTCTTCATTTGTCATGTCCAATGGTGTGGACACATAAATGCTCTTTTGCATAAAAACGTCCAACAAATGGGAAAATTGCACAAAGATGAGAATTGGATGATGGGCATGTCTAGGATAAGGGTGTGGAATTTGTAGGAAGGCAGTGGCTAGTGTAGTGCTCCAATTATCGGAGCACGGTAAGGCTAGTCAAGTGATATCATGTTGTAAAACTAAATAAAAATACCGTGTTCTATTTCTAAGTGGATTCGTGCTAGCCTCAGTCTCACTATCTAAGTCGAGTAGGTCAAATTCTTAGGTGAGGGGGTTTCACAATTCAGCCAACTTAAGACAATGTCGTCCTCAAAATTGAAATAAGGCAGAATCGGTTAATCCTTTATGTACAATAAGGCAAGTCAGTCGCAATCTTCTTGCGGTAACTAAAATCCTAATCATATCCATTGCAATCACTTCTAGGTTAAGATGACCACTGCTCCAATCAAAATTTAACCTATGGTTATCTCTTCTCCCCTTGTTTCAAATTATCCATATCCACATAACATCTCCAAGATTTACATACTCATATAACTTTTACCTCACGATCTCTAACTATCATAATCTACTTTAGAAGTGGTTTGAGTCCAATATATTCCCATTTTCACTTATAAAATTTTGTATGCCTCAACTCTTTAAATTCCATTCACATCCTCATTATTTCAAATAGGTCGTCCAACCAAAATTTTAAATTCTTAATTCAATTCACCAAATTGAAAAATAATTTAAATGCAGTCCACCAATATTCAAGTCTAAAATTCTATATTTATCCTCTAAATTCAAATTGGTGGTTCTACCTTCATTGTTCAAAAATTTAACTCATGCACTTACGGTATAAATATTGGGTCCTCAATATCAATTCATTGATCCTCATCATCTTAGTCATCCTTCTAAATTTCTCAAAATTATAATGGCTTGAACCTCTCCCAATCTAATCTTACTCGATCATAATCTAAAAGAAATTCCTCCCGAGTTGACAATGCACTACTACCCAACTTAGAATTTATCCATCTATCACCTAAGGCTATATACCTTAAGAAAATATCCCTTAATTTATTTACTCATGTCGTTCAATCCTCGAAACTTCAACGTCGATCATATCACATATGATATGTCCTTAATTACGAAAGAATAATCCTCAAGTATGTGATCGGCCTATGGGGTATATCTAGTACTCTCTGTGTATCAAACTTTATACCCAGCACGAGGTTTCGTCTTTCCGAAATAAGGGAAGACGAAGATCAATAATAAAGAGTTCAAAGACAGCATAATAGAATTGAAGTATTGGGATCAAGGCGTTTAAAGAATTCAATTGGGAATTGTCAAAGCAGTTGTGGATTGAAATCCTATTTTGGTAATCCTTTGTTTGCCTGCTCGTATTAGTACAGTTATGTAACTGATACGATATGTCAGACATGCCTAGGGCAAGTATATTCGTCTACTAATCACTACATATCTCAATCCACACAAAGTAGCGTTACGAAGGGCGAATCGAGCGCACTAAGGTTAGCTAGACCTTCATACACTGATTCTGAAATGTATTATTGTGGGCCTCCCCAATAATACATATGTCATGAACAAGCTCGATAAGGAATAAGCTTGCAAAAACTAGGCTATAATAGCAGCATAATTCAAGGTAGCACAGAAAATATAACGCTGGATTATGATGAGAGAAGTCACAAATAATTCAAGTTGCAAAAACAAAACAACATAAGCAACAATAACAAAAGACTCGACAATCTCTACAGTTATCATATTAATTCCTTGTCTAAGTCGATAGTCGACAAAGTAGGGGTATGAGCCTCTAAGTTCTATAGTCTGAATAAATGCTATCATCTTATGTTAGCATACAATTAATGCCATTCAGTTACACTTCATCAATGGATCACAAGGGCTATATGATACTAGGTGGTGAGGTATACTACCCAACTTATAAGAATTAAACTAATACGGTGACAGTCTTAAGAGGGTCCTACACAATAATCTTGCACATGTAAATAAAACAGAAACTCTTTATTAGGGTGTATGAGGAAAAATCTTGTACTTATTAGGGTCTCCTATTGCATTATATAGGTAAGGGTCACCTTAAGTCCTAATCATAGTGCTCATAGAACATGTGTCAATCGTAAGGATAGAAGAGTTACTGGCCGTTAAGGGGGGAAGGGTCTAACTTGTATCGAGGTGAGGGTAAAATTACACGATTTAAAAACTAAGGGTTAATCATCGGTCACAATCTACAAAACAACTTAAACTTATCAAGTTCTAACTACCAATCATAAAAATTTCACAATCAAGGCTACAACTATAATCCTAGCAAACTATGAGCCCTTAACAAAGAATAAAATTACTTGGCCTACTATCCGAAGTGTCAGATGGCACGAGTTGAAAGATGAAGAGAAGAAACGTAATTAGCCGTCGCAAAATAGCGAGCGCTATGGTCGCAGGGAAACAATATAAAATAAAGATAGAGGGCTCTAGATAGCATCATGGTTCTCTAAGGGGAGTGGGGTGTTGGTTGCTATGTTCGGGGTAGGATCAAGGGAGAAGTGTTGATTACATTCCTCTAGGCTTCCTAGGGTGCTGTCTACTAATAACAAGACAATGATATAAGTTTATAGTTCCAATATCATATAATTATGAAGGTTAGGTTCAGTCCAAATATTAAGTTTTGGTTTTCTATGGGTTCCTCAATGCTAGGGGCAAACATTATGGTAACCTTCTAACTAACTCTAGTAGTGTCTATACTACTCTCAAGTCTTCATAATACATCAGGGGGTAATGGTAAATCAATTCTAAAGATAAGGAAATCTAGGGTTCACTAGATATTCTAAACTTAGTGGTGTGTCTATATTCTCGTTGTATTCTAAATAGGTGTGCTACTCTAATTATCATCTAACAACAGAAACTTCTATATTCTAGGAGAAGGCTATACTTAAAGAACTATTAGGGAAGCACAGGAATCAAGCAGGATGCATTTGTTCGAAATAGAACAGAGAGGAGGAAGATGAATCATAGTCAATTGTGGATGAGATCCTATATTCTAGTCCTAGGTGCAGGCTGGTCCGGTCCCTAAGTTGAAACCGAACTATTTAGTCGTAGACCTGCATGGGCCACCACAAAAACCATGTCACGCCCCAGTCCCAAAATACCGTGGGACTAGACACGTGGCAATGGCCAGCAGTACGCACCGATGGACCAACTCAATATAATGGATCCATCAGGGCATACTTAAGCTGTAAAACAAGTCTACGACAATCATGGCACAACTAATCTCATCCACACAAGATATAAAATATGATCCACAGAATAAATAAGGAATGTAAACCATCAGCAAGTCTCACAAAGTACTTCGGGGAACAACCCGATAAATATCTAGTACAATGGTTCAACAGACCAGAAAGTAAATGACTGAAATAAATAATAAAAACTGAGCAGGAATATGGATGCTCAAGAGAAGTCTTCAGCTAAGACCTCGTCCTCAGATAGGGGTACAGCTCCTGGATCAGCTCCTGCTCCGGTCCCGTAAACCTCGGGATAAACCACGTCTGCAAAATCTGGGGACAAAAATCTGGATCCAGGTCCTCAGGGGACATAGCATCCAGGTCCTCAGGGGACATAGCAAGGTACAAGAAAACTCATGCCAAATAAATACAGATAAGCAGTGCAGCAAATAAATAACTAAATGATCAATGGGTAAATATGTAACCATCTAAGTGAAATGCAAGTGAGAGTAACACTAAAACTCAGGCTGAAGCCACTACAAGCTCTGTGTCGGGGAGCCGGTAGCGGTAATAAACACGTAATGTGCCTAGCTCTGCTACGAGAGTCTGAGGCCTCACAATAGTAGTAGATAGATATATGAAATAGCCTGTAGCCTGTGTGTCTCTCCCCACCCAATGTAACCACGCATATCATGACCATAACGTCTCATGCCCATGTCAAGCGCGATCATAGCTAATGCAACAAGTCATAAGTATCTAAGAGTATAATGTCCATGTCCTGTATCCTATACAGAATCACCACGAATATCTCGGGAAAATCCTGTCTCATGAATAGTGTCAAGTGTCCTGGGTTATATGGTACTTGATAAGACAAGTACGAAAATAAGGTGTCACGAATGTCCATCTCTAGATGACCGTACCCAACACTGCGTACAGTGTCGGCACCCGACTGATAATCGGACGCTAAGTACGTCACACGGTCCTAGGTTGAGCATGCACAGCAATATAATGAAGCAAGGAAAAATAGATAACTAAGCTGCAGAGTTTGGCAAGGTACACTTGCCTGATGTTTGAATATCAACTATCGTCCTGATATCGGTGGATCCGGTAGGTACTACTCCGAAAGCTGTAATAAATATCACCAACAGTCTCAGAAGATGTCAAATAGCTGGAAATGCCTGTCCTTACGTCCAATTTGGACACAGGGGCAAAAATGTCATTTTCGGGCCAAAGCGGGTTCCACATGTGGGCCACTTTGCACCGAAAAGCGTGCCGAGGGTAACAGTCTCTAAATGGGACAAACTATGGGTCAAACAACTCTAAATGTCAATACGATCCCAACGGTATGTCCAAATTTGGATTCCGATGAGCCGAACATAATTTGGTCCAAAAAGTCAACTGTGGGGCCCGCCAATTGGCGATCTGGTCAACCGTCTCAGAAATGCATGAAAATTGGGTCACAGGACCAGCGTGTTACCACGAGTCCAGTGGCGCAAGTTTCGTCGCAATCTGACAAGCGTGCACAAAATACTCGCGAGTTCCACAAAAGTGGCGACACGGAATGTGTTCGCGGATACGGCCTGATTCCGGCGCGCCCACGCGTCCAAATCAGTCCCCACGAATTTTCACGTGTCCCGTTATGCTGCGTGCACCATTCGGTACACTTGGCACAAGGCGGGGCGGTCCCGTTTGGCGGGGCGCGCTCCGATCTCCAACTTTTGGAAAACCGGAAAAAGTGGGTGCGCACAGTTTTGTGACGATTACAATTTTGTCCACAACAACTAATAGCACAAAGTTATTATACAGAAAATAAACTAGGTCGTGTAATCTACAGGTATCAAAAAGAATCACCGAATTCGGATCTCTGTGGTGGGAGATACGAACTCGGCAATATGGGTGGTCATCGCAAGTTTCTGCGATTGCAGAATTCTGTCTGCTAGCGCTGACTTGGGCGCTGTTTTTCACCTAGGGGCACACGTTTTCCGAGGTTGACTATAAAACAAATATTTGAGAGGGTTAAGGGAAGATCATACCTATGAAAACGGAACCGCGTTTGGTCGAGCGAGTCAACGGAAAATCACGTCGGAGCGAAGGTGCCTCGAGTGGGAGACTGCAGTTCGCGAGGTCGGCGTCGACGGGATGGTTGGATGGCTTGGGGAGGCTTCTCTGGCTGCGGTGACGGCTCTAGATGGGAAGAGGAAGTCTGGAGTTTCTAGGTTAGGGTTTTAGAGAGCTATTATATATATATATATACTATATATATTAGGAGAGAGAGGGGGTTGCGGATGGGTCCGCGGGTTTGGCCGCTGAAAGGGGAGTTCGGGTTTTGGAGTAAGCCGCTATCACAGCAACTAATGAGTTGCTGATCACAAGTGGCGGTCTGGAGCAATTGCTAGGGATGTATTAGTAATGCACAACATTAGGCTTCTCTCAGCAAGTTGCTCAGCAAGTTGGTGTTTTTATTATATTATTATTATTATTAGATTATTATTATACTTATTATGAATAGTAATTTATTTAATTCTTTTCTTTTCTTTTCCTTTCTTTAAATACATATATATACATATATATTTGTATATATATATATATATATTCACACACAAGAAAATTTATAGATTAGGGTAATGCACATCGTTAGGCTAGCAACAGCTCAAGGGGTCTCCTACATGAAATAAATTCCGAAAAATTCCTGATGGTCCCACAAGTCCTCTAAGTGCCCGAACACCTAACATAAAAATTATTAAAAATCTATTTCTCCTATTTGGACCTAATTACTACAATTTAATTAATTATTAATAAATAAAGGGTATATACGATTTTCTGGGAAGGGGTTTTACAGCGTTAGTGGAGCCAACTGCGTCGATGGTGGAACGTCATCTTCCGGGATTCTCGAGGCCTGTTGACTTGCTTGACTGCGTTGTGGTGATGATTGACCTTCGTCAACTGGTGTTACTTCATCTTCGTGGGTGACTACAACATCCCGTGGTGATCTTGCAGGAGTCTCATCGTTAGCTCGTGAATCCATGACTCTGCAACCAAAATAAACAATAAGAGGCGCACAAGATTCAAGGCAGGATGCGAGTCAAGAATTTAAATTCGAGTTCGATATAGATATCAAGGATGATTCAAGCAAGTGGATGAGATCTTAGAAACTTATCCTATTATTATTGCAGGCTTGCTCGGTCCCTAAGTTGAAACCGAACAATTTAGTCGTTGACCTGCATGGGCCACCACAAAAACCATGTCACGTCCCAATCCCAAAATACCGAGGGACCGGACGCGTGATAATGGCCAGCAGCACACACCGATGGACAAACCCAATTTAATGGATCCATCAGGGCATGCTTAAGCTGTAATATAACAATAAGCAGGTCCAACGATACCAATCACAGTCTATACTAATCTCATCCACAACAGATAATCACAGATCAAATGCCAGAATAAAAGCAAGTAAGTATAATCTAGCATATCTCAATAAAAGTGTCTCGGAGAACAATCCGAGAACAAGTCTAATACAATAATGCAATAGACTGGAAGTAAAGTAAATAGGAACAGAAGTAAATGAGTATCGCAAACCAATACTCAGGAGAAGTCCTCTGGTATGATCTCGTCATCTGGTCCTGGTACTGCTCCAATGTAGGCACCTGCTTCTGCTCCTGCTCCTGTACGGTACAACTCTGGGTAGATCTCGTCTGCAATATCTGGGGACATAATCCGGATCCAGGTCCTCAGGGGACATAGCAAGGTACAAAGAGCTCATGCCAATAAATAAATATGCAGTGCAGCAAATAATGAATAAATAGGGCAAGTAAGTAACCATCTATGTGAAAATTCAAGTGAGAGCAGCACTAAAACTCAGGCTGAGCCACTACCAGCTCTGTGTCGGGGAGCCGGGTAGCGGTAATAAACACGTAATGTGCCTAGCTCTGCTACGAGAGTCTGAGGCCTCACAATAGTAGTAGATAGATATATGAAACAGCCTGTAGCCTGTGTGTCTCTCCCCACCCAATGTAATCACACGTCTCATGTCCACGATGCACCATGTCCATGTCACGCACAATCATCTCTAACGCAACAAGTCATCTAATATCTAGGAATACAATGTCCATGTCCTGTATCCTATACAGAATCACCACGAATATCTCGGGAAGATCCTGTCTCATGAGTAGTGTCAAGTGTCCTGGGTCAAGGTGTACTTGGTAAGACAAGTACGAGAATATATAGTGTCACGAATGTCCATCTCTAGGTGACCGTACCCAACACCGCGTACAGTGTCGGCACCCGACTGATAATCGGACGCTAAGTACGTCACACGGTCCTAGGTTAAGCATGCACATCAATATAATGAAGCAAGGAAAATATGTAACAATACTGCAAAGTTTGGCAAGGTACACTTGCCTGGGGTCCTGGCTCCAACTGTAGCTCTGGTCTCAGTGTGATCTGCAGGTACTACTCCGGTTGCTGAAATAAACATCACCATTAGATTCAGAAAATGTCAAATAGCTAAAAATGCCCGTCCTTGAGTCCAATTTGGACACAAGGGCAAAAACGATATTTCCGGGCCAAAGCGGGGTCCACATGTGGGCCACTTTGCACCGAAAAGCGCGTCAGGGTCAAAGGTCTCCAAATTCGTCAAACTCAGTGTCTACAAGTCAGGAACGATGATACGAACCCAACGGAACTTCCAGAGTTGGATTCCGATGAGCCGATCTCAAAATCACCCGTCAAGTGGAGCCTGTGGGGTCCACGATACACGATTCTGTCAACATTCTCAGAATCGAACCAAACTTGGGTCACAGGACCAGCGTATCGCTACGAGTCCGATGGCGCAAGTTTCGTCTCGATCCGACGTGTGTACACAAAGTTACAGCGTGTTCCAGAATTGACGGATACGGGGCGGTGTCGGCGGATACGCGTTGATTCCGGGGTGCACGCACCTCCGAATCGACTTCTACGAAATCCCGCACGTCCGTATCGACGACGCGCACGTATCTGTGAAGACTGCACGCGACCAAGTCGTTCCGTTTGGCGGGGCGTACTCGGTTCCGGGGTGAAACAGGGTCTGGTTTTTCCTGTTTTTGGATCGCGGTGTGCGATCACCACAGGACGCGATGCCCCGAGCGGTTTGTCCGGGCACCGAGAGGGTCATGCAGGCTTCGCAACGCAATTTACGAAAACGAAAACAGAGCTACGAACAAAAAGTTACAAGTACCTGAAGGGGACCCGAAAACCGGGGTCTGGATCGTGTCCGACACCTGTCCGACGCGTGTCGGACACAGGGAATCGAATTAGGGTTAGGGTTTGGGCTCGGGATCCGGCGAGGGGCGACGCTGGGCGGCCGGGCTGAGGCGGAGGGGGCCGGGGGTGCTGCGGCGGAGGGCGGCGCGGCGCTCGGGCGGAGGCGGCGGCGGCGAGCGGCGTCGACGGCGGCTCGAGGAGCTGCTGCTGCTGGTGCTGCGGCTGGGTGGCGGAAGTCGCTGGAGTCCCGGCGAGGGCTTCGTCGACCAAGGCGGAGGGAAGCGGGGTGTTCGACTCGGGCGGAGCTGGGCTTCGGGCGGGTGCAGCGGGTCGAGATGGAGGAGCCGGGGCCAGGGGAAGTCGAGGCTGTGGGCGGCAGTTAGGGCTGAGGGAAGGAGCTAGGGCAGCCGATGGGGGAGGGGATTCTGGAGAAGGAGGATGAGGTCGGGGGCCTGAGGCGGGAGGCGGAGACGGAAGAGGGGGTGGTCGTGGCGCCGGGGAGAACGGAGCTGCGCCGCTGGGTCGGGCTGCGCCGCGGGCTAGAGAGAGGTGTCGCTGGGGCAGCTGCGGGAAGGTGGCAGCGGCTAGGGCGTTGGCCGGCGACGGTGGTCCGGGGCGCGTGGCCAGGCGAGGCGGCGCCGGAGTCTCGTCGGAGGCAGTCGGCCGGAGGGAGGTCAGGGAAAGGGGGTGGAGGCTGACGGCTAGGGTTAGGGTTAGGGTTAGGGTTAGGGATTTTTGGGGAATTTTGGTAATTTCTTTTATTTTCTTTTTATTTTTCTTTGTGGAGAAAACTAGAAAGCATGTATTTATACATACAGAAAATTATAATAGGGTTAGACCTAGGATTCGGGCGGGGTCAACGGGTCAACGCTCCTTGGGCTGGGCTTCGGCTCTCATGGGGATGTCGGGCGTTGGCACGGATTAAATTTCGGTTTAAATTCTAAATTGGTTTCTAGGGCTTTAAAAGTCATTCCGGAGTCCAATAAATTCACCGAAAATTATCCTATGTCCGGTTTCCCATTTTACACCATAAAATATTATTTCCATAATATTTTAATATGAATTAACCGAAATTAAAAATCATTGAATTACCAACGCCTAGGTTTTAATTCCCGAAAAATACCAGAAAATTGGGGAAAAATCCGAAGTTAAAATTCTGAAAATCAGGGGGCTTACAACATCTGTGCCCCGTCAGTGGGCACTCCTCCGGGAATCGGTGTCGGTGGTGGTGGGAGGTTGTCTGTCATGGCTGGGGCAATCCTTTGGATAGGTGGAGGAGGAATCCCGTTAGCTGCAGATACTCCCACACGAACAGGAGATGTAGGAGGAACTCCAGGTGTCTGTTCATCAGGTTGAGAGGTGGTAGACCTCTCTGAAGTTGATCCTCCCACTCTCATGGATCTAGTATTCGGCGGCATCCTGAATACAGATCAAAAGAATCAATGATAGGTACAATATTATCAAGAAAGGACAGAAAAGAAGCAATCAATTAGAATAGCAATATGAAGTTCAGAGTTTTCTAGTATGATTGAGCATACTCTCATCCTATATCCTATTTCCTATATCCTATTGCAGGCTCGTAGCAGTACAACTAAGTTGTCGCACTACCACGATATCGCATAACTTGCGAAACTAGACCTGCATGGGCCACCACTAAAAATGTGTCACGACCCACACCTGGAATAGGGGCACGAGAGCGTGGGTACGTCCAGCCTACGCCGCAACATCGGCGATATAACGCTGTCTAAGTCACAGTAATACTATATAACTAAACACCTGTCAATGATATCCATCTCCATAAGGAGGACAATATACATCTCACACTATCTCACAATGTAACTTAATCACAACAACTATAAAGTATAAGGCACTATAAAAGATGAGAGAAATGACATAGTTAAACACCATGTCTCAATCATAAAGATAAATCACAATCTAGCTGTCCAACATAAAGTCTCCACAAGTCTCAAATTAAACTTAACATAAGTCTAACATAAACTGAAATAACCTCCATAAGTCTCAGATGCATAATATAAAGTCTATCTAGATAGCTGCAGGTAAAGTCTCATCTAAAGGAATAGTCTCCTCTAAGATCTCCGGTGTGTAGTCTGCATCTATACCCGGTCCATAGTGTGTAGTACAGAACTCCTCAAGATCCTCTGGAAAAATATCCAGTCAGGATTGGAACAAAATACACCTCTAACAGCAGTTCCACATATATTGACAAAAACTATAATCCAGAGTAAAGAAATACAAGACAGATAGGAAATACTGGCAATAAGAATACTGGAAATAAGGAAATGCTGGAATAAAGAAATACTGGAACATCATCATCAATATACATCTAGTAATGAATAAAAATATAGGTACACGCAAGAACAATGAACTGGTATGTAAGTGTGTATAAGAACAATAACTAGAGCATGTAGAGATGTTAGATCAATATACTAGAGATACATGTCAAGAATCATCTAACTAAGTGTGTGAAACATCAGTATATCATGTGATCGACTTGGGACTAATAAGACTCATTACATTAATTAGCGATAATCCTTGTACAGTCAGGCTAACCACATGTAACAGCGATGAGGCATGTAATGGTAAGGCTGCACCGACGTGAGGTGTGGGTGAGCTATGATGCATGTAAAGTTGGGTATGATCACACAAGCTACTAATATTTCCCCATTTTTCTCAGCTAGCACGATGGATTCCAAATTATGACTCCTCGTGACAGGTCTCAATGATGCCAACTCGTATAAATAACAGTGTCAGAGTCATGTACGCTATACAACAAGAATTATAGAGATAATCAACATAATAGAAACTGTCAGAGAATGTACTCGTCTGTGGTCCTTAGCTGGCAATACCAATATCCGGGTTCCAAGGTATTGTTTGAGTGATCCAACAGTCCTATAGACATATCATATAACACAATACTGCACCAGACATTACTCTAACACTCAATCATAATATACTGAGCTCAAGGCTACGCTAGGTATGCCTCTGGTCAACTAAGGTCAAGTGTGCGTCAAGTTGCACGGGTGTCGTGTCTGTAATTGCTGTAAAATCAGACAGTCAGTGATACGGGTCTTGTCAGTACGTCAATGTACATATGGCAGTCTTCTAACATGCTACATGGTCACAGATCAAGATAGCTACGGGTATCCGTAATTTTATTAGGGTCACCTAGTACACGGGCATATAATGCCTATTATTATTTATCATAAACATCAATACTAACAAATTACAATTATAATAGATATATGCATTTAGATACTTAATAGGGTTTATATTATATATATATTTATATACGTATACATATACGTACTAATCAATTTATACTATGTATATATATACATATATTAAACAGGTACTAGGAATGCACGTATAATACATATATGTATGCTTTATGCTAATTGAGAACAAATACAGGTATATATATATACATATTAAACATATTTTTGGGATATATATATATACAAGACATATACATATGTATATATGCAATGGAGATATACCATACATATATACGTGTACCAAATATGTTTAACATATACTAATACATACGCAATACATACATACCTTTCATATGCTGAATACACTACGGCTAATACGTGTGCAATACTACGAGGAATACGCGTATACGTGTACGTATATATGTACATGCATGCGAGGGGGATTCGAACCTGTGTACGCAAAAATGAAGGGTTCGATGTCGAGGTCGTCGCGAAGGAGGTGGTAGCGGGTTGCTGCTCGGGTTCACGGCTCGGCTCCGGGATCGTCGAAGTCGGTCGTCAGCAGCAGGTCACGGCGGATTGCTAGTCGGGTTCGACAGGGACGGTCAGTAGGTCCCGGTGGAGTCTCCGGCTGTCGGCAGCGTCGTGTAGACGAGTGGTCGACGGAGACCCGTGCAGCGGTCGGCGGCTTCGTACAGTCGGGGAGGTCGACGGAGACTGTGGCTCCGGCGGGTTCAGTCAGGCGCGGGGTGGTCGACCCGGGGGACGGCGAGTCGGGGTGCTAGCGTCGGTTGGCCGCGGGTCAAACTCCAGTCGACGAGGTTCAGCGGCTTCTGGCGCATGTGGGAGAATATGGGAGAGGTCGTGGTGGTGGAGGGAGATGCGGCCGGGGGATTCGACTTCAGGCGGCGGGGTCTCAGGCATGACTCCGGCGAGGTCTCCGGTTGAGGGTGGCGGCGAAAACCGAGAGGGGGTTGATGAACAGTGATGGCAAAGGAATTCGGCTGGGTTATTAGGTTTAGGTTAAGAAGAAAAGGGAAAAGTAATACTATGTGTATTTATAGGTAATAGACCTTGGATTGACCTAGAAAAGTTGACTGGTCAACCCCTCTTGGGATTGGGCCTCTCATGTATGGTTTCAAGGGGCCATGATTTTAAGGAGGTTGGTGTTCAATTACACACTCCAAAAAATCATGAAAAAATATAAATGAAGGAGAAATGGGTTTATTCTCGTGTTGTGTCCAACGAGATGAATACCTTAATGCACTTTTGCACCAAGGTGCCCAATAATTGGAAAATTGCACAAAGAGTAATTTTTTGTTTTATTTAATTAAATTAATGCAATTGGTTGCGACGAATGTCGTGCGTCTAAAATGAAACACAACAAGACATGATTATGAGTCACACAAGTATTAAAATAACAGTCTGGCTCGTCTAGGACAAGGGTGTAAAATCTGTTGGAAGGCAAGGCTAGTGTAGCGCTCTAATTATCGAACAATGGTAAAGTGCAACAATCAGTTAAAACCACAATTATTTAGATATAATTAATTATCATGCTATCATTTACATATTAATTATGAAAAGACAAAAATACCCTTAATCTGAAAAGTGGGGGTGACAATCGGTGATTCTCGCCTAGCGGGGACGGGCGATTAGCCTGCGGGAGATCGGGACGTGACAGATTGGTATCAGAGCCTAGCTATACGCCTTTGGACTTCGTTTCAATTTTTCTCTATTTTGAAAGCTCGTTTGTGGGTTATGTGCATACTCTCTCTCAATGTCACAAACGGAATGTTCCAACAATGAGTCTAAATACTTTCAAAAATGTGCATTTGAATGATGTGATTGCTTGTACGAAATTGTGATGCGATAGGCCTTTGTATCAACCTGTGCTAGTCCCGTTGGGAATAGACTTGTGCCAGAAACGTGACTTATGCGTAAACCCGAATTGCCTATACATGTTTGCCCAACTGGTTAGTACGAAATAGAATATTGTCCCAAACGGTTAGCTATGCACACACCCTTTCGGCTAAGTTGTGCTGAGTATCGTGCGCCAAGACCCTTTGGTGCAAGCTAGTTGCAACGAGTTTGGGATATCGTTCAGGAATGAGACAAGTCAGACTTAGAATGCCAGCCGATAAAAACATTCTCGAATTTATCGCTTAGGCGAATATAGAGAATCGTGCTTGTATTTTAGGAAATAGCTCGAACGGTACTTCTTGTCAGAAGATGACTATCGAATATGAATTTGATTGGATGAATCAATTCCGTGTGGTATATGAATCATTTAGAAAGGTTAAAATGAATTCACAGGTCTCATGCGATAAATTGGATTGAATGATTTGAATTTAATGTCTTAAATAAATGATAAGGCTTATATCGAATTGAGATTCACGGAAATTGAAATTGATATCTCGTTAAGAAAACTTGTTGGAAACTTAGAAGATCGTACGAGCGGCTTCGAATTTAAAATAAATGGACTAAACTCGAATACAATATCGCTCGAATAGAGTTAGCCGAAAATGAATATTGTGTCTCGAAGAAAGAGATGAACGAAAATAGATTTAGCTTCGAGTTCGGAAGAACGGTCTTGAAATCAAGTTCAAAATGATAACTCTCGAAATCAGTCCTAACGAGAACGGTTATCCTACGGGAGCGTCGGTGTAGTAATTTTACGTACGGCGGGGATGATCGAACTCATGGGAACATGTTCGGTGATTTTTCCAAACGAACTCGATGAATGGAACGTATCAAATGTAATAGACTTGGGCTTGAATATTTGAAACTAGTTTCTTGAGGATGCTAGAAGTAGACTATAGAATTACCGAACTGAACGGTAACATTGAAGTTGGATGATTTTACTAGACAAATTATGATCACTGCATGAACGAATTTGACTCGATGGATATAACTCGGATATAGCAAAGAGAAAGTAAGGTGTCTCGATCGTGCCGAAGCTAACCATAACGTTCAAACATTCTTATCTTGTGCGAGCGTAACTATATACCCGTGCATACGTCACATCCGGATTAGGACGATTATCCAGTGGGAGTGTTGACGTGATGATCTCATGTCCAACGAGGGTGATCGAACTTATGGGAGACCGGAGCGTGACAAGCTAATATATCGTCTTGACTTTTGGTTCGACACGATAATACGAATTTGGAATGCAAGTGATCAAAAATGTTACGATGGATAAGTTAGCCTAGAACCTGAAATAAGTTACGCTTGATGGTTTCGTGAACGGATACATGAATCAGGTTGGACGACTTGAAGTTATAAATAAAAAGTTTAGATTTGAATCTTGGTTTGGTGGACTAGACTGGGAATGGATATATAGATTCTATCAAAACATGTTTGGAGAGATAGACTATGCAAATAACTAGTCTTGTCCTGTATCTCGAATATAGTGGATTTTACTGAATGGACTCGTCCCTCATGCAAACGAACGTGTTATGGAGGGTAGGAAAATCCGTGCTCGATGTTTAAAAATCTGAGTGAAACGAGCTTGGATAAAATATCCCGTACAAAATGAACAATGGTTTGACCCTAAAAATTGGGGCGAGCATCGTGCGACGAATTTGCACGATGAATTGTGTGCTTGAACTTGTACCTATGACCTTGTGAGCTGACCTAGCAATTAGGAAGATAACCCTGTGCCGAGTGAATGAACTTGTGTTACCGAATTTACCATATTGCTTGAATAAGCTATAGAACTGGAACAACAAGACTTAGGTTAGACTAGAACGATAACGTGTACTGTGTTAACCCAAACAGATGGACGCTAGTCGGTAAACCGAATAGACCGTTGTCACGACCCGCACCCGGTATAGGGGCACGAGAGCGTGGGTACGTCCAGCCTACGCCGCAGCATCGGTTGTAGAACGCTGTTTAGGTCACAATGCTATCTAATCATTCTCACACGAGCATCCAACTCCATAAGGATACACAGATATCACCATATAATACGGAATATACTCAATCACATAAACTAGAGCATGATAAGATATCGAAGAATAAATAAATCAAAATGCAACTCAAGTCTAAAATAGAAATAATCTAACTCAACAATAATATCCAAGTCTCAACTAAATAAGCCGGAGACAAATCCGGTACCAAAAACTGCTAAAAGAAACTAACTAAATAACTAGTGATCCCGACTAGACCTCCCGGGAATCACACATGTGATACCAAGTCCAAGTCTGCAGCTACTCTTCCTGTGGTCCATAATATGTCGGACACCAGTCCTCTAAGGCGCAGTCTGGAAAAATATTTCCAGTCAGGATGGAGCAAAGTACATCTCAAATAACAGTTCCAATTAATTGATAAGGACTATAAAACAATAAATAGATGATGTTATATACTGAGAGAAGACAATAAGTAAATGCAATGGTAAAATAAAGAGACAGGCAATATAGGCAAATGTGGTACAATCAGTGCATATATGAAATGAAGAGAAGAACTACAATATCATATACGGGTGATGTAGTATATGAACAGAAATAGAGAAATATATCTATTCTAAGTGTTTGAAATCGTAGTTTCGAAATGTGATCGGCTTGGGAACTTGTTCGGTGACTACATGGCCTGGCTAATCATACGTGAGGTGTATGATTAACACTATTAATGTCTACACTTGTATGATAGGGATTTGATCACATCTCTCACTAGCAATTTCCCCGCCCCCAACTAGTACTGTGGATCCAATCATGACACGTCACGATACACGATCATTGTCCAATATATCATGTACAATGTCTAATATTAATGTTTAATGTCAATATCGTGTATAATATCAATGCGATAACCAATGTAACATCTCATGACTAAAGATCCAATCTATATACTAGTCCGTGTAGCACAGTGTCCAGAGTCAGATGTAACATTTATAAATACTGGAATTATAGAAATTATCAAATAATAGAAATTATCAGATAATGTACTCGTCTGTGGTCCTTTGCTGGTATGAATCAGAGTCCAAGTCACAGTCCAAATAGCCTATGTATTACAAACTTACCATGTCAAAAGATAATTTATTTTAATTTATTTAATTCTAGAATAATTAATCTAAAATTCTATTTTAATCTTATTATTCTGATTTTTAGGTTAATTCCTAAATTTTGTCCAAATGAACTGAATTTTATCAACTCGAGACTCATGGCACGCAAATCGAGGCGATCTGTTGACCGAAAAGTCAACCGACACAAACTCAACTTTCATGCATGATTTCCTGTAGATTTCAGCGTCAAAAATATTCTGGAATTTACGGCTCGTCCGAATTCAAATTCGTTTGGGAATTATGGCACATACAAATTTCGTATCGTGCACCGATGGTTAAATTCTAACCTAGAAGTTCTACAGAATTAACAGTATGAAAATACATCGAATTAAATTCTGGGAAAACATATGTCAATGATCTCGACATTAGCTTTCTGAAACTTTAAACGGTTCATAATTCTGATTCATGGTTCTCCCGAAATCGCGAAAACATTGAAACACGTCTATTTTCGAACATGCTGTACTCTACGAATTTTCCAGAATTTAATACTCATAATTTCGTAAAACAATTTATATAATCATAAATCTAACCTCAATATCTTTCTAACGCAAGAAATTAGGCCTCGTTTGGAGTCCGGAGCTATGCGCAATGGCTTCTGGAAGATGAAGGAACCCTATATGGCAATTCTCCAAAATCTCTCTCTCTAAAAATAATGGGATAATTAGGGTTATTATATTATATATATTTATAGATGTACCTGCGGCTGAATGGATATCTATAGGCTGACATGTGTCAGAATCTGATTGGATGATTTTATTTATATTATTTATTTTTGATTTGCCTTTATCAAAACATTATTTAAGTCATTTTAAATCTAAATAAATTAAAATAAATATTAAAAATAATCATAAAAATATGGAAAAATTACATAAAATATATTGTGAACCTAAAAACCCTAGAAAAATATTTGGGATAATTTTATATTCATAGATTTCCTACTATAATTAGGAGAAGCTCTAAAAATTAGCTTTACATATTTAAATAAAAATAAATATTAAATATATTCCAAAAATTCTGAAATAATTTCATAAAATATATAATAATATTATAAACACTAAAAAAATTATATGGGTCCATTCTATATACCTGGGCTTGCACAATAAATTCTAGAAGTCCTAAAAAAATTAGTTATTAGTCTAAATAACTCCCAATAAATACTAAAAGTATTCAGAAAATTTCCAGAAAATTCTATAAAATATATTGGACTATTTAGAACCTAAAATAAAATTTTGGGATATTTTTAGTTAAGTTTGAAACTAAAATAAATTCTTGAAAGTCCTAGAAAATTAGGGTTACTAGTTTTTAATTAACTAAAAATTATAGAAAAATCCCAATAGTCCCAAATTAACCTAATAACAATATTTAAGCATGAATTTCAGGATACGGAGGTTACAAACGTGCTTAACGGTAGTGCAAATACTTGAGATTGAGTTGGAATATAAAATGATATGGAATTTGATTGACCCTTGTCGGAAGTATCCTTGTGAATCATAAAATGAACCCTTGAGATTTTCGCAAGTAGCTTGTCCGATTTCACTATCTCTAAGTTTGGTTGAATGCATATGTTTGAGGGACGCCTTGAACGTGTGCATGATCCGAGACTAAAGGATATGTGAAACTCGAGTGGTAAGACTTCGCTATCGCTAAGTTGGTTGACATGCATGTGTTTGAAGGACGCTTTGAATATGTGCACGATCCAGACTCGCGATATGCTAACTTTGATGCTAGTGCAAGTGAATGTCTGCATGAACAAGTATAATGACTTGTATAAGTTTGCCTTAGCCCTATATCATTCACAATGGATTGAAACGTACTCCGCGCTAAGAAATCTGTCCCGCGCTAAGGCGCAATGAAACTGACTTAGCATACATGCAACACGGCGTAAGAATTGGGTAGAAGATTGTGTTCAAACAGATTTAGTGGTACCGATTGCTACGTATGGGATAGATTCCATAATACGATAGAACGGCCTTCGCTCAGTAAGTCTCGAGGATGAGACTTTTTCTGAGTGGTGTAGATGTAACACCCCGTTCCGCTCAAGCGGACTGCCGATTCAAAAGGCAAAAGTAAAACATCCCGACCCGCTTTGCTCAGGCGAGAATACTCGTTTGAGGCAAAGGATATCTAGACTAGTCCCTTCAGGTGTTTTGGCTTAGGCTTCTAGAGGCTCGCTCGGAGTATCGCTAAACCGAGGCGTATCATCGCTAAGGTGGGTGGCTTCAGTGAACTTGTCTTTGCTTAGCCAGCACACTTAAAATATAGCCAGCATACTTAAAATATAGAACGATACATGCTAGTCGCTAGGTGAATCACCCCCTGCATGCTAATAAGAATATAATGCACCTAGCTAAGAGAATAATCCTAACTTGTATTGCTTGTGTTAGAACATGGAAATAAAATATTGCTTATATTCAGACACTCGCATGCTACCTTTGCCTTGTGCAACTAGACCCCGTTATACCTCGAGTAAGAACGATATATGTAAATTCAGTAGTGCACTGTTTACTCCCTACACTGCACGACCCTGGATTATGTCGCTCGGTATATTTTCTTACGGTTTCACTCCTCGGCTTACCTTCGGGCCCGAGCCAACGTGAATGTTTAAGTTTCAATGGAAATGCATGCTTGTCTGCTATATGTTAACTTGTATTCTTGCCTCGACTCAATGCTTGTCACAAAAATTATGCCACAATCAAGTAACACCATCATGTATCGTGCATGCATCTTGTTAGCCAAAAGACTATTGAATAGTCCTTTTGTGCAATATAAACCTGCAAGTATCCGAGACCGTTAGGTCACCAAGGCAATCCCCGAACCAGGGGAACGCATCATGTCAAGTTACATCTGAACATAAATCATGGATTTTTATGTCAACTTGTGTGAAATTCAGAATAAATGAACCACTGAGTCAGGAACGGCCTGGGATGGCTTGTAGCGAGGATCATGACCTGCGTCTACAACCATTGACGTTTACTCAGAAGAATTAAAGAATAATTAAAAGAACTCATTCAGTCGCGGACGCTTGTGCACAAGCTCGATTTCCTCAGACGGGGCGTCGGGGCACCGGGACCGATCCGGCCTAGGGGGAGATCCGGTAGTCGCGCTAGTTTGTTCCTAGCACGGATAAGTTCGGTCGATTGCCGGGGCATCGGGACCACCGTCTTATTGCGACTATGTCCATAATGGCTACGCCAGCGACTCTTATGCATATAAATAATCATACTCGCTTAGCGACAATCCGCGTGCGAGTCATTGCATTGCATCTATGAATCTGAATCCAAGTATCCTGATAAAAGATTAATGAATATGTGAATCATTCCCGAATCTGAGTAACAAGTACACCTGTGTTCCATAATTTAAAAGAAGAACTCATGCACCTGATTTAGAACCCGCTCGTAGCACACTCGTGTTGCATATGCTATCGCCCCTGAATGTTTATGAATGCTTGTGCTTAAATTAACTTGGTTATACTTGGATAGGGAATGACAATTGGTAAGTTGGTAAGTCTCGCCGTGTTTTCCTCTCATGTCGCACGATGCACTGCCACACGAGTTAGGCCCTTCATATATGCCATAAAACTGATCCTAAGGAAAAAACTAGAAAGACAACATAATATTTGGTGCACGGAACCTATATTATGTGTTTGGATTTGTCGAGCGGGCGAGTAGCCTCCCCACCAGTACATTCATGTGCTGATAATCCACCAGATTGTTTGTAGGATGCGGGAGAACCTCGTTCGGTGCGAATGCCTCATTCGTGCGTGCTAAGGCGTGGAGTTCACTCTGGAGCCTTGGAACGTTGCGTCCGGAACTGAAGCACATATACAAGATATAATATTGGAATATCGCCTGTACATTATTCTACAAATGTAGCCACTTGGCACGATTTTACTGTTTCAGAGAGAGAGAGGCTTGAGCGACTTGTAATCTCGGCTTAGCGCCGCCTGTAACACTTGTTTATATCAATAAAGAGTTTGTTTTACTTTAACTTGTGTTATTCAATGCTTCCGCTATTGTCGACTCAGTGAACTTGTTACCAAATCGCTTATGCGTTTATAATTCTGCTGCACTTGGACAATCTGTGCGACTCTGTGGCTTAAACCTCTTACCGCCAGCCAATGCACCACAGCCTTGCACGGGTGTGGCTCACGCTCGTGAAGCATCACGCCCAGATGGGTCAAGCGATCGTCCCGCGGGAGCGCTGGCGCGGTGATTCTCGTATAGCGGGGACGGCCGATTAGCCTGCGGGAGATCGGGGCGTGACACTAGTTTCCAAGAATAAACATGGTTAAATCAAGTCTGATTTTCGGAAGCTAAATCAAACCCCAAAAATTACCGGAACCAAGTCTAACAAGGAGTTAAATCTAGTGGTAAGTCTCATATCACAATATGGAATAAATCTCACGGTCACAACTCCGGTACCGTTTCCGTTATCGAGTTACCAAAAATGTACGGGACAAGATTCTATCAGAAATCAAAATCGAGACGGTCACTAGCCTAGAAATCACGATATAAACAATAATAGTAAAGCAAGTCTAAACTAAAAAGCAATAACCAAGCTCCAGGAAAGTAAAATGATATAAAGTAAAAGAATTTCACGAAATCGACAAGGTGTACTTGCCTAATGCGAGCTCCCAGCTTAAACTCTCTAATCCACCACCACGAAGGAGTTCATAAACCATACTCCAGGTCTCAAGATAACGCTTCCAAGCTCGAGAGAGAATGAAGAAGAGAGGAGAGAGAAAGAGAAAGAAAGAAAAAAAATAAAATATCTCAACTACTATTTATAAAGAAAAAATCTCGAAAGTGAAACAAATATCTGCCGGGCAGTATACCGTCGGTATACCGGTCAGGTAGTAAAGTTTCAATTTTAGAAATTTTTGAGCTTCCTCAAGATCCAATAAAATGCAATAACTAGCACAAAATACATATCCGCATAAAATACGAATACTGTGAGACGAGTCTCACAAATACAGACAAATCTTACTTGGTAGTTTATGTGTAAACCCCCTCGACCAAAATTTAGTTAATTAACTGAAATAGAGATATTTGGGTTATTTTGGTACAAATTAGAATTTATTATACAGGGTATTAATTATTGTGCAATGATTTTATTACTTAGGATACCTTACCGTTGTCCCGATATTTAGGACACTACCCTAGCTGTTACCCTGAAACAAGTTCCATACACTTGGCCTAGACATACCAACCCACTATAATGACCTTTGTGCAACCCCCAAATACTGATTTTTGTGCCTGATTTTAGTCGCACAAAAGTCGTTACAAACGTCCGTACGTAAATTAAATTAATTATATATTTACGTTCGTTGTCCGTTCCAATCGAGATTGAGACCCAACCTCAACCTGTTTTGTCCAGCCCAAGTTATGATAGTATTATACTCTAAGCCTACCACGCCCATGACGCTTGAGCCACCCAATTTTGACCCCCCGGTTATTTTTTTAATTAATTAAATAACACCTAGCGCATTAATTTTAATTAAATTAATGTAGTGACCCAACCTTACTCAAATTAGACCCAACTCTAACCCAAACCCACACCCACACCCACACCCACAAGCCTCATACAAAACACCATACATCATTCTAGTCCAATACAAAATATCAAACATGGTGTTTTGTCACATCAAATCCCCAATTCCAGATTTTATGCAATTTCTAAATTATTCAGGGGCCCTTGTGCAAATTTGCAGTGAGGTGCCCCCCTCTCATTGGCCCAACCACATGAAGAAGAAATCCCCCTTCCCTTGACCGGTCCATCATAATTTCCCCCCCCATTTTTATGTACCTTACATTACTTTTTGAGGACACATCTCCACCCTACATTTTAAACCCCTCAATCCTAGCCCTCTCTTCATCATGATGAAGCCTTCCCAACTCCCCAAAAATAATTCCCAGCCGGCCCTAATCCCAAGGCACCCTCTCTCTCTCTCTCCTACAGATGCTACATGTTACCTCACATTAACCCTCACAAAAACCCAAATACCAAGAGAGAAAAACCTAGAAATTAAATACCAACACCACCACCCTCACCACACCATCACACCACCAACCCGACCCCTGCCCGCAGCTTCCCCCGGCCACCACCGCCTCCGGCCACCTCTGAGACAGCTCCCCCTCCGACCTTCCTCCACTCCAGCACCCCCTGCCTGTTAGTGTGTGTGTTTATATATATATATATATATATGTGTGTGTGTGTGTGTGTCTCTGTGTATGTGTGATTGAGTATTCATATATATATTGCGTGGTTGCCCTCCTTTTGGAGAGGATATTGACAGGTTTTTTGTGAGATATATAGATTTGTTTGACCTAGAACGAACCTTACAACGTTTTATCGTTGATTCTGCGGCGTAGGCTGGACGTACCCATGGCTCATGCCCGATTTTTTGGGTGCGAGTCGTGACACTGCCGCCGCCACCACCAACCGCTGCTCCGCCGGCAGCAGCCGCCCTCACCCCGACATCACCAGCAGCTCACCCCCCCTGCCTAAGCCGACCACCCGACGCCCCGACTCTCCTTCCCCGGCCACCCCAGTCCACCTCCACCACCTTGGCCACCTCCCTCACCGTCTCCACCACCGTCTCCACCAACACCACCACCCCCTGGCCGCCCTCAGCCCCACCATCAACAGCCACAGCGCCACCGCCACTCTCCTCCTCCATTCCCATCATCACCACCCCCGACTCCCTCATCCCCGCCACCTGCACCTACATAGCTGACCACCGCCGCCGTCTCCACCACCGTCACCCCCACCTCACCATCACCACCTCCACAGGCCCCCACGACCCACCGGCCCCCGCCACCACTGCTGCAACTGCTGCACTGCTGCTGCCATTGCTGTGCTCTACCACTGCTGCGGTTGTTCCCGAGCCCCCCGTCGGAGCTCCGCCGTCCCCGTGCCGGCGACGACTGCACGCCGGACCCCCCTCTTGGACACGACGTATAGGTATTATTTTGTGTATATTTATGTATTTAAATACGTATATGTAATTATATATGTGTATGTATAATGTATTATAATAAAGATGTATATATATATATGTATATTTGTATTTATATAAGTATATGTATATGTAAATGTATATATATATATATATAAATACGTAAATTGATATATAGGTAATACACGTATTTATGTATATATACATATTTATGTATATATATAATGTTATATATATTAAATTGTATATGTATATAGTATATATTTATATATATATTGTGTATATAAATATATGTATATATATATATATATATAAATATATATATATATATATATATTTGGTATATTATATATAGGTATTAAATACATGGTATGTATTAGTATTTTATATATGTATTTGTATACATATATATAAATATATATATATATATATATATATATATATATATATATATATATATATATATATATATATATATATATATATATATATATATATATATATATATATATATATATATATATATATATATATATATATATATATATATATATATATATACCTTGTATGTATTAATATAATATATTTTAGTATATACTATATAAGGGTACATTTTTCCCATGTTGTATATTTTTACATATAAATATATATGTACTATATATATGTATGTTGTATATGTGTACTTATGTATATAAATGGTTATTTAAATATATGTATATGTAAATATATATTTTATGTAAATTTGTAATTACGTAAATATAATGTATAGATAGTGTTATTTTTACATATATGCATATATGATATATAAGGTATTGTTGCTATATATTTATATATATATATATATATATATATATATATATATATATATATATATATATATGTATATATATATATATATATATATATATATATATATATATATATATATATATATATATATATATATATATATATATATATATAAATATATATATATGTGTGACTTATGTATATATGTGTAATTGTGTATATATGTAGATATGTCATGTATTGTATTAGTTATATATGTACTATGTATATAGGTATATAAGTGTTATACTATATAAATATATTTATGGTTGTTATGTATATATATATATATATGATGAATAAATATAAATATGTCTAATACATAATTGAATATATGTAGGTATGTTAGTTAAATTATTTAATGTAGATACATGTATAGGTGTTGTGTATGTATACCTGCTCTATGTTAGCATAAGTAGTTGAGCTTAGTGCAATGTATTGAATTATAATTTTGGGTTATCTGTTCGTAGGCATCCGAGACGGTGCTACCTTGAATGCTGGTTCCGGAACCTTGCTTGTTCACACCAGAGTTCCAGGCAAGTATACCTTGCCTTGTTGATACTGTTTAAATGAAGATGTTATCTAGTTGCATAATCTATTGCTTTATTATTAATTGTGCGCGTCCGAGAAGACTCGGGTGCAGTCAACGAAGGCGTTGACGTTAGGACTTGTGTCTGACCTAGTGTTTAGTGGACCCACCTAAAGTTGAGGAGTTATCAATATGACTTCCCAGGCCTTGACACGTATCTTAACACGTCACAGAGTGTGTTCATGTAGGGACGCGTGCTTCATGATCGACTGGCCATCAGCATGAGCAGCACGTGTGACGACATTTAGCTTAGCTGTTTATCTCTGTAGCGACTTGCATCATAGTATGAGGTGTCCACGTCGCATTTGCGACTTGTACATTGACGTTGTGCGGGGAAGACAATTAGTAGGCGTATGGGACAGACATTTGGCTGCTGTAGTTTCAGAGTAAACTGCGGGGCCGTGAGCCTCAGTGTTACCCGGTTATGGGCCATGTGTTACCCGGTTATGGGCTCAGGTTCCCGGTTATGGGCATATATGCTCGTCGATACATCCGGCCGAGGTTACTAGCTGCGCGCTATCATGATCGGTGATGTAGTCAGCATATACTCCTGGCGTTCAGTTTACAGCTAATGCCAGGTACTTAGCCTCTGGCTCGACGCTATACTTTATATCTTTCACCTACCCATACGTACCAGGGTTGTCTTCAAAGTGCATTTCACTTAGCTGGTTAGAACACCCCGAATTTACACAGTATATACTTTATGGCATGTATTTATTTATCTTGTTACGTTCCTCTGAGGACCTGGTTCCCTTCCAGATCCGGACGAGCACTTGTACCCGACCATCTACGGAGCAGGAGTAGAGACAGGATTCCCGATTGAGGACTTCGAGCCATTTCCAGAGGAGTTCCCGTGATTGAGTACGCAGCTGTTTCTGACTAGAGTTTTCATATCTAGCTAGTTGATACTCTAGCCTAGTTATCTTACTTCTTCCTGCACTGTATTTCCATTTTTATATTTCAGCGGGTTTGTCCCCATCAGACTATTTCAGATGTATTATGGATATTCAGACTCTTGTGTTTCATTTACCAGCACTTGTTTCAGCATTACGATAGTGTATTCTGTGGATGAGATTTAGACATTACCTGTTATATATTTAGACTTGTTAGTATTTTAGGACAGCGTAGCACGCTTCGATAGGATCCATTAAATTGGGATATCCTTCGGAGACGTGTCAGCTGGCCAATGCCACGTGGCCTGGTCCCGTGTATTTTGGGACTGGGGCGTGTCATTATGTGTGTGTATTTTTAAACAAAGTAGCAACATAGGTTGTTGTTTTAATAGTTATTTATTGTTGTTCTTAATGTTAAGGTATTATATAACTTTTGGGCATGCACATGCTCACGTATGTTCTATGTCTAGGACAAGCGCATATACTCGTAAGGGAAAGCGCTATCACGTTCTTAATTCGGATGAGTATTGTAGAAGCATGAAAAATACGTCGGATGACTATACGCAACTTATTGGTGCGGGGCAGCGTAAAAAGATGACCTCAGAGCCATCAAGTAGGCAAGTCAAGAGCTTCTCAGGACCATCCGCGTAAGTGCAGTATGTCCAGGCCGCCTCAAAACGTAAAGCAAAGGGCTTCGTCGCCCCTATGACGTAAAAACACATCTGCTTTCAAAGCGTACGAGGAACGCTTCGTGTTCTCCGAGACGAACCTGTCAGACCCTGCAATGAACCTGACGTCTGAACTTCTGACAAAGGGATACGGCTCGGCTACCCAGACGACGGCTATAATGATGGCACGGCACTATGACCCAGGCTGTCAGTTACCGCCATCTCCCTTGCGTAAACTGTTTTTTACATACACAAGGGGATATGCTGCCTTGTTTTACACAGATAGACATGAGCTGTTCACGCTCCACAGCAGACAAACCGCCTGCCACGTCAAAAGCTGCACTTTGCGCAGGGCATGAGGCACGTCTCTGCGATTGGCGCACAAGGCGGTAACAGTCTTCTCGAGGCACGACTGACGCACAGAAGGGCTGCAAGCCTTCAAAAACACGCCTCTGCATTTAATGCACAGAATGATGGCGGATCTCTGCATTTAATGTAGGAGATTTGATAAAGAGTCACCAAACCGTCGTTTAGTGACATCCCCTTTGCATAAACTGCTTTTACGCATACAAAGGGATACACTGCCTTGTTCTATACAGGCGGACGAGAACCATCTACGCCCCGCGGAAGACAAACAGATTGCCACGTCAAAAGCTGTTCTCCACATATGGCTCGAGGCACGTCCCTGAAAGGTGGCAGGCCTTCAGAACACGCCTTCGCAATTAATGCACAGGATGGTGGCAGATCTCTGCATTTAATGCAAGGGATTTGATAATATCTTCAAGAGCCGTGATTCCGGCTAAAGGACGTCCACGTCAGCACTCAGCACATTACGCAGTGGCGTCTATGTCCGTTCAGCTTCTGTGCCCAGATGGCTTCTACGCCTCCTCGGCTTCTATGCTCTCTCGGCTTCCACGCCTCCCCAAGCACATTACGCAGTGGCGTCTATGCCCGTTCAGCTTCTGTGCCCAGATGGCTTCTACGCCTCCTCAGCTTCTATGCTCACTCGGCTTTTATGCCATCGGGCTTCTACGCCCACCCGGCTTCTATGCCTACTTGGCTTTTATGCCATGGTGACAGACATCGGCTTTAACGCCCACCTCTTCTACACGGGGGATACCTACCTACGTGGCTTTTACGCCGTGATCTTCGTAGCAATTGTACGCGTTGTGCCCCTTAGTTGGACCCGCGTCACACGCTCATTCAAAAGATCATCCATACGCAGGCATTGGTTACTTTAACCGTCGTGTAAAAGGGTGCTGTGTTGTCCACTCCTCGATTTTTACACCAACTGAGTGGTCACTGTCACTAAAACTCTATAAATAGAGACCTCTATCAACAGAGGAACAGGTCAAAAAATTGGAAGATCGAACAATTGAAGACCTAGAGAAGAGGTCGAACAATTGAAGATCGAACAAGGAGAGAGGAGATCGAGAGAGAGAGAGAGAGAGAGAGAGAGGAACCCGGAGCTCAGGCAAAGGGTAGGGATCGGCGACCTTGGCATCGTGCATCCACCCTCTTTTGCAACCTCCGAAGCTGCTTCTTGTCTTCTACGGCACTTCTTCATCATCGTGTGGTCCAAGGGCTAAAGTGATCGACTGCAGATCAGACACCTATAGCAATTTATACCCAGATTAAATAAATTGTACTCCCACATCCTCGTATAGGATTATATTGTACAAGTTTGTTTGTAAACAAAAGAACACGGGTCTTGTATAAACCCCGTCTTGAATACACTTCATTCTTTTCGTTTTCCACCACAAACAAGTATGAGCACATAAACATAAACTACGTGCACTCGGGCAAGGGCAGAAAAATACTTTCAGATACTTCAAACCATGTGTCCTCTACAAAAAAACAAATGTAGTATTACATGATTTGACATTGTTTCTTTAAAAGAAAAAAAAAAATTGAAGGCAATATTGTTCGTTCTTTCAAAAGGTGGAAGAAAACTATTGGCGATTGTTACCAAACGACTTTGATTACATTTTTCAATAAAATAAGAAAATTGTTTAATTACAAGTAACTATCCTTTTTTTGTAACATTAAATCATAAACTATTAAAATTAGTAAGTTACTACCTCGAACTAATACAATTAGCAATTAAATACCCTGGAGTAATATGATTAACAACTTAAATACATAAATTTTAGTTTCTTCGCAGATTGTCCTCTACCGTTTACTTAAGTAACAAATCATAACTACTTTGTTCATGTGATGGACATTTTGGATGAAAATGTTTCTAAAATGGTTGAGAGAACCGATCAATTGTACACAAAGTGAGCCATTAGTTGAAATTCTTTCTTTCTCCAATTCAACATTTAACCCTAATTGAATTCCTTTTTACCAAATTGTCACCAGGCACTTAAATTTGTTCTTTCTCTAATTCGACATGAAAATTCTAATTGAATTCCTTCTTTCCCAAAATAATATCAGCCATAATTCAACATAAATGATTTCTTTATTTTTCTGCCATAGCTCACAAGAAAATGGGTAAAGTCTAATTTGAGGTCAAATTGGGAAAGAAAGGGTTAAAATTATGATTGAAACAATCGTCCTCGGTCATTTCCAAAGACATTTCTATCCAAAATATCATCACTTCTCCCCTCACGTGATCAAATAAATTTTTTTTTACTTAAATGTACGACAAGGAAATATTATGCAAAACAACTAATAATATGGGAAAACTTGCAAGTGAGAAAAATATTGAGGGATTTTTAGATAATTTACACACAAGAAATATGAAAATAAAAAACTATCATTGCTAGCTAACTATAGTAGTTTATTGTAAAAAAAAGTAATTTTAATATTTTAGGACAACAAGGTGTAAAATGAAGAACATTCACAATATTTTGTTGCAAAAACAAGACAAGTAGAATGTGGTGTAAAATGAAGAACATTCACAATACTTTGTTGCAAAAACAAGACAAGTAGAAGAAGTAGAAGAAGGGTAATGTTAACATGTCCCTTAAGGGCATATGATAACATATAGATAAATGTACATTTTACATGAATATTTTACCAACACATTAATCAATATAATTTTATATTAATAAGTGTACATTTTAAGTGAAATGTTGTTTTATTTAATGTACTAGTAATAGTATCTATCTAAAATGTATATTTATTGATGTGTTATTATGTGACTTTTGACACATGTTAACATAACCTATCAAAAATGAAATGATACTTGGCAAGTAGTTTTTACAACATTTTTGAATTTTTAAGATGGATTACTAAAATTATCCTAAATTTGCTACATTTTTTAAAATAAAATTTATAACTTTTCTTGGATAATTTTGGTTCCTACAAAATATAGAAAAAATAAAATACAAATTCTATAGGCACTTCATAGTTTGCTTAGGACAACCTATTACTTCAGGACAGTTCAGATTTTTGTAACTTTTACTTAGGACAGTCCAAAATTTACTCAGGACAACCCACCCCCCCTAAATATTCCCAAAACTCTTCATTCTAATTTCTACTCTCTCTCTTCAAATTTTCAAACCCCCAAATCCTAACCCGCCGGAGGAGGAGGAGGAGTAGCAGGAGGCGGAGGCTGGAGGAGGAGGAGGCGGCGGCGGCGGGAGGCGGAGGAGGAGGAGGGGGCCTCCGCCGTGCGCCGCCCTCGCGCACGCGTGCGCCTACGCCTCACGCTGCACCCGCCCGCTCGCCTCCGCCCCGCGCTGCCCTCGCTCGCCGCTGCCACTTCTTCTTCTATGCCTCCTTCTTAGGACTGTAAACAAATTTGACAGTCTTCCAACTGTCAAATTTGTTTACAGTCATAATTATTTAGGACTGTCACAATGTTGACAGTCCTTTACAGTCATGAAAAAAAAATTTGGGCTGAAAAATTGAAGTCATTGACTTTTATACGAGAAGTTGGGCTGCCCTCAAGTAAAAAAAAATTAGTGGCAAATATGTAAAAAAATTAAAAAAAATTTGGGCTGGCCTAAGCAAACTATGGAGTGTATGTAGAATTTGACCTAACCCGACTTTGGTCGGGTCGCTTAGTTCGATCATAACAATAATTAAGTTGAACCGAACCGTAGAAACCCGACCGGCTTCTGTCATCTCTCAATATAATCCCTTTTCTCGTCTCTCGAAAAATCGAGATCCCCCTTCTCTTCCTCTTCTCCATCCCCGTCGACTCCGTCCGGCGATCAACGTCTTAGTCTCCGGCGATCGACTATCTCCAGAACCCTCACCGTAATTTCTCATCTTTCCCCAAACTTCTTTTTATCGATTTAACAACTGTATCGATTCTGCGTAAAGATCCGGTCGATTCCGACTCGAGGAGAACCCGATCCTCCACAAGAAACCCTAATTTCTCATATCAGGGTTTCGATTCAAACATACTAGTCGCAGTCATCCTTGATTTTTGGGGCTTCAATCGTATGGGACTGGATCATATGATTCGAACTCGAGGGGCCGGAAATTTGATACGTGGAACCCTAATTTCAATCATCTTAATTTTTTAGGGCTTGAATATTGCGGAACTTGAGTTTTAGGCTATAAGAATCATGTGATTTAGGTTTTTTAATTTCAAAAAATGCAGGACTTGCCATTTTATTATTTACTGCTGCAGAAACCCTAATTTTATTATTATTAAGGTTTCTATTTGGGTACTTCTTTGTGTGTATCTAGGGTTTTTAACTTATGTGAAAAAGACGAGTGTTGTGTGTATCCACGTTTCTGTAGTTTGAATGAGTGTTTTTAAAGTCATCTTCTGATCGGAGCTTAAAGAATGCAGTCGGAGAGCCCTAGCCCTGCAATGAAGAAAGGAGGTAACCCTAGCCTTTTTGTTAATGATGGCTCGTTCATGGAAAGGTTCAGACAGCTCCAGCAGGAGAAGCAGGAGAAAGGGGCGCCGGCCGAGGAGCCGAAGCCTTATGTTTTGAGCGGCAGCTCCTCTGGCCCTTTGAAACCTGGTGTCGTTGGCAGCAAGAGGCCTTTGGATGCCAAATCGAGCGACAACAAGAAGCCTAATAGCTTTGCTTCCAATGGCAAACTGGCCTTCAGCTTGAAACAGAAGTCAAAAGCTGTGATTCCTGCTGTCAAATTAGGCGAAGATGAAGAGGAAGAAACAGGGGTTGCGGAGCCCAGTGCTAGGGATGAATCGGCAAAGCGGAAGAAGCTGGGACCATCAGATGTTCCTGAGCCACCGTCAAAGCAGGGGGACGTTGGTAATTACCTTTTTTTTCATGCGTGTTCTAATTGGATAAATGGCTGGTGATGTTGGTAAATTTTCTTCCTAATCTGAAGTGCTACTTGTTCTTAAATTATTGATTTTTAGTAAGAACTGTATATATTAAGTAGAAGTTGAATCTTTAGCAGCTAGCACCATTGTTGGTAGGCTGGAGCTCAAGCACCCCCATCCCCTTGATTTTTGAACAGAAACTGAAGTGTAGTATTTTTCCAATTTTTTCTTCTTCTATAAGTTATTTGTCATTGTTAAAGGGTACGTCAGTTGATTAGGTAATTAAAAGTTAAGGTTCTATTTTGTAGGTCTCGAGTTCGGATCCTCTCACATACATTTGAGTTTGATTTTTCTTTCTCAGGCCCTAGTCAATTTTTTTTCCAAGCCTCCTTTGGCTTTGGCTTAACTCCCTGGATCGGCCCTGTTGTTAGGTATATGTTTCTAGGCCTTGTACCTGAGAATTTTTGACCATATACAAGCTTGATTTATATCAAGCTTTATATCCCATTTATTGCACTGGACTTATTATCAACATAAAATTTTGTTTTAGGGGATGAAATTCATCCAATTTGCATCAAAGAGGACATTTTTGAGAAAATTACATATTGGGGGATGATACGTCATCTTCAATGGCGTTTTACATGAAAGTGTGGGGTGTCATTAGAGTTGGAGCCCCATTGTATAAGTGGGTTGGGCGCCAACTGCAACGGCGCCTAGGATGTTTTTTATGAATTTTTTTTTCTAGAATTTTTGTGACAACTGTGAAAAAAAAATAAAAATCCAAGATACCAATAATTTACAATTTCCGAGATACTAATAACTTTCATTTTTTAACATTTTTAATTTTTATAAATATAAAATACTCGGTTACGACCACTACGACATAAACCATCCCAAGCAATCCATGCGTCTAGTTGGCCTGAGACCTAGTCGATTTCTCCGATACGCTGTATTATCCAGAGGAGGATATGAGTTTGAACTATCACGCTCTTGATTCGACATCAACTAGGTCTCTTGAGTTGGTATTGGAGATGATGGAGTTGACAACAATTGCGTATACTGATCCATATTCCCGAACTAATCTGTAGGATCGATCTGGGAGCTGCTCTCGCTAACATAATAGGAAGTTCCCTCTTCAGCCTGGTAAGAAGTGTGGGGCCTTGATGAGACGTTTCCTCTCGAGCCTGGTAGGAAGTTCCCTCTCAAACCTGTTGAGCAGTGGACCTACTCTGGCTAATGTTGCTGGCTGGATAATCCGGTGGGATATATATCAGAGGTATATGAGACGCTGGGCCATGCATAATATCTCGATCAATAACCACCCGCAAGTTGTTGCAAAAAATCTCGTGCCTCCGACCACATGTTGCTCTCCCACATGTTGCTCTCCCTACTATTGATGAGTTGCATTCGTGGACGCTGAAATTTAAAGGATTTTTTTTTAATAAATCTAATGAAATAAAATGTACTAAAATGATAAATAAAGATGTACCAATTCAACAAGACTGTTTAATAATCCACGCATGTTACAATCATCTATAGCTCTATTAGGAAACCGGAACTCCTCAAATATATAGGCTTTGTTGCCTACACACGATGTTCCCCACCAACGTTTGTAAGCAATGCCACCTAACACTGCATCGTTTAAACCAAAAATTAGCAGAAAACAATGGCAAACTTAATAAAATTTAAACTTATAATCTTTCAAAGATTCCACTTGGCGTGACATATTTGCCACACTATATCTCTTGTATCTTAAATCCCAGCAATCAAACTATGGATTCTAGATAGTGCGTTGGTTTTTCCATAGCTCATAGTCGATGGAGTATTATGAATTATTCGCACCATCTTGAACTATCGAAGAACACGACCCGCTGGATGGTACATGGTCCGGTAGTTGTATAAGATATAAAATATATGTAGACTATATGTATAGAACATCATCTAAATATCGGGAGCATCGAAATGAATCTTGTATGGCATCCATATAACCTATTTGATCCATTGTAGAGTAAATAGGAAAGTAATAAAATTTAAATAAATAAAAATATTAAATTATTTTACCTCTGTATGCTGTAACGAATCAAATTGTGTCCGGTAAATGGAGACAACCTGATATCTGCAGTATGTCTGATCCACTGCTCCTGTCGTCCATTGTCTAGCAATCAGAAAGACCCGATTTAAAACTAATATAAATCACTGGTCTACCAATAGCGAAATACTCGTAGGACCAAATCTAAGTAGAAACAACATGATAAAATCATTGTATAAGGATACATTATTGACTCACATGAATAATATTCTTTCTTTTATAAATACATGTAGTAGTTACAAGCATACAACCAAATTTTTGTTACAACTATTCACTGAGGTCGCATACACAAATTCCGTCAAGGAGATACAAATACGCCAATAATGCTGCTCTTCATGCATGTCGAGTGTGTTCTACCAAATTATTCAAAAATGATAGAAGACACTTACCTTACAGCCCGTTCTGTTTGGAAAAAAAATTGAATCACATAAAGTAAATATGCCCTCGTACAACAAATGATCTGAAATATTAAATTAAAATGAATCAGTTAAACTATAAGATCCATGTTTTAAATAGACATTATAGTTAAACTTTATATCCGGTTTTCATCCACGTTAATCTGACCGCCAATAATACTGTCAAGATCTATGAAGTTGTTGCGTGGCCAGCTTATGAAGCTTATGGTGACGTGCGATCTACGTCTCAAATCTGCTGGCGGACCCACACCAAGATATCGCCTAATAAGATTACCAACATCTAAATGTTCATTGAAAAATATAGGATCACTTGTAATATTAAATTAAATTATTAGGTAACTCTAGAATAATAATCGTACTAATTAAAACAATAGAAATATTGGTAAATATTTAATTATTTTACCTGCAATAGGTAACCATAAAATCAAATATTAGCTATAGAGTGGTGGTCTTCTCCGTCCACAGGCAGCTGGAAAGTGTTGCTTTGGCGCCAACAACGCTCAACCAGGCTTATCATCAAGTCTCTGTCGTGTTGCAGGAATTGTAGCTCATATATATAGTAAAAATCTAAAGGTCTGAACCAAGGCATTTTGGGAGGTAGTTAGCTCCCATTTGGCGTAGTTGGTTGCGTACCGCCAGTGACCGTGCTCCCGCAAACGTAGTTCGGTCATATAAATACAAATATAATTTATAGACTTGTAAATATTAAATAATTAAAGCAAGTAAATAAAATAACAAATACAATTTAATTTACGCAAATTACCTCTCCAGTAAATATTGTTCGAGATACGTGTTTTTCACGTTCTTGGATATCTTTTTTAGTAGTAGGTCCATCAGGAATATGGCCGTCGTTTTGGTCACCAATCTATAGGTTATGGTTAGGTTAGGGATAATATTAGGGCAAGGATTTGTTGCTAACCATCTATAATATAAATCACGACTATAAAAATTAAAGCTACAAAAAAAACCTTACCTGATGCCTACCTAGTTCTCTCTTCTCTTATTTTTCCTTCTTCTCTCCTCTAACCTTGCTACCTTGCCGTTGTTGCTCCACTGCTTTAATCCTCTTTTCCTCTACCCACCCCCAATCCGAACCCCCTCTATCCAACCAATAAAATGTTTGTTTTTAAAAATAAATAAAATAAAAGTGGGGCACCACCGGAGTTGATGCTCCAAGCAAAAATTTAAAAACAGGACACCAACTTCAATGGCGCCCCATTGCTTTTGTTTGACCCGCACCATTACCAATGACGTCCAGTTCTAATTTTGAATTAATACGCCATTGATGATGGCGTATCAACCCCCAAAATGCAATTTCCCCAAATATGCCCTCTTTGATGCAAATCGGATGAATTTCATCCCCCCATCCGAAATTTTCTGTATTATCAATCCGTCATTCGTGTGTAGATCAGACTACATGTATTGTTCTATCATTTATCCAACAAGCTTTTTTGTTTACTTAAATTACTATATGCTTGTAAGTGATCTTTGCACATTTTGAACCTTTATTAAAGTTCCACATTCTGTACATGCCCTTTTAGCCAGGCACATGAAAGCAATTTACCTGGACACTCTTGATTTCAGGATTTTTTATGTGTCGGACATTTTTCCATAATATCATAGAACGTATGAAGGATACTAAGAGGAAATAGCAATTTCATTCTAACGCGTGCAGTTGTTGAATGCGAAAGATATCAATCTAAAATATGTAAAAACAAATGTCCAGATTACTCTTAACAATATTGAAGCAATTGGTTGCTAGATCATTCTCATGCTGTACATATTACACATACTTGCATACAATCAATATACTTCTTACTTTCTTGCATTAAATAACAATTACCTTTAATCTTTAAATCTTAAGTACTTTGATTGGCTTGAAGAGGAACCATGAATTGATAAAACTATTTAATATGAGAATCATGAAATTGTATTTCTAGTGTGTTTGATTGGCATACAATCATCGTTTCATTTGGAGAGGTGAAATTATCTCAACATTAATTAGCAAACAAGACTTGTTGAAAACTACCAACTCAGAGGTAAATTGTCATTTTCGCTTGCTACAAAGTGTGACTTCTGATTCATGGAATTGGTTTTCCCCATAAAATTTGTATTTTCCAATACCTCGTTTTATACAAAAAGTGCGATTAGGATTCCCCACTGAAATTGTAAGTTCATGTGTAGAACACTAAGCATTGTCAAATTCCTTGGCTTCCATTTAATGGAATGCTGATTTAGGGTAACCAAACAGGCCTAAAATTCAATGGATGAGTTTGCACAAAGTACCCTTCATATATGCCTGATTATTGTTCCCTGCTTGTTTGCTCATGAATTCAAATTGTTTACAGAAACTGTAGGAACTTGTATATCTTGGTGTGCCATGCTGACGCAATGCAGAAAGTCTTATCATTCCCAAATTTCAATGAACATTCGGTTGCTATTGTAATACTGCCACAGTGCCAGAATTACGAAGTTTGTTAGGCTATGATTTACTTTACGCCCTATTACAATGAAACAAATTTATGAGGATGATCAATCAACTAGTTATTCTTGAAAGTTTGTTTTTTTGTCTCATGAATGCAGCTTATGTATTATTTATCTATCGTCCATGGTGGAAAGAGATGTTGATTGAAAGAATTGGAAAATGTGGCATGTCTGCTACAACAGTAATTTGCATTCCCTTGTTCATGGTCTTGGTATTAATCAGTTCTTTAAGTGAAATGCAGCACCCTTTACCCCAAGAGATCCTTCAGTAAAGAATGTTGCAGATAAATTAGCAAGTTTTGTTGCAAAGAATGGAAGGCAGTTTGAAAACGTCACACGTCAAAGGAATCCTGGAGATACCCCTTTCAAGTATGGGCGCTCAATTTTTCTTATTCACTAATTGCTATGAAAATTTCATTACAGCTTTAAGTAAGTGTTTTGGGTTTATCTTTTATGGTGATTGTTGCCTTTGTGTTTCTCTCACTTTCAATATCTATAATAGAATGCTGAATGATAAATTACAAGGGTTATTTATGTTAACTACCCCCATGTTTTATATTTATTACATTGGGTACCCCTACTTTGAAACTAATTACACGGACCACCACTATGTTTTATATTTTCTATAGAAAGTTATAACACTAATTACCCCTATGTTTAATTTTTTTTCTAAAGGAGAGGGGTACCCTGCTTAATTAGTTTCAAATTAGGGGTACCCCGTGTAATAAACATTAAACATAAGGGTAGTTAACGTAAATAACCCTAAATTAAAGTAATATTTTCCTATTAGACGATGAACCAATTTGGTTTAAAAATGAAAATTCTTGATTATGTGTCGATTATATTTATTTATGTAAGAGGATCTAAAACATAAGAAGGAAAAAGTAAGGGCACATCCATTGGAGTAAAAAACAGTAAAACCGTAGTAAACCTAAAAGATTATGAACAAAACATTTAAACATGTAAATATTAACTAATTCATATAATATTTGAGTCTACTATTTCTACTAACATTCTTGATTGAATTTTTCGATAAATAGGGGGGAAATGTACTTTTAATTCTTCTTTCTTATCTATATATTTCTTTTCCCTCCTTGGCTACTTATTCCCCTTCCTATTCTTTTTTTGTTCTATCCCCACATTTTCCTCTCCTAGAGTCCCTTTCTTTTTGAACAAGCAGGAGTGGAGAAGAAGAGGGAACATGGGAGAGTGAAAGGAGCAGAGAAGGAAGAGGGAAGAAGAAAAAGGACATGCAGGTTAAGGATGAAGATGGAGAGGAAGAAGAAAAAGTTAGGGATGCACAGAAAGAAGGGAAATGGAAGAGAGAGAACTTATTGTATGTTGGCTCTCCGCATGAGACCTCGACGCTGTTAAAACCTTTGCTCGTGGCTTGGATGCTTTTAGGATAGCCAGAGATTGCCACTCCTGTCATTTCGTCTAGCCTTTAGGGGGTTGCACTTCCTATGTGTCTCTCGAACTGTTAAGAAATATAGAGAGGAATAGCTAAGTTGTTAATTTGTTATTTATAAGTTATTTGACCAAGAGAGTTATTGAGTAGGTATCTTATGAAAACCTAAGATTTAGACCGACATCATGTGTACATCTGAGTTAACCATTTTGGCAAGTTTACCACGTGAAGACGATGCCCAAGCCCTGGGTCATATCCTGGCAGGTCTGTGGTCTGGGATGTGGTGAGAGTAGACTATTTTCACCGACTGAGATGATAACTTTACATTTTTGAGTGGGTAGATTATGATATAAAATTTAGTCATACACTGTCGGATGAGAGTTCAGTTGGTTTCTATTCGAGTGTTTGGGAGTCGTGTATACATCTGGGTTAACCATTTCGGCAATTGTGCCAAGAGATGATGCACATAAGGTCCATGCACATGTCATGTGCTAGCGATCCTGTCTACTGGTGCATGACATATCTTCATCTTCTGTGTTTAGTCTGTAAGTACACAAGTTGGGTGCAACACGGTTTAAGACTTATCTTGCGAACTGCATGCTTGAATGGTTAACTAAAATATGCTATTCTAGATTAATATCCTTGGCAGGACTGGTGATACTTGTTACTTTGATAGATAATAATTTGTTTGTTCTTTTTTAACTAACGCCGTTTCTTTATCCACAGCCATTTTTTTGCTTGTATGATCTATTCTTATCATTTATGAATTTAATGGTTGTTCCTTTTGCCACTTTATAGGTTTTTGTTTGATTCAAAGTGTTCAGATTACAAGTACTATGAGTATCGACTTCTTGAAGAGGAAAAGTTCCTTGCACAGGCACAGGTTTCCCAGGCACCACAGCCACGTAAGTAGATCCTAGTACCTATTTTTTCATATTATGTTGAATTATCTGAAATTGAATTATAAGGCTATCATTAATGGATCTTGTTAGATGCTTATAACAATTGCAAAAAAGATCTCTTGCTTACTAAACCTTGACTAACTTTGATTGGCTCTTCTACCAGCTGTTTCAAATACTGCAACTTCTAGATCATCAAATTTTTCTCCGGTTACTCCTCTTCAACGACATTCAAATTACCAGACTCCGGCCTCAGCATTATATGAGGCCAGTGAAGAGACGAGGTCTTATCCCACATCTGGTGGTATGTTTTTCCTTCATAAAATGGCAGGTTTTGGAGTGCTAATGTGTGTGCTACTTTTAAGCAAAAAAAATTGTACTGTTTGCTTGCATGTGGGTGTTTTTCCTTCATAAAATGGCAGGTTTTGGAGTGCTAATGTGTGTGCTACTTTTAAGCAAAAAAAATTGTACTGTTTGCTTGCATTTTTTGGTGATGTTCCAGAAAGTGAAAATTAAAGTTCCAACCTTCAAGGGGCCGAATGGTCCTTGGAATTGGTGGTACTCTTATTTGTTTGCTGATCTTCAGGAGAGATCATGTGCTATGGCTAGGCTTTGCAACTGTATATGTTCTAGAGTTTTCCACTTTTCTATCCTTTCTTTTCCTGATTTTCTCACAGTTAAAGATCCATTGTAGTTCCTACCCCACTGGTTGAGAGGACTGCGCCAGCATATGTTGCCAAATCTTATCAGATATGGGAAACAGTTTAATGGCTGTAATATCTACTAACTAAAGTTAAAACCATTATATGATCATCCTATATATTGTTAATGCTCCAAAGTCTACCCCCCAACACCAACACGCACACAGACACATACATGCACAGACACAATTCTTCCTACTTTTTCAGGTTCTGCCGAGTGGTCACATAGCAGTCTTGTCCTTCAATTCTTTTTCACCACTCATCTTTCCCTTTGGGTTAAGTATATCTGTATCTAACATGTATCTAACACATATTTGACATGATACTTCCTCGACACCCATGTAAGATATGGTTCACCCACATCTACACTCCAAAGGGACAAAAACATGGTTTATAGTTATTTAGCTTGGTCATGATTGTACCAAACATAACTGAGATTTGAGAAGTAACATTTATTTGCAGCATATACTTTTTGTTACCCAAAACATGCGTTAAACGTAAATATTGTTGTTAGCCATATGAATATGTTATTATGTGTGTATGTAACAGTATCCGTGCCTTACCTATATGATAAAATTTATAAAATAGCCATATATCAAATCCGTATCTGAATTTTATCCGTGCAACCTAGCATGCTTGTTATCCCTTTTTCTCTTCCTCACCTGAGCCCTTTTCATTACCACCATCCGTGTACACATTCTTTCTGTTCCTTTGAACCCATCATGCTTGTTTCCTTCGCCAAACAGTAAAGCCACACTTCCTCTGCAGCACCGAACTACCTTTCCTCCTCCCTTTCACCTCCTTTCCGGAAAACAATCCCACATACTGTCCGAGACTGTTGCCTAGCCAGTTTAGGTTGGTTTTGTGGTCAAGGGTAAGGAAACAGGCAACAATAGCCAAAGAGGAAGAAGAGGGATATATAAGATTACTTAAAAGGTAGACAGTTTGTATCATCTAGATCCAATACCCCATGCTGGTGGATGATGATGACCACATCATCGGGTTGGGTGGTTTGGTTTTAAACTTCTTTGGAATGAATCAAGGAGGAGGGATGCGTGGAGAGAGAAAGGGGGTAATTTGGTGAAAAAAATATTATTTATTTTTGTTGAAACGAAGAGAAAATAATCCCTGACTGACGGAGGGTATCAACTTGAAAATATTCAATAGCTGAGGCCTTGAGGGTAGTGATTATGATACTAAAGTTTAGGGTATCAAGTTGAAAAACTTGAATAGTTGAGGGTATCAAGTTGAAATTAAGCGTAAATAATTATTGTACTTTCTAGTAAACTATAGTTTAGATGACCAAATTTTTTAGGATAAAGGCTTCATTTTTTTGTATAGACCATCTTGTTTTTGTAAAATATTGCAGTAATATAGAAATTAAGATCAATCTCCAAGGTCGGAGTAACAAATTCCCAAGTGACCTACTAAGCATTGTTAATGTCACAAATGGAAAATTACTACCGGGAAGGATTTGTGTGTGTGTTGTTCTCGCTTTGACACTCCCATGCCATGCATTGTGAAAATCAAGGTTTTATGTACCGTCTGAAACCAATACCGAAATCATTGAAACCTTCCCGAAACTATACTAGGAAGGCTCCGAAACTGATATCAGAACCAGGTTTTTGAACCATGGTGAAAAACCTTTTCTCCCCAAAACCCAAGGGTCTATCTCTGCTCCATTTTGCTCTTCAGAATTTTGATTGGCGTACAGAGCTCTTCAGCTATTAGTTGTGCTTTTCTATTAGTTAAAGATATTAGTAGGAATCCTTGTTTGGTCAAGTAATCTAGTTAAATTCATAACTTAAGTAACTTCTGAGGGGGTTCTGCTTGGAGATAAAGCTGACAACATGATTTTTTTTTACTGGAATGCGAATTTTGGCTCAAAACAATATATGTTGTGTAGTACAGTGTGTGAAAGCTCTTTTACATCATTGGCAGATGTACTTACGGAATTCTGTAAAATCTCACTTGCAGGTGAATCCAGTGGGCCTCCAGTTAATGATCCTTTAGCCATGATGGAATACTACATGAAGAAAGCAGCACAGGAGGAGCGAAAGAGGCCGCCTAAACAGTCGAAAGATGAAATGCCGCCTCCTGCGTCTCTTCAAGGTCTTATTCTTTAGAACCGTTGCTAATTGATGTTCCTTTTTCATACTCTCAACAATATAGCAGAAGTATATTATATACTCTCTTTTGTTGAAATTTCAAGGGGCCCCATTCAGGCGGCTTTATTTTCTTCCTTTCGATATTTTTTTTCTCTTATTTAAATTCCATGGATGTGGATGTTATGGTTTACATTGTAGTTATAGTTTTGTGGTAATAATAATGACAAAGGACACAAACTCATTTTGAGTGGCATCTCAACGTGTTCTTTTGTTTAATCTTGTAGCTTCATCCAAAAAGGGTCATCACATGGGTGATTACATACCTCAAGAAGAGCTTGAGAAATTTTTGGCCACTTGCAATGACGTAGGCGCACAAAAAGCTGTTGCTCAAGAGGCAGCAGAGAGGGCAAAAATCCAGGCTGACAATATTGGGCACAAGCTTTTATCTAAAATGGGATGGAAGGAAGGTAACGATCTTGTGTTTTCCTTGAAATTTGGATGCCAATCGTTGAATGCTAGGCTGTTTAATTTTGTTAGTTTTGTTAGCACATGTTTGGTTTAAACTGTGAAAAATAAATTGAATATGCAATGTAAGAAAGAAAAGTGTAATTTTCACCATACTTAAGCGTGGAAAATATTCAGAATCAGGAGAATCTTGTAGTTTAAATTCTATTTTTTTTATATATTTGCTTCTCTTTCAGGGATCAGATTGAACCTTGCTTGAGATGTGTTTTTTCCGTGATGGAAGAAACATAATAGCCCCAGTTGGCCATTTCACCTGATTAACAATCTTTTCGTCCGATTGTTTTTGTGGAATCCCCCAATTTAGACTGCATCGTGGTTTGTTTATTAGATTTGTTCTCACTTTTATAACCAATAGTTGATTAGGCTTGATACTGGTGCTTAGTGCACAGTGTTTCTTTCCGTGATTGAAGAAACATAATAGCCCCAGTTGGCCATTTCACCTGATTAACAATCCTTTCATCCGATTGTTTTTGTGGAATCACCCAATTTAGACTGCATCATGGCTTGTTTATTAGATTTTTTCTCATGTACTTTTATAACCAATAGTTGATCAGGCTTTATACTGGTGTTCAGTGCTCGGTGCTTCTTCCACAAAGTGTGAGGGTTTATTTGAAAGGTTCCATAATCTTAAACTCAGGGATCCGAGTAGGGATATCACTTAATTGTTGAGCTTGCAACGTTGGGTCTTTCCCTTGCCCATGACTAAGAGGAAATAAATAGATTGCTATTAGTTTCTGGTTATATGTTGGAGACCTTCTTGGACATCTCATTACAGTTATCTTTCCATACTTCTGGTTACAATTATCTTCTTTAGACATCCCATCACAATTATTTCTTTACAGACAGGACTGAAAAAGTTACTCTAATCTGTTTGTCAAATTGAGACATTATCCTCTATGAGCTGGTGTCAAGTTCATTACAATTATTTCTTTACAGACAGGACTGAAAAAGTTACTCTAATCTGTTGTCCATAAAATATGTAGACCAGCATATCTATTGATTAATGATTATTCAGTACATTTCTAGGCGCTCTATTCCTCTGTTTGTATGTCTCCATCCACTTGAAGCATGTATTGATTGCAGGAGAGGGGCTTGGCAGTGGAAAGAGCGGGCGTGCAGATCCTGTGATGGCAGGAAATGTGAAACGGGACAATCTTGGTGTTGGTGCAGCACAACCCGGCGAAGTCACCCCAGATGATGATATTTATGAACAGTACAAGAAGCGGATGATGCTTGGTTATCGTTATAGACCAAACCCTCTAGTATGCCCCCCCCCCCCCCCCCCCCCCCCCCCCCCCCCCCCCCCCCAATTTGTGGTTTTATGCTGGCACCATCCAGTCATCCACTCCCACAAACATTGAAATACATATCTTCATTGATCATCTTGCTGGCAAGAACCAATTGAAAAAATCTTTAAATTATTTGAAGTTATATTACAAATTTTCAAAATGTAGGTGGGAGTGGATTAAATTGACAAGGACATCTACTCCCTTTTTTTTTTTTTTTTTTTTTACTTTTTAAGTTTCAGAGTCAACATAATTTACCTGTTTACTAAGCAGTTTGCTTGATCAATGCAGGGCAATCCCCGAAAATCATACTACTAATGTGGCAATGATGACTTCTCCAACATGTAAGTTCATGATTTGTACTTTTTTCAGACTAATGCTGATAGCTTCGTTGGCTATCCCCCAAGTAATAGCTATTTTGATCTAAATTATACTAATATTTATTGATTCCCAAAGAAAATATTGAAGTACAGGCTTGAACTGAGAGCACCATTATTATTCCTTACAAGCAGAGTTCTTAATTGCTATATAGTTGTATTCCTCAGGACTCAGGGTTGGTGGATTGGGATTTGCCATTCTTTCGGAGCAATGTGAGTGGCTTTTGAAAATATGTAATTAGCTGAAACAAGTTGACTATACTTCTGGCCTTGGGTTGCTAGCATTCAAGGAGTTGTAACTTGAAAGACCTCAAAGTGTTATTTTTAGTTTTTAAGTTTTTTTTCATAAGATGTTGCTTCCCTGTTGTATACTTTTTTTCAGTACCTTTACCATTTCCAGTTCAATTCATTAGACCCTGCTTGGAAGGCAAGTTTTGCATGACATTGTTGCTGGATTTCGAGGTATAAACAATTGGATCCTCGTCTTGAATTTGATTGGTTCATTAAGGCATTTGTAGCCTTATGTTGAGCTTTTTAGGTTTTCAATATTTCCAAATTCCTTAGAATTACTATTGGTGCACTTAAAAGGATAATTGGAAGTGGAGACCGGAAAGTAAGACCAATTATCAAATAATTTATTGTTTGACCACATAAATTTTTACGTAGATTAACATATCCTTAAAATGAGTTCAAGCTTTTAACATTAACATTCTTAAATTTATAGCAGGAGTATCTATCAATAACAAGTTTGGATTTGTCGGTTGGCCTAGGTATTAGTATAGATGTATGGTTGTTGATTATCTGGGATTATTATATAGTACTCATCAAGTAGCCCTGATTTCAAATCAAGTCTAGTTTGTGTTGTAATCAGTCCTGACCTCAAGTAGGTGAGTTATGCAATTCAAGTTATGGACTGATTTTGATATATAGATATGGTAAAGTTCGTGATAGATAACCCCCAAAGCTACAATGGACCGGTGTGAAATTCTGATTGGTCAAAGTAGAATTTTATTTTAAAAAAGAGAGAAAAAGAAGAGATCATCCTACTTATTATAGATTATACCCAACCTAACATTTGGCCACACTAAATGGACCTCGTGGACT